>BLSH010377340.1:114930-129318 GCA_018402905.1 Glandirana rugosa | reverse complement strand
CCCCCGCCCGGCGACACTACAGTGCACTATGAAGTAATAGTGTTCATTTTCCAGCTAATGTGTTTTGTACTAGGTTTCAAGTTCATAATTAAATAACATGAAAGTTACTACTCTATTGTAATTATTGAATATACGCTGTACTTGCAAAGCAAACGATGTGAATACTGTAATCTGTATTTCTTTTTGAGAATTTAATAAAAACGTATTGGTAAAAAAAAAATCCATCCTCACCACTAGAGGCTCTGGTGAACACCCACTGGCTCTAAGATTCTGCGCCCTGGGAAAACCGATGCACTAGCTCCCTGAGTTTCAGTGTCCATGCTCTAGGGAGCCCTCTCCCCGTATCAGCCGGTACTACCTAGCAGGAGTCAGCCATAGGTCCACAACCTTATGGTGTGCTACACTATTTTGGTGCGATTCGCACTCCAGTGGTACGCACCTGTCACCAGACCCCATTGGAGTTGTGACAATAGCTATCCGGGTCCAAGGGCTTTCAGGCACAGGGAGTGGATTCAAGAGACCCCAAGCTTTGGCCTTGTCAGTTTTATTTTGCGCACAAGTAGTGCATGTGATGATGTATTTCCTGCAATCTTCCTCAGCTAGTGGCCACCAAAAGGAGCGCGAGAGCAGTTCAGTTGTTTTGCGAGCTCCAAAGTGCACCGCTAATTTATGATCGTGGCACAGTCCCAAGACAGTGGGGCGTTGTTCCACCGGGACAAAAATTTGGTGATTGTACCACCATAAGCCGTCCTTGACCAACAGCCTGCGATCCGAGGGACTGGTAGAGCCGGCAAGGGACCATCTGATCTGTGACAACAGGTCCTCCTGAGAGAGTAGGAAGTTCAGAGGTAGGAGAATTGTATCCAGAGGGGTACAGTTGCCTGGTTCACTGAACATTTGGGAGAGGGGATCCGACTTTAAGTTTTTTTACCCTGGCCTGTAAGTCAAGTGAAACAAGAATCTTGAAAAGAAAAGTGCCCAACGAGCCTGGCGGGGTTTTAGTCTTTTGGCAGTTCCCAAATACTCCAGATTCTTGTAATCTGTGTATACCAGGATAGGGTGTGTGGCCCCTTCAAGTAGGTATCGCCATTCTTCCAGTGCAGATTTAATTGCAAAAAGTTCTGTATCCCCCACGTTCTTCTCCGGTGCGGATAGTTTACAGGAGAAAAATGCGACGGGATGGAGCAGGGCCTTGGAACCCTGTCTCTGGGAGAGAACTGCCCCTACATAGGTTTCCGAAGCGTCCACCTCTAGGACGTAAGGCAAGGCTGGGTCAGGGTGCTTCAAGATGGGCACTGCTGAGAATAGTCCCTTCAGAGTCTGAAAGGCCGTTTCGGCCTCGGTGGTCCACTGGAAGCGAATGTTTTGTTTCCTGAGTTGCGTGATTGGTGCGATGATGGCAGAGAATCCCTTTATAAACTTCCTATAAAAGTTTGCAAAGCCCACAAAACATTTGACCCCTTTCCTGTCTGTGGGTGCCAGCCAGTCTAGGATAGTGGAGACATTCTGTGAATCCATCGTGACACCGGTCACTGAGATGACTAAACCGAGGAAATTGATGCTGAATTGTTCAAAGGCACATTTCTCGGCCTTGGCATATAGCCCATGCTGCCGGAGGCGGCTCAGGACCATGGTTACATGCTCACAGTTTTCCTCAAGGGAGGAGGAGAAGATCAGAATATCATCCAAGTAGATGATGACGAACAGATCTAGGTAATCCCGGAACACGTCATTCACGAAGTGCTGAAACGTTGCGGGGGAATTACACAGACCGAAGGGCATGACCAGGTACTCGTAGTGCCCAAAACGAATACGGAAGGTGGTCTTCCATTCATCACCTTCCCAGAATGCAGACTAGGTTGTATTCTCCCGCAGGTCAGGTTTGGTAAAAATGGTGGCGGACCCCAGCTTTTGAAATAGTTCTGGTACCAGGGGTAAGGGGTAACGGTTTTTGACCGTAATCGAGTTCAGTTCCCGTTAATCAATGCAGGGATATAGGAAGTGATCCTTCTTCTCCATGAAGAAGATGCCAGCCCCTGCAGGGGCGTGGAGGGTCGGGTGAACCCCTTTTCTAGATTGTCGTCTAGATAGGCCTTGTGGGCCGCCAACTCAGGTCCCGACAAAGTGTAGATCCTCCCAAAGGGCACTTCAGCTCCTGGTAAGAGCTCTATGGGACAGTCGTATGGACGGTGAGGAGGCAGTTTCTTAGCCTTCTTTCTCTTTCGTTCATTGACGGACGCAGCCTCTTAATCTTGACATGTGGGGTTATGCACCTTTTACCAGGAGTAGACTAGGCAGAACATAGTTCAGACAAAAAGAAAGCTAGCCCCTCTCAGGGGGCAGTCCTCACTCTGCATAACCCCCTCTGCCCTGCTAGTACTTCAGTTTTATCTGCCTAGTGCAAGGAGTAGCAGCTGGCTCCCTGCTGGGATCTGCGGTTCCCCAGTCTTTTGTTTTTTCTTAAGCTATCTGATGAAGAATGCAATCAAGCAGCCGGCTGGGTGACAGGCTGGAGATCTTTAGGTCCAGGTAGTCTCCCCAGCGCGGCCGACGGGTGCGAGCCGTCCCTTAGCTGCTTGCGGGGTCGGCCACATTGGGCCCCGTTCCGTGCGGGGCGGGCAGTGTGTTAAACGTCCCGCCAGTGCACTGAGTGACCGGGCTACGGCTCGCGTCAAGGTGTCGTCTGGCTGGCAGCTCCCTCCCCACCTGTAGGGGTGGCAGGTCTGTCTCGGGTGGCTACCCGCTGCGCCCGCCTGGAAGGGTGAGTACGCTTCCCCCTCCCCCCCTGGGGGTGCGGAGGGGGGGCAGGTGGGTGCCCCCCCATCTGGGTAGTCGCCTCTCTCACCTCCTCCTCCCCGCATCCTGCCGCATTCCCGCCTCCGTTGCTGCTGTTCTGGGTCCCCTGGCCATGCGGCGATCGCCGCCATTTTTTTGGGGCCGCCACCATTTTGCCGGAGTTGCGGCCATTTTGTGGTGGTTTTGGCCTCTAGTGATGGGCAAATAACATGTGTTTTGGTGCCGTTTCCTCATTCTGGACAGTGCGGTCGACACATGTGGGGGAGCACCCAGCAGCAGTGGAGGCAGAGTGGCAGACTTTCAGCAAGTATAGCTGGCTTCTCCCTGGGGTGCTGGTAGCGGTGCAGTGCAACAACTGAATTCTTTCATTCTACCATCAGCTCTTCCCACACAGATATTCCATTTTGCACCACTTTCCCTCCCTATTAGATTGTGAACTCTCAGGATCAGGGACCTCCTAACCCTCTTGTAGCGAATTTTATTGTAAACATACTGTCTCCCTTTATATAGTATAACACTGTGCAAACTGTTGGCACTATATAAATCCTTTGTTATAATAACAATATCCAATCGGGCTGGCACTACATAGTAGCTGGAGATCTAAAGGTGTGATGCTTGTTTGCAAAATGTTGTCCTTGCCAATCTTTCTGAATTTATTTCATTCTTTATAGCCTTGCCTGGAACAACTGGGGAGTTGGACAAGTTCAGAACAGAGTGTGCCCGATTTGTGCCATGATTCTTCAAGCTAAGTGTCTGCCTTCTGCTACAACCTGTCCTGTAAGTACCACATATAAAATATTCAGAAGGATACCAATCAATATATTCAAATCTAAAATAAAGACAATTTCACACCTTTGGCCACTTGCCTACTGGGCATTTTCACCCCTTTCCTGCTTAAGCCAATTTTCGGGTTTCAGTGCTGTTGCACTTTGAATGACAACTGTGCAGTCTTGCAAATCTGTACCCATATAAAATTTTTATAATTTTTTTCAAACTGATGAGGCTGCACTGATGGCAGATACACTGGTGGGCACTGATGAGGCTACACTAATATGCGGCACTGATGGGCACTGATTGGCAACACTGATGGGCACTGTTGGGGCTGAGCTGATGATCAGGACACTAGTCAGGTCACAGCATGAGGAGAGGAATGCCTATAACCGGCAAATGTATTTACATTATTATTGGTAACAGCTGATCATATGGTAAAGGGCCACTGTGATTGGCCCTTTACTCAGAACTGTGATCAGCTGTGTCCGAAGGACACAACGGTCAGAGTGTGGTAGATGCACACCGCCGTGGCAGGGGGGCAGCGGTGGCTGGTCAGTAATGGGCGCTTGGGTGCCGCCTCCCCGCCGCTGAGAAGAAAAAAAAAATTCAGCCCAGCTCCCTGCAGGAGGCACCGGTATATTGACTTTTCTTTTTTTTTTCTTCTCGGCTCCTTGCTGTCAGCTGACAGCAAGTAGTGAGCCGATTGGTCAGTCATTAAAGACTATGTGTGTGCGCTGAACAGGCACACACACATAGTCTGATTGGCTGCCTGAGCCAGTGACTGGCATTGGATGCCTGTGATGCTGAGCTGTATATTGTTTCATGTGATGCTGAGCTGTATACTGTGTCCTGTGATGCTGAGCTGTATATTGTTTCCTGTGATGCTGAGCTGTATACTGTGTCCTGTGATGCTGAGCTGTATACTGTGTCCTGTGATGCTGAGCTATGTACTCCTGACACAATATGTGGAATACAACGGACGGAGTGGGTGGATTCTATAACGGGTGGGGCTTATTAGAAGTTGGAGGGGTCAAAAAGGAAGGGCAGGGCCTGGCGCACCCACATCCTAAAACTTCCCCAGCCGCCACTGCGGGGGGGGGGGTGACTTTGGGACGACATCTATAGACACCCTCCCAGGACTAGACCGCCGCATTGTAGCCATCATTTGGCTACAGCGCAGTCTGCAAGTGGTAATGTGGCACCGTAAGTTTACTACTGAATGTTTTAAGAATCGAAGGCGTTCACATACAAGGCACTTAAATGTTAAGTTCACCTTTTCATGAAAAATAAAAAGGGAAATGAACTCCAAATATCCTGAACACCCCTCAGGTCTGCTTCTGCACATTACTCCCCCTGCTGCCGATGTAGTGGCCCGTACACCATACACTACAATATGCACAGTGAGTATCCATCATAATGCTAGCAATGGTCAGCACTCATTGGACAACATGATCACGTGACTGTGCTGAGCAATGAGGAGCACATTTTTCTTATTGGATGTCTAATCAGAAGAAGAAGCCTCAAACTCCCTTCTCTTTGGTCAGCACGGTCATGTGATTGTATTGATCAAGAAGTGCTTGCAATCACAAGCATTATGATGGATCCTCACTCCAGGGTTGAGTATTATGCTGTACAGAGCGGTACATGAGCATCATGGGGCATCACAGACGCTAAATGCAGCGGGGTCAAATGATGGGTTTTCTCAGCTAAGCATACCCTCCAGCCTGCATACCTGAGTAAAGGGCAGATGGATTCTCAAAAGTAAATGCTACTTCAATCATCTGCCCTTATTCAGGGTGGCTGTAGCTAGAAATGGGTGTGATTTTCAAAGTGATTTCTCAACAAAATAAAGCATTGAAACATGGATGAAGGGGTGAATTTCTTTAAATATACAGAGTGAGTTAAATAGCATTTTCAGTTTGTGGTGCTCAGATAGAGTTTAGTTCCACTTTAACGGTAAATCAAACCTAGAGTTAGGCTTTAGGGCCACTTCACACTATATGCTGCGAGAGGTGTTTTATCTTATGGTAAAATTTCTGTCACCGCAGGAACACACAAGAAACAGTTGTATCCTTTGTGTTTTATTCACACTGCGTGGCAGCATGTGGCGGTAAAATGCAGACATACTGCATTTGATCGCAGCATTCCAGGCTAAATCGCACTATAATTTCAGGCAGTGTAGCGCATTGTGCTGCATTACATTGCAGTAAATGATGTGTACGTTTTGTACACCACAAATAAAGCTCGTACAAAAAGAAAAAAGGAGCTGTGTGATGTGCTGAAACACACACCACACTGCCCGTAGCGCAGCTGGCAATGCAGAGCAGGTAGAACTGTGAATTACTCCTGCCGCTTTCCCGGGCGCACTGCATGGTCGGGACAGTTGCTCCGCCCGAGGGGCTTGAGCAGAGGGAGGGGATATGTGATGTTATGCGAGGCACCAAAATGGACGGGAGATACTTGTCGCCTCCCATGTGATCATTTTGAGGCGACTGGCGGGTGTTCTACGCGGGTTTTGCTGGCCACCGTGGCAGAGCTAGTTCCGGCCCGGTTCCTTCTGGTCCACTCAAACCCCTCTCCTCCTGCATTTAATGACCAGGAAGAGAACAGAGGATCCTGGATCTCAGAGGGAGAAAGCTGAGAGAGCTCTGTGTGCTAATTTGGACTCTAAGAACAAGGTTTGCACTGTGCATATGTTTTGTGGGTGTCGGGGACAGCCCCACACTTTATAGAGAGGAACCTGTTTGTTTAGTTAGCCCCAGACGGCAAGGTTTTGTTTTCTGTTTTTATTTGCGTTTTGAACTTGCAAACCTGAAATAATAAACCTGGCAAGCTGCCATATTTTTAATAAACAGTCCTCCATGTCGAATGTTTGGCATCTGAAAAGTGATCCCCGCAAGCTAATCTCCCACATGGCCCTTTCCGACCAGCTCTGCCTATCATAAAAGCCATACAACAGCTTCTATTAATGGAAAGGGAACTATGAATGGAGGATGGGCAGAGGAGGAGAGTCTGGCCCCTCCATTCACAGATCCCTCCATTTATAGATCTTGTTTTTAAATATTCCTTGAGCAGCCGCCCCCCAATATTATAGTAATGGCTGCAACAAATGTCTCCACTTGCACATTCACTGCCACCTAAATAGCTATGTCCTATCCCCTGCAATCCCACTCTCTGATCAGAGCACTCTTAATCTGGCCATACACTGTTAGTATATCAGAGGAATTAGCACTGCCAGCTCACCAAAAGTTTATTATTCATTTGATTTTTGTTGAAGGATCTGAGCTGAAAATTGTCCACTGAACAACACCTTCAGCCAATGAGCTGGAAGCAATGTTCAGCTCTGGGGACTGTCTGGCCATGTGTATGGATGGCGGAATCTGTTATATTTTTTGTTCAGCCCACAGAGAAGAAATCTATGAAAAGAGAAGTATGGGGTTTGGGCTTTTTGCAAATTTATACTTATCTAGGTGGATGCATTATCGGTCCAATGCTGCATCTGTCCCCCCGCTGGCTATAACATCAGGAACCAAGCGATCTAAGACTGCAGATTGCTTGGTTCTCACAGCTCCCCAAGCAGAGAGCTGCTGACTGTCAGTCACCAATCTCTGCTTTGCCTCCTTGCTCACTGGAGCGCTGGGCTGCGGAGGGGGCGGGAGCGGCCGGCTCAGGCTCTCAGCAGCTCGTTGAGAGGCTGAGCCGGATGCTGGTCCGAGCATATGGGTGGATCCCAACCCCAGTGTCACGATCTTGCCCGAGCCTGGACCGGCTCTGTGAGGTCAGCAGACAGTGGACTTCAGCTTGCTGTCTGCTGAAAATGGGTCACAGGAGTGCAGAACAAACTGCACTCCTGTGATCCACAGGAGAAGTACAGCCAAACGAGCTTTGGCTGTACTTTTCCTTTCATTTTTGGCCAAATTTAGAATATATTTACACCTCTGTGTTTGCTGAATCTTTGGTTTTCAGCAAAATTCAGCTGATAACGCAATGCAATTGTAACATTTGTTAAACAGGTCTGAGACATATTAGAGCAGATTAAAAAAAACAGAGGTGTGAACACATCGCTAGAAAAGCATAACCCTGCACATGACATGAGATGTATTGCGGC
Organism: Glandirana rugosa; assembly: GCA_018402905.1. Classification (NCBI taxonomy): domain Eukaryota; kingdom Metazoa; phylum Chordata; class Amphibia; order Anura; family Ranidae; genus Glandirana; species Glandirana rugosa. The sequence continues at coordinate 121,643 of BLSH010377340.1, read as the reverse complement.
GCCTGTAGCAATGTACACAAAATTATGCCAACAGCATGCAATACATGTTCACTCAACATAGCCGACTGTCACTTCTCTCTAGAAGCAGAAGACTCAGTGTTGTTATTCTTATTTGCCTTTCTCTTGCATCAGACAAACTACAAGTCCCAGCATATCATATTTGCATTGTCTGTCTCCGGCAAAAATGCAAATCCCAGCATACACTGTTTTCTTTTGGGACTTGTAGATTTATAGAGACATGACATATGCAAATATAGTATGCTGGAATTTGTATGTTTTCAAAGAAAAGAGCACAAGTAGAGCTAAAGGGTCTTGATGTTTCACTCTCTATAGTAAATCAATACTCTTGTCTTGATGTTGGGATTGGTGTGATAAAGTGGTGGGAATTGTGGGTACATCATTGGGTGGGCACCTTCCTTCTTTGGCATTTTGTTGATGAGCCCACTATGTCTGCAACATGCATACCCGGCTCCCTAAATACACCCCCCCCCCCCCCGAATTATGTACCCTACTGTCTCATCTTGCAGTCCTTTGCTACTATAGAACGAGGGTGTGTTTCTCTACGCAGTAGTAAGAGTTGTTTTATAAAATCTATATTGATAACTGTGTGCATGCTTTTTCACTTTAGGGGGGGGGGGGGGGGTGTCCTGTATTTCAAAGCCATGCCATGTGGGAATAATTCCCCCCCTCCTTTTTTTCTTTTCACTTATGTTGGTAGTTTCTTTATATTGATTTAAATACACCCCTGATGAAGCTCTTGTTTGAGCAAAACATGTATGATTCTTTTTTTGGGAGCACTTTTTTTGAATATTATTTTGGGGCTACACATGGTTTATTGGGGAGGGGGTTTTGATGAATCCTAGATATATCGTGGTCATTTGAAGTAGTCCAGTTGCTATGCATGGAGGGAGCATATTGAATAGGGAGGTTAATGTTGTGGACCTCTAGCCACTGAGCCTTTTTGGATCTGTTACCAGATACCTTCATTAGCCAATTGCTATTTTTTGTAATGGTTTTACATTGTGCCAAATATACATCAGGGCAGATGAAGATTTGTCACCATTTGAATAAGGCTACTTTCACACTGAGGCGTTTGAAAAACGTGTGCAAAACATCAATCGTTATTGCCGCGTTTTTGCTGTTAGCGCTATAATTAGCGCTAACGCCCAGGCGTTTTTCAATCGCTTTTCAATCGCTTTTGAGGCGCTAGCATTAAATAAATAGCACACCCCCCTACATTACATCCTGTTTACTTCCTGGTATTTTGACCTTTCCACAACCTCTGGGCGTTTTGCTGGCGCTTTTAAAGCGTTTTACATTAATTTCAATGTAATTGAATTTATTGAATTGCTCAGAATAAGCACAAAAAAATCATGCTTGCAGGACTTTTTTAAACGTGGGGCCAGTGTGACGCCCCAGTGTGAATAGGTACATTGGAATTAATGGGCAGCATTTTAGAAGCGTTTTGGAAGCGCTATTTTTAGCACAAAAACGCTAGGAAAGCGCCTCAGTGTGAAAGGGGTCTAAATTAGGTATGAATGTACCTATTTTATGGCTTTGAAATACAGGGACCTCCATTTGGGTGTGAGGTCATTCCATAAAATTCGCCCAACCTGCATAAAGTGATTTTGCGCCACTGCAGTGGGGAGATTTTTCTTTTGGATAACTAACCCCCCCCCAATTCCCCAGCATGAAAAAGCATACACACAGTTACCATTATACATTGTATAAAAAGTCCTTAATAAAGGTCAGGTTTTATACTGGTGGCTTCCATTGCATGGAGAAATGCACCCTCGTCCTGTAGTATGAAACAATTGCCACAATGGTAAGTATTGTATAGATTTTTCAAAGCCTGTGTTAGTTTTGAAGCCCACTTGTTTGTCTTTTAATGCAATCACTGCATGTAGCTGAGATTTGTAGCTCTATATATAAGAGAAGAACACAGGTATAGTACAGGTATAGTGTGCAGGTGCTTGTACAGAGGCAGGGCCAGAACACAAGCCGCTATCATTTTTCTTCTTCTGCCTGTTCCCTCTTGCACACATAATGGGCACACATTTGCTAGTGTAAATAACACAGGTGGTTCCCTTTGGAAAACTTAGTGTATGTAAACTCTCACCTTGTAAAACAACCCATTTAGTTAAAACAGAAATGAAAGGTAAAGCTTTGTATAGATACATTATATATACACAGGTGTATATATATATATATATATAGACAGTGTGAGGCCCTGCCTTGGTGTGAGATTAGGTAATGGATGTATGGATGTAAAGCTCTGGCGTATTTTTTGTGAGCAGAGAAAACGGTGTTGTACGTTTTTTCCTAGTTTGTTGTTGTATCGTGGGCAGATTTGCTGCGAATCTGCCTGCGATTTGACAGCGCCGATATGTGAATGACAAAATGTGGGGCTCGCATTTGAAATGCCATTCATTTGAATGACACCTCAAAACGCGGTGCGGGTCTGCCGCGATTGTCAGGCGAAAATGCGTGCTACAAATGCAGAAACCCACATCGCGGGACGCATGTCGCCCCAAAAATAGTTTAGGAGCTACTTTGGGGCGACATGTGCCCCACATGGATTTTGTCATTCACATATAGGCGCTGTCAAATCGCGGGCAGATTTGCGGCACTTTAAAGTGGTTGTAAACCCTTCACAACTACTTTAACCTACAGGTAAGCCTAGAATAAGGCTTACCTGTGTAGGTACCATGAATATCTCCTAAACCTGTATGGTTTAGGTGATATTCACTGTATCTGCATGTGCCGACGTCACCAACACATGCGCACTGAAGAAATGGCCCAAGTTATACTGGTGCTTTATATATGTCATTTATGTTTTGTATGATGTTATTTCTAATATGATGTTTCTTCTTATTCATAGCATGACACAGGCATTTGCTCTATATCTGTACATAACTCTGTAAAAAAACTCCTGAAGAAGCTGTGCCTTTCTCCGCGAAACATGTTGCTTTCATAGAAAGTACAATTTTCTCAATGTTACCATTACTAGAGCATTTTAGAGCCATGATTTCTGTCCTTTGTCTATTTTTAACTCTTTGTATTTTAATATATATCAAATATTGTATTCCAAATGTGTTTGGTACCATCAAAGTCCATTTCAGCCTCCCCACAAATCCCCCTCTTCTCTATGTGCAAGGGATGAAGGTACTCCATTATGTAATGGTAGCAACTATTGGCACTCCTAAATATCTTCAGTAAGTGTGCTGTGACCGGCGGCATCATATGACCAGTGACATCATCGTGGCTCCAGCCAATCACAGCGCTGGAGCCCCCTCTGTGATTGGCTGGAGCCTTCGAACCCAGATGAAGCTCCAGGAGACATGTCGCTGGTCACAGCGATGTGCGGGGACAGCTGCAACAGCGTCAATCTAAGGTAAGCCTTTCATAATGAGCTAGTATGCAATGCATACTAGCTCATTATGCCTTTGTCTTGCAGGTTTTTTCCCCCCAGGGTTTACCACATTAAGTCTGGGCTCTGACTAGGCCATGCAAGGTCATTCACTAATTTCTCCTTCAACCACTGTATGATCACTTTTGCTGTGTGCTTTGGGTCATTGTCATGTTGGAAGGAAAACCTTCTTCACCTTCTTCCCATTGACAACTTTCTGGCAGATTTTTCCAATAATTTGATGTTATTTTTCCCCATCCATTTTTTTCTATCCTGACGAGTGCTTCAGTCCCTGCTGCAGAGAAAGACCCCCATAACAGGATATTACCACCTCCATGCTGTACTGTAGGAATGGTGTTATTTGGACGGTGAGCTGTATTGGATTTACGCCAGACATATTGTTTGGTGTTGAGGCCAAATAATGCAATTTTAGTCTCATCTCACCATAACACCTTTTTCCATGTGGGAATATTCAAGGTGCGTTTTGGCAAAGCTCAGTTGTCACTGCATGTGGCCTTCCTTGAGGAGTAATTTTTTCTTGCAACCCTCCCATACAAACCACATTTGTGGAGAATTTTTGATATTGTTGTCACATGCACGCAATGACAACTCTTTGTCATAAATCCCTGCAACTGCTTCAGAGTTGCTGTAGGCTTCTTGTTAGCCTCTCTGCCCAGTTTCCTCCTGGCTCTTTTATCCAGTTTGGAGCGACGTCCTGATGCAGGGAGGGTCTGTGTTATACCAAATACCTTCCACTTATTAATAATAGACTTCACTGTTCTTCTAGGCATTGATAAAGCCTTTGAACTTTTTTTTGCTTCCATTTCCTGACTTGCACTATCAGGGACTGAAATGCTCCAGGATAGCTTTTTTCATGCTGAGCTAATCAAAATGAACACAGCTAATCACAGTTGAAAGTCAAATGGCTTTGTGTGTCATTGAGAAAGAATTAGCTACACCTGATTCAGTTTACAAGTCATTTTTAGGAGGGAGGTAATCCTTTTCCCAACTCATTGATTCTGTTTTTGATGTTTTTCTTTTGGGGGGGGCGGGGGGGTTCTGACATGTTGGTGTTATATCTTTCACTTGGATGTTATAAGTTGCACATAAGTTGTAAATACAGCTGGATAAAACAAAAACTGTGTCTGTCTTCATTTCAGGCTGTAAAGTAATAAAATGTTATTATTTTAAGGCCCCTTTCATACTTGTGCGACCCGATTTTACCAAGATTTTTTGCCGCAATTTTGCATCGATTTTACCGTGATTTTGGATCAGTAAGACTTTGGTCTGACTCTGTTGCAACTTTGACTCAATGAAAACATTACAAAGTCGTACAGAAGTAGTACAGAAATCGCATCTATATTTTTCAGGTGGGATTTGCATGAGACTTTGAGGGTTTAACATTGAAGTCTATGGACCTCAAGTTGCATCAAAGTTGGACCAAATAATGCAGGGACTAGTTTGAAGTCGGCACAACTAAAGTAGTACAGATATGAATGGTACTCATTGGAAATAATGGGGAACGACTTGTCATGTGACTTTGCAGTCCAAAATCGCTGGACAACTCGCACAAGTGTGAAAGGGGTCTAAAGGGGTGATTCTTTTCTATACCCACTGCAAATATCAGGAATATGAAATGTTGGAGTAACATATTCTTTACATTTTAAAATGATGGAAGTGACTCTGTAACACACTTGCTGTCCTAGGATGACAACACTTTCTCACAATATTTCTGGCAAGATCAAAGGGTATTTCTTTTTACTTGTCAGCTATAACAAAACACTTTTGTGGTATATTTAACAGACCAAAAGAGAAAAAATAAGTGGAGTTTATTAGAGTTTTCATATCACTTAATATATTTTTGTATTACATTCTTCTAAATGTGTTCTGCTGCCTTCTTTACCCACTGCAGATACAATAAATATTAGGTACTTCCAGGTATGGGAAAAATACTGTCAAATGGCCTCAGTCCGATTGTAAGAGCTTATTCATACATGTGACCAGGGTGCGATAAAAGCAGGTGGTTTTACCCCCCCCCCAAAAAAAAATCCCCATGGGAAAAATATAAATGATAATAAAGGATATTTTTTATTTGCTAAAATAAAAAGGAGAGTATACTTACCTTCTCTATGCAGAGCCATCCCTTCCCTTACCTCCAATTTGGCACTCCTGCCGCCCTTAGCAAGCGATGTGCTATGGGGGTACCTATGTAGGTACACTCTATCTGGGCTCCGTGCATCCATAGACACACACAGCGTCACTAAGCCACGCCCCTGCTCCCTCCTCACAGGAGTTTGACTGACAGCAGCAGGAATCTATGGCTCCCATTCCCTCCAGTGTCCCCTATGAGACCAGGAAGTAAGGACGGCGATGTTGCAGCTGGGACATTGCTGGACTGGTGAAGGGGGTCAGGTAAGTGTTTAGGGACAGGGAGGGTAGAACAGGTAGTGAGGCGTTTTTTTTTTTTTTTACCTTAATGCAGAGAATGCACAAAACCTTTTGAGCAGTGGCGGCTGGTGAAATTTTAGGATGGGGGGGGGTCAGATAGCAGTATACAAAGCCCCAGATAAGGTATACAGGGTCCCAGATAGGGCATACAGAGCACCAGATAGGGCACACAGGGCACCAGATAGGGCACACAGAGCACCAGATAGGGCACACAAAGCACCAGATAGGGCATACAGGGCATCATATAGGACATACAGAGCACCAGAGAGGGTATACAGGGCATCAGATAGGGCATACAGAGCACCAGATAGGGCATACAGGGCATCAGATAGGGCATACAGAGCACCAGATAGGGGCTCATGGCTTGTTCAGCGCACACACATAGACTTTAACCACTTGCCGACCGCCGATCGGCATCTGACGGCGACAAAGTGGCTCGTTCCCGCAAATCGCCGTCATACGACGGCGGCTGCGGGAACGTGTATAGTGAGCGCGCGCGCGCCGCCGGAGGCGCGCCCGCGCGCTCACTGTGTCCAGGGGGGGCCAGGGAGCGGGTGCGGCGGCTTCGATTGCCGCCGGCCACCCGCGATGCCCCCCCCGGAGCGAATGAGCGGAGGTCCGTGTATGTAAACACGGACCTCCGCTCTGTGTGAGGGGGAAGGGCTGTGATCACAGCCTTCCTTTACGTGAAGGCTGTGATAACTTCCCTTCCCCAGATAGGGCATCCCCCATACAGTTAGAACACGCCCAGGGAACATAGTTAACCCTTAGCGCGCCCCCTGCAGGTTAACCCCTTCACTGCCAATGGCATTTACACAGTAATCAGTGCATTTTTATAGCACTGATCGCTGTATAA
>BLSH010377340.1:64682-84433 GCA_018402905.1 Glandirana rugosa | reverse complement strand
ACACTCCAGCCAACCTACATGACGGTTTAAGAGACTATGCGGAAACCTCTACCGAATACCATCTCTTTACTTGTTAAATTCTCGTTGTCGAGACCACCTGTGAGGACGTCAGTCGTACGGTTGACGTGCGAGGGAGTTTTGACCCTGGAAACGTCGATGGAATGTTATAGAATCACTAAGCACATGCCTGAACTGAGATTGTAGAATTTACCTATGCGCTGAGGATTGCGTAGTTTTGTTACACGAACAATTGACAATTTTCGTTTTTATATCTCATACCTTTGTATGGACAATGGAACTCTTTTTATGAAAATCAATATATACACACTTGGTGTTCTGTTTATATATTTTATATAAATTTTACATATATTTATATTGCACTATTTGTTACTTTAAAATTCACTTATTTGGCCACAATAAAAGGCCACTCTAAAATGTGCAGTTTTATCACACAGCACAAGGCCACAGATGTTGCAAGTTTTGAGGGAGCGTGCAGTTGGCATGCTGACTGCAGGAGTGTCCACCAGAGCTGTTGCTCTTAAATTGTTCATTTCTCTACCATAAGCCATCTCCAAAGGCGTATCAGAGAATTTGGCAGTACATCCAACCGACCTCACAACCGCAGACCATGTGTAACCACACCAGCCCAGGACCTCCACATCCAGCATCTTCAACTCCCAGGGTCGTCTGAGACCAGCCACCCAGACAGCTGCTGCAACAATCGGTTTGCATAACCAAAGAATTTCTGCACAACTGTCATAAACTGTCTCAGGGAAGCTCATCTGCATGCTCGTCGTCCTCATCGGGGGTCTCTGCCTGACTGCAGTTCGTCGTTGTAACCGACTTGAGTGGGCAAATGCTCACGTTTGATGGCGTCTGGCACTTTGGAGAGGTGTTCTGAATCCTGTTCAAACCGATTTGTTGCAGCAGCTATACGGGTGGCTGGTCTCCAGACGATCTTGGAGGTGAAGATGCTGGATGTGAAGGTCCTGAGCTGGTGTGGTTACACGTGGTGTGCGGTTGTGAGGCCGGTTGGATGTACTGCCAAATTCTCTGAAACGCCTTTGGAGATGGCTTATGGTAGAGAAATGAACATTCAATTCAAGGGCAACAGCTCTGGTGGACATTCCTGCAGTCAGCATGCCAATTGCACACTCCCTCAAAACTTGTGACATCTTTAGCATTGTGCTGTGTGATAAAACTGCACATTTAAAGTGACCTTTTATTGTGGCCAGCCTAAGGCACAGCTGTGCAATAATCATCCTGTTTTATCAGTATCTTGATATGCCACACCTGTGAGGTGGATGGATTATCTTGGCAAAAGAGAAGTGCTCACTTGTGAACAATATTTGAGTGAAATAGGCCTTTTGTGTACATAGAAAAAGTCGTAGATCTTTGCGTTCAGCTCATGATAAATAGGGGCAAACACAAGTGTAGCATTTTTTAATATTGCTCAGTGTGTGTGTGTGTATATGTGTATATATAATATTATGTGAATGTACAATATATATGTAAAAAGCGTAAATTGACAGCGCTATAGAAGTACCTGAAATAAATAAATATATATATCATCATTGATGGTGCTAAATAAGTACCTGTAATAAAATACTACATATTTGAAGGCTATAATATTCATAAAGCAGTACTGCTATTTTGCAAAATTGATGTGCTTTTTGACAACCAGTATAGAAGCAATGTGCCATTTTTTTTATATACTTCATGCAAGGTTACCATCTCCAATTGTGCAGTGCTTACATTGAGCCTACTCCATAGGGGATTGGGTGGAGGGGCAGGATTAATGTGGGGATGGCTGATTGTTATTAATGGCTGCTCGTCCCTACTCCTGTATAGATGGCCTTTGATGTAAATACTGCATAGTCTCAGTGTTCCATTTTCTATTTGCCTTTTATAAAGGTCATAATATGGCATTTGCATGGCTAAGTATGTACGCTGAAGATCGATTCAAAGTGAACAGGCACCACAATGTAGATGAATGTACACCTAGGTGTGAGTCGTTCCTCATGCATTTTACTGCTCCATGCTTGCTCCTTATTTTGTTAATAAGAGCTATACTTCAGCTTAGGGCAGGCTCTGGATTAATTCCTGTGGTTAGCCAAGCATATTAGAGATCGCTGTAATACTTCTATTCATATCATAGAGTGGTCTGTGAAGACCTTTTTTTAAAGTGATGAGTGGCGCGGGGGAACAGGTTGATATCGGGGTAATATTCCCTTAGCTGGTATCATAGATGACAAAACCCATTCCTTCCTGACATGGAGATCATGTTTATTAACTGAACAGGCATTGATGTCACTGTTGCTATGGGTTGTGTTTTCCGGAGAAGAACCTTTAGCTGTATGTGATTTACCCTGGTTATTTTTATCAGTGCTCCTTATGGTAACTATTTGGCACAATGAAAGAAACGGAACATCTGTGAGCGTTAACAGATTTCTAGATGGTGTAAATGCAAGCTGAAAGACGTGATGTACCAGATTCCTTTCAGGAGGTGTTACAGGAGATCTAAAGTCGCACTATAAAAAAATGATAATGTTAAAATCTTAGGTATATTTTACATAAAAACAATTCCTTACACTAGAATGTGATTTGTTCTCAAGCTATGTTTCAATGTTAGTTTGACAGAAATGCTCATTTTGGCTTTGTTCACAATGGCAAATGGCTCTTTACTTGCATCTGAGCACCACAGAGCAAAAAATGCTATTTAAATCATTTTTAATATTCAAAGCAAACTCCCCCAACCATCCATGTCTCTACGCTTTATTTTGTTTACAAATCACTTTGAAGAACGACCCCCTAGCATTTCTGGCCGTGGCCATCTTAACCACTTCAGCCCCAGAAGGATTTGCCCCCTTAATGACCAGGCCATTTTTTTCAATACAGCATTGCGTCTCTTTAATTGACAATTGCACGGTTGTGCGACATTGTACCCAAACAAAATTGACTTCCTTTTTTTCCGACAAACAGAGCTTTCTTTTGGTGGTATTTGATCACCTCTGCGGTTTTTATTTATTGCGCTATAAACAAGCAAAGAGTGACCATTTGGGGAAAAAAAAACTTTTTTTTTTAACTTTTTGCTATAATACATATCCAAAAAAAAAAAATGATAAAACAAATGTATTCATTGGTTTAGGCAGATACGTATTCTTCTACATATTTTTGGTAAAAAAAATCGCAATAGGCGTATATTGATTTGGGTTGCACATTTTTATTTATTTTTTACTAGTTATGGAGGCGATCTGTGATTTATTTATTTATTCGGGATAGCAGCGGACAGATCCGGACACTTTTGACACTTTTTTTTTTGGGACCAATGACATTTTATACAGCTTGCTACAGAGCTAAAAATAGACACTGATTACTGTATAAATGTCACTGGCAGGGAGGGGGTTAAACTGTTAGGGGGCTATGAAGGGGTTAACTGTGTTACCTCAGTGTGTTCTAACTGTGTGGGGGCTGGGCTGGCAGGGACATGACAGATCTCACTGTTCGTGATCACTGGAAACAGTAGATCTCTGTCTTGTCCCCTGACAGAACAAGGATCTGCCTTGTTTACATTGGCAGATCCCCATTCTGCCTCTGTTGAAGGTGATCACTGGCGGACATCGAGTCCACCCGACCCACCTGATATCTCCTGTGCGGGGACTGCCATATAGCTATGGCGATTTGCGCAGGAGAGCCAACCTGCCGCCTTCAAATGATGGCGGCTGGTCAGCAAGTGGTTAAGTAAGGGCAAATAATTCATGTACAGGTGGTCCTCTAGTTACAAACATCCGACTTACAAACGGAGGTAGACAACAGGAAGTGAGAGGAAATCTACCCACATAGGAAGGGAAATTCACTCCTGTAAGTCATTTTGGGAAAAAGGTTTCTCCTCTGATGTTTTATCACCAAGGTTTGTTTCTACAACCCCAAAATTTTCAAAATTCAATTATCATTGGGACAGGAAGTGAGATGAAATCTTCTGAACAGAAACACCGACAGCAAAACAAACATTACAGGGGTGTTACCCCTTCCCTATGCTATCCAAAAAGCTTAAAAATCGTTTTTTTTTTGGCTGGAGCTACACTTAAAAAATGTACCTGTTCCCACTTACAAATAAATTCAACTTAAGAACAAACCTACAGACCGTATCTGGTTTGTAACCCGGGGACCGCTTGTATCATTGACTTCTTGAAATCCATCTGCCCTTCGCTAAGGCATGCATGCAGGAGAGTGTACCTAGCAGAAAAAAACCCTCCTCCTCCTCCTCTCCTCCCCTCCTGAAGACTCCTGGGATGTATGACTTCATTTGCCTAGGCAAGAAACCAGAAAGTAACTGAAGAAATGTAAAAAGAAGAAGTTTAAAACCAGATAACATGATATTCTTTCCTATCTATTTACTAATGCTAGCAGCATAGGGATTAAAAGTAATCAAGGTTGATTGGGAGAGTAGAGTTTTTACTTTAACACCCCATTCACACTTATGCGACTTAATCATGTGACTTTGGACCTCAAAGTTGCATAACAACTTGTATCCCATGTTTTCCAATGATAACCATTCATATATGTGCAACCTAAAGTTGTAGCAACTTCAGAGTAGTTCATGCACTACTTTGGTCTAACTTTCATTCAACTTGAGGGCCATAGACTTCAATGTTAACCATCCAAAGTTGCACGAGTTGCAAGTCGCACCCATCCAAAGTTGCATCGAAGCTGCGCTCCAATGTCGTACAAGTGAATGGAGCCTTAGTGTATACTAATGTGAGGGCTGTCATGGGAATCGCAGGTGATCCATGCCTTCGTGTGCAGGCGGTTCCATTCATGTCAGTTGCTGCATGGACCGAGCTGCTGCTCCCAATTTGACTTCTGTGTGGGTGCGGATTGGAAATTAGTCCCCGCATTCTAGAAAGTTGGTCACACAGGATCATTCTATGTGTATGTTTAGCAATTTCCTGAGATTTCTTTTCTTTTTTTAAAAAAAAAAAAAACAAAAAAACAAATGGGCTAGAACACATGGAAATTATTTTATTTTTGTCCATAGATAAACTTTAAAGTGGTTCTAAAGACAGGCTGGGTTCACACCGCAGCATGGAGCAGCTCACAGCAGGGGTTCGGTGCGTCCCTATTCACCGTTTCAGGTCCGATTTCGGCCCGAATCACAATCTCCTGTCAGCCTGTCATGATCTCCTGAATTGCAAATCCGATTCACAGTAGTTTGAACTCAGCCTGAAGGTTTTTTGCCTTCATGCATTGTATGCATGAAGGTAAAAAAAACCTTCTGTGTGCAGCGCACCCCCAATCCTCCAATCCAGCGATGTTCATGATAGTCTTGGCTGTCCCTGAACTCTCCCTCTGCTTGGCTGAGATAGCATTGGCTCCCACTGCTATCAGTCACAGCCAGTGAACCAATGAGGAGAGAGTGGTGGGGTGGGGGAGCTTCGGCTCTGTGTCTTATTGATGCATAGAGCAGTGGCTTGGAAGAGAGCAGGCAGTGGTGCCCCCAGAGCAAGCAGCTTTTTCTGGGGGGCACTGCTTGAGGTGGCGGAGCCAGAAGTGCTGGCGGGGGACCTGAAAAGAGGATTGGAGCTGCTCTGTGCAAAACCATTGCACAGTGCAGGTACTGTAAATTTAACATGTTTGTTATTTTAAAAATCTATAAATAAAGCTTTAATACTATCTTTAAAAAAAAGTATGGACATTTTATGCTCACGTAGGTGGATGCAGCATAGATCCAAAGCCGCAGCTGTCCCCCGCTGGCTGCAATGAGAACTGAGCGATCAAACACCACTGATCGCTCAGTTCTCCACCTCCGCTCTGAGCAGAAAGCCATGACTGTCAGTCACCAACTCTCTGCGCTGCCGGGTTGTAGAGGGATGGGAGGGGCTGGCTCAGGCTCTCAGCAGTCCAGGCATTTGGTTGGATCCTGACTATATGGTAGGGATCTTTCCAGAGCCTGGACCAGTCAACAGCGGACTTTAGCCTGCTGTCGGCTGAAAATGGGTCACAGGAGTGCAGAACGAACTGCATTCCAGTGACCTACAGGAGAAGTACAGTCAAAATAGCTTTGGTTATACTTTAATTTATTTCAGGTACTTATATAGTGCTGTTAATTTACGCAGCGCTTCTACATATACATTGTACATTCACATCAGTCCCTACCCTCAAGGAGCTTACAATCTAAGGTCCCTAACTCACAATAATATATACACATACTAGGACCACTTTAGAAAGGATCCAATTAACCTACCAGCATGTCTTTGGAGTGTGGGAGGAAGCCGGAGTACCTGGAGGAAACCCACACAGGCACGGGGAGAACATGCAAACTCCGGGCAGGTAGTGTCGTGGTTTGGTTTTTCCTTTTAATATACTAAACCCAGATTGAGTTATTTTGCATAATGCTACGTAAAGCAAACATCAGCAGTGAAGACCACTAGAAGCACGATGATTAGAATGTCACTTTTTAACCTGAGCAAAAATTTCATATACATTTTCAATGAACTGTTCTAGCTACTGACATAATGACCTTGCTGGTTGTATTTACAGAGATTCTCCCTATTCTACATATCTTTGTACTAAATGCATATGGCTGCAACATGCAGCAATTATAGAAGACGCTTTTGTCAGAACAAATAAAGCTAGAATGTGAAGCTGGAAGTCGGCACTGCATAATTAAAGGCTGACAGAGCGCTCGCACAAGGAGCTGACAAGAGACCAGATGGCTGCCGTTGCCTGACTAATGAAAGCAGTCATGTGTGCTAATTTGGAAATTGTCAATATGACTCACTGTCAACATAGCCATCTTAATGGGCCCTCTGGCAATAAAGATTTCAGGATATCCTCTCGTGGACATAGTTATGGTTGATGCCATCTGTTATTAAATGTAGACATTTCTTTAAATCCTGCACTGTAATTTCTTTGATATCTGGTGGTATTTTTCTTCATGTGTTTATGTTGGTGCTCTTTTTTATTACCATTACCCCACTTTCTGTTTTATGACAGTCACGCAATAATAAGCAATGACTGCATTCTGTTTTAAAGACAAATGGTCCTTTGGATGGGAAGAATGGTTTGATAGTTTCCCTAGAGACAATACCACTTTAAGTACATGTAACCTACATTGATCCAAATCATCCGCATAATCCAGTGTTATCATTGATATTCATATATAGATTGGGCCTTCGAAGGTCAGCCAAAGAAATGCTATTTTAGATACCGGTAGTGTGCGGGGGCTGAGTCAGCTTCTATACGTTCTGGATACTCACATCTTGAGATCGCCCTGCCATAAATCTGTTTGTAATAGCCACAGCAGATGTGAAGACCCAGGAACTCAAGAGTAGAGATCTGGTCAATGTAATTTCTGAAAGATATGGGTGCTAGATGGAATAACTCCCCAGCAGCTAGCAAAAATGGTGGACTGACCCTTTTAAACTTCAAAAATAGCATTGCAGTATATTACAGCTTACTAAGATACTACTATGCAACTCTGCCCCTCTCCTCTTCTCCATAACAGAGGGCTGAGGTTCTGTAGTCCCCAGAAATAGCTGATAAAAATATAGTTTATAATCATTAGCAGAGGCAGAGAACATAGGAAGTTATCAGATGTCATGATTTCTGGCAAAATCAGTTGTTGTTTTTTTTTTTTTTTTTTTTTTTTTAAACCTATTAAGCAGATATAGCAAACCACTTTCAATTGTATATTATACAGACCAGAAAGGACCAGATAAGAGAAGTGTATTATTGAGGTTTACATCCACTTTTTTTTTTTTCACTTTCTTTTACAATAGGTTTATTAATATGTTATCCAGAAGTTGCATATAAGACATAGAGTACAAAAGGTAACATAATGCATGGTACGTCAAATGAAATTACATCGTAACAGCCATGTTGCTTAGGACATGTGCCTGATGCCACATTAAGAGCTCCCGTACGTTCGCGGGGGCTATCATGTTTACATAGATCCCAACTAGCATCAACACAGACAGGAAGTACAGCAGTATAGGTTATCTGCACCAAACCTTCTGGAGAGGAGAAAAAGAAAGGAGTAAGTACAATGAAGTAATATTAATAAAAGAAGAAAAAGGTAGAAAAGACAGAGCTGAGAGTAGTAATAGAGATTTGAGATTGGAGTGGTCCGTTGGGGGGGTAGGTCCGGGGGGGGTTCAGATCTGAAGCAATATATTGTCGAACCTGGAGGGCATGACATGTGTGGTCCATGGGTGCCAAATCTTGAGGAATTTATCATGGGTATCTGAAAGGATGGCTGTTAACTTTTCATTTATCATGATGTCATTCATACGATTCTTTACTGCCTCGAAACTAAGCAGAGGGGATTTCCAGGCCCTCGCTATAGTTAATTTAGTGGCAGTAAAAAGATGTTGGGCTAACTGACGTTCCGGGCGTAGTAATTCTATAGTAGCTTTACCTAATAGGGCTTCATATGGATCCCGTTTTATATTAACCCGGAACATAGTTCGAAGAAGAGCATATATCCTAGTCCATAACCTACGTACCCTTGGGCATGTCCACCAAATGTGGGCCATTGTCCCTTCTTGGGAGCAACCCCTGAAACACAATGGGGAATGGGATGGGATAAACCTTGCAAGTCTGGCCGGTGTGTAATACCATCTGTACAGCACTTTATAAGCGTTTTCTAGAAATAGTACATTTCTAGAAGTTTTTGACAGAGTGAGAGTCATTGCTTGCCAGTCCTCCGGATCAAGCTGCCTACCCAATTCTCTTTCCCATTGTTGGTGATATGCTTTTACTGGGGGTTTTTTCCCAGATATTATGGATGAATATATTAACGATATCAATCCCGATGTGTGGGGCCTGGATCTACAAATGCTTTCGAAAGGAGTTTAAGTGTATGGGGTACAACGCGATTTAATCAATTGTTGTAAAAAATGCCTCAACTGCATATAACGGAAATGTTCACGCAGGGGAATGTCATGGGAAGAGCGCAAGGCATCGAAGGTCTTTATCCTGGTGGGAGTGAACAACGAGTGGACATCTGTGAATCCATTTGCCGTCCACCACGAAAACTGTGTTGGGTTTTCCAGACCAGGTAGAAACAAAGGACAGGATATAATTCGTAGTAGGGGGAGATGGGGGGATATAAGGTTTGCTGAATATTTGATGGAATCCCATACATTCAACGAGTGAGTCAGGCATTGTCCTAGTGAGGTCGGGCGGTGTCTCGGGGGGAGCCATATCAGAGAAGCAAGAGGTATGGGATCTGAATTTACAATGTCAATTGTAGCCCACAGGCGTAACTGAAACGTCTCATGTAAATGAGCCAAGGGTGCTATATTTGCCGCTGTATAGTAAGCCTGCAAGTTTGGCACTGAGAGTCCACCATTAATTTTCTTTGCATACAGGATTTGCTTATTTATACGTGGTCTCGTGGAACCCCATATAAATTTCAAGACTTTTCGCTGGTTTAGTCTCAGTATGTGGGCTGGAATTTTGACAGGGAGCACTCTGAAAGCATATAGTAGTTTCGGGAGATAGGTAATCTTTATCGCCACTATCCTCCCAAACCAGGAAAGAGGTAAATGTGACCAAGATTCTGGTAATTCCGACAGTTTGTTAAAAAGGGGTGGAAAATTTGCTTTATAAAGGTCATTGTACGCTGAAGTTAGTCGGACACCTAAGTAGGGTAGAGAAGCGGGCCACTGGAAAGGAAATGCAGATTTCAGGTCCAGCAGAGTCTGTTGTGACAAATTTATAGATAAAGCTCTAGATTTGGATGGGTTTACTCGCAAACCTGACAATGTCGCAAAAGAATCTAATATGGGAAATAGGTTCGGCAATGAAATCCTAGGGGAGGTTATTGTTAATAAGATGTCATCTGCAAACATTGTCCGCTTGTGAGAAGAGCCGGCTACATCAATACCTTTTTAATATTAGGATTTACTCTGATAGCCTCCGCCAGGGGCTCCAGGCCTAAGATAAAAAGGAGAGGCGAGAGTGGGCATCCTTGCCGGGTTCCCCTTGCAATAGAAAATATATTCGATTCAAAACCACAATACCTAACTTTAGCCCTGGGAGAACTATAAAGAGCTGACATCCATTTAAGGAAAGCGGTTCTAAATCCATAGCGTCGGAGGACTGCCATGAGATAAGGCCAAGACAGGGTATCAAATGCCTTGTTCACGTCCAGAGATAGGAGCATTGATTCCAGGGCACGACCATGGGCTATTTGTTGTAGTTGTAAGACCCATCTAATAGCGTCACCTGCCTGTCTCTGAGGCACAAATCCTACCTGGTCTTTTTTTAATACATCCACTTTTTAAAGAATATTTCTGTTTTAACAGCTGGGGCAGATTGAAAATGATTTTCTTTAGTAGCAGGTCACTTTCTTTGTATCACATTTCTAACTAACTACACTGCAGAGTAATTGGGTGGTAATAGGAACACCAAAAACTATAAGGCTCTGTCTATACAAGGTTCCAGTTAACAGTGCATGTCAGCGTACAAACCAAGCCATGAAGTCCAAGGAATTGTCTGTAGACCTCCGAGACAGGATTGTATCGAGGCACAGATCTGAGGAAGGGTACAGATTAATTTCTGCAGCATTAAATGTCCCAATGAGCACAGTGGCCTTCACCATCCATAAATGGAAGATGTTTGGAACCACCCGTTCTCTTCCTAGAGCGCGCCTCCCAGCCAAACTGAACATTTGGGGGAGAAGGGCCCTAGGGAGGTGACCAAGAATCCGATGGTCACTCTGACAGAGCTCCAGTGTTTCTTTGTGGAGAGAGGAGAACCTTCCAGAAGAGCGACCAGCACTCCACCAATTAGGCCTGTATGAAGACGGAAGCCACTCCTCAGTAAAAGGCACATGACAGCCCGCCAAAGTGTTTGCCAAAAGGCACACGAAGGACGCTCAGATCATGAGAAACAAAATTCTCTGGTCTGATGAAACAAAGTGAATAAAGAAAATGTTGCGCTGCCAAAAATAGTGATATAGTGAAAAAGTCTTTCCTCAAATATCAGAGGATATAAACAATTAATGTCCATCATATAATCAAAAATATATATATAAATATTGAAGTGAAAAGCATGTCCAAACACCAGCAAATCCTTCATTGAAAAGAGGATGGTGTCCTTCCAATTAAAGCATTTGTTAACCCCAAAAAAAAATGTGCTGCTCCTGTCTCTTTAATGTGCAATTAGCAGCATGGTGCTTTTGTTTTTTAAATTATCCCTCTGTATCCCCCTAAAATACCTGTTTTTGATAATGCCAGGTCATGACTCCCCCCCCGTGTACTGACTCCCCTTGTATATAGCTTATCTTGAGAGCCCCATGGTCTATGCAGGCTATGTCACTCCCAGCTCTCCTATCTCCTGTGTGCCTGTTTTCAACTCCTCCCTCTTTCTCTCGTAGCTTCTCCTCTCTGCTCTCATAATTTAACTCTAAAAGCTCGTATTTCTCCCTCGCCTTTCAGGACAGCACCATGGAGACTGCCGTGTCACACCCCTTTAAAAGCATCAGCTTCCACCGTGCCGTCAGTCTTAGTGTTTCCTCTGACATGGTGGAAGCACTGCTTGGGGGACCAAAGGGAGCTGCGCTCTCTCAGGACCTGTCTGGGTGAGGGTGCGGTGGTACCTCTTTGTGAAATCCTCTGGCAAGCCCAGCACCCTCCCAGCATGAGTGGAGGACTGCTCCGGTGTCTCCTTTCTCGCCGGCTCACAGGAGCAATAGTCCGGTCGGATGTTCCCGCCCCGAGCTTTCGGAGGCCGTGGGTGGTGTGTTGCGCATGCCAGGAGCGGCATGTTGGATCCCGGCCGGCAGGTGACGTCGCGTCTGGGGGGCAGGGCGTGGCGGCAAGTGGTTCCAGCCGCTGGAGACGCAGGGGATAGGAGGCGGGCCACCTGAGAAAGGCTTCCTTCTGGCCCCTCACAGCAGGGAAGCCGGAAGGAGTATATTTAAAAGGCAATCAGCAGTGTGTGTACTGCGGAGCTGCAATGGAGGTGCAGACCACGGAGGCGGCGGATGCAGGCGCCCGGGACCCTTGTCAGACCCAGGTAAGCGAGGTGCAGAGGCATCTCTTCTTTACTCACTGGGTGGTTTTATTGTTTGTTTCACTTACCCTGCCTATGGAAGCCTGCAGCTGTCTGTCCAGGTATACGTCCTTAGGACAGTTCAGCAAGGATGAGGAAGCCATTTGTGGTGCTGGGACTCTCTCCTGTTTTTTGTGTACCTTCTCTCAGTGAGGGGTTTTACTGAGTTGTTGGGGGGTGTGTATTGTGTTTTTCAGGGGAAAGCTTTGGCCAAGTCTGATAGAGTGTCAGGGAAGAAATGCCTCTCTTGCAGGATCTCGCTAAAAGATTTGTGGCCCAAACTGCTCTGCAAAACCTGCATTGCAGGTTTAGTGAAGGAAGAAACTTCCCAAGAATGCAGAGAGCTCTTTTGGGGTCTGTAAGATCCATGATTCATAAACAGAGGTCTTCCCGTTTTAAGGGCTCCCATCCTGAACCTCGTCCTACTTACCAGTTGGAGGAAGAGGAGTCGGAGGAAGACAGGGAAAAGCGTCCCACCCTCAGTGATAGATTCTGAGGAGGAGGAGTTTGAAGAGGACGCTAGGGCGTCACGCTACAAGCTTTCCCTGGAGGAGGTGGAAGACCTTTTGAAGGCAGTGTTTACCACCTTGGAGATTCAGGAGGAAAAAACGCCTATATCCATCCATGATAAAATGTACCAGGGCCTGGAAGAAACAAAACAAAGGGTTTTTCCGGTGCACAAAGTACTCACGGAAACCATTAAAAAAGAATGGAGAGACCTGGAGAAGAGTCAATTTTTTTCCACGTCTCTTAGGAGGGGGTTTCCTTTTGAGGATGATGAAGCCTGCGTCTGGAATAAAAGACCCAAGATAGACGCAGCCTTTTCACAATATTCAAGAAGGCATGTGGAGGCAGGTACGTCTAGGAAGGATTTATTAGATTCCTACCCTTCTCAAAGGGGTGAGGTACATGGCGGACGCTTCGGCGGAGTCTGTACGCATGACAGCGAGATGTTCGGCTCTGATCAATTCGGCCAATAGGGCCGTATGGCTCAAGACTTGGTCAGGGGACACAGCGTCAAAGATCAAGCTGTGTGGAATTCCTTTTACAGGGGACCTTCTGTTCGGTCCAGAATTAGTCTGTTCTGGATCGGACGGCGGACAAGAAGAATGCCTTTACGCAGAAGAAAAAGGCAGTCCAAACAAGGAAGAATTTTCGCCCTTTCCGCAATCCTATAAGGAAAAGGATCAGAAGCAAAAGAGGTCCTGGACCCCTCAAAGAGGAAGGGGTTGAGAGGGAGTGCTGTTCAAAGCTCCTGATCCGGGAGACAAAAAGCAGTGACGACCATCTCCCGGCAGGAGGAAGGCTTCAGGCGTTTCTTCCAGCCTGGAGGGAGATAACAGTAAACCCGTTTGTTCTAAAGATAATCAAACAGGGATACGAACTGGAATTTTTTTGACGGCCTCCACATCGTTTTTACTTGACAAACATTCGGGATCAAGAAAAAGCCCTAGCCATGACGTTCCTTTTGGAGGAGCTGATGCAGCAGGAAGTAGTCATCCAAGTCCTAGAGGAAGAGATAGGAGAGGTATGTTATTCCCACATCTTTTTGGTGAGGAAGCCTTCGGGGAAATTTCAGTTGATCCTAAACAAAGCAATAGGATACAAGAAGTTCAGGATGGACACAATTTTCTCGGTCAGGAATCTGCTCACGCGCAGTTGTTTCATGAGTTCAATAGATCTCCGGGATGCATATTTACATATCCCCATAGCGGAGAAGTCTCAGAAATTCCTGCGACTAGCAGTAGACTATGGAGCGGGGGTAGTTCACCTTCAATTCTGGGCCCTACCATTTGGCCTTTCCTCATCGCCGAGGATATTCACGAAGGTGCTGGCGGATGCTCTAGAGCCCCTAAGGCTAAGATGAGTCGCCATCATTCAGTCGTGGACAGAATTGAGGGCAGTCCACCTAGGTCTAATTACTTTCCAAAGATTTTTAGAGGGGCATCAGGTTCTGTTTTTTTTCAGACAACATGACAACGGTCCTATATCTAACAAAGCAAGGCAGAACAAGAAGCAAGCTCTTGTTAGAACTGACCTTTCAAATATTATCTTGGGCGGAGAAGCATGTGGCGTCCCTTTCGGCAGTGCATCTAAAAGGGACAAACAATATGCTGGCCGACTTACTCAGCAGGAGTAAGGGAAGCAGAATGGGTCTTAAGTCAGAAAGCATTAATAGTCCAAAAGTGTGGACCTATTCGCAAAAACAAGGACAACGCCAAGGTGCCAAAATTCTTCTCCCTAAGGAAGGGAGACCAAGCGATAGGGTTGGATGCCTTGGCACACAGATGGAACTTCCCTCTGTCCTATGCCTTTCCCCTTTCCAACTGATCCCAAGGGTTTTGGCAAAGTTCGGAGAAGAGAACACGGATCTGATCTTAGTAGTCCCATATTGGACGAAAAGAACATGTTTCTCTGCGCTTCTGAAGTGGACAGAGGAACCTCCCTTAAGGTTCCCGATCACAAAGTATCTTTTGACCCAGGAAGATCTCCTCCACCAAGACCCAGAATATCTCAGGTTGGCTGCGTGGTTTCTGAAAAAGAACTCTTAAGGTGTAAGGGTCTGCAAGAAAAAGAAATTACCACCTTGCTAGCAAGTAGGAAAAAAGTGACTCAAGCAATCTACTTTAAAGTCCGGAAACGGTACAACACCTGGTGTTGCAGCAGTTCCTTTTGAATTTACAAGTTTTAGTTTCAGTACTGGAGTTTCTCCATGAGTGCATGGAGAAAGGTCTGGCGGCAAGCACCCTCAAGACGCCGGTAGCCGCTTTGTCGGTTTACTTAGAGAAGAATTTATCTAAGGAGCCATTAATTTATGCGTTCAGAAGTAGGCCAGTTCCCATTAAAAGTTTCCCGAGTTGGGATCTGTATATTGTTTTGCAAGGACTTACCTTGATTCCTTTCAAACCACTGGAGCAGGCGGAGCTTAAAAATCTTACGTTAAAGACTGTTTTGTTGGTGGCAGTTACCTCAGCTCGGAGAATTAGCGAGCTACAGGCGCTGTCTAGCAGGGAACCTTTTCTAAAATGTTTTCCGGATAGACTTGTCCTGAGAACAGATCCTGGGTTCCTTCCAAAGGTAGCTTCCGCATTTCATTGGACTCAGGAGATGGTCCTTCCAACGTTTTGTCCAGCACCATCAGTTCCGAAAGAGGAAGCCTTTCATACCCTGGATGTGAGGAGGTGCCTGCTGAAATATTTGGAGGTAACGGAGCCTTTTAGGAAGTCATCCTCCCTTTTTATCCTAACTTTCGGAACACGTAAAGGGGAAAGGGCATCCAAAGGCGCTTTGGGTAGGTGGCTAAAACATGCCATCAGAGCGGCCTACCAAGCAGTAGGGAAGGAACCTCCAGAGGTTATTAAGCCTCATTCTACAAGGGCAGTGGCAGCATCTTGGGCAGAGAGAGCGGGAGCTTCGTCAGAACAAATCTGCGAAGCCGACACATGGTCCATCTACTTTACGTTCATAAGACACTATAGACTGTATCTTTTGACGGCAGTGGATCAATCCTTTGGCAGGAAGGTTCTGCAAGCTGTTGTCCCACCCTGAAGTAAGTGCTCGGTTATCATCTCCATGGTGCTGTCCTGAAAGGCGAGGGAGAAAAACCTTAGTTAGACTTACCGGTGACGGTATTTCTATAAGCCTTTCAGGACAGCAGCTACTTCCCTCCCCTAGGTGTTTATAAGTTATTGACTAACCTGGGGTATTAGATGTGTTTATGTTTTCCAGCATGTCGGAGGAATGGCGACGTTTGACTGACGGTATGGTGGAAGCTGACACTTTTAAAGGGGCGTGACACGGCAGTGTTTCCTGTGAAGAGGTGGAGCTATGCTCTCTCCATGGTGCTGTCCTGAAAGGCTTATAGAAATACCGTCACCGGTAAGTCTAACTAAGGTTTTTCCTCTGTATTAGAAGAATAAGTTCCCTGTGTCAGTGTTATATCATAAATATTCTTATCTATATAGATAACACAGCACGGCTCTGTCTCTCCAGCTCACATCAGCAGCAGTGCTCAGCCCCTCCCTCAGGAACTTTGAGCTGAGAGAGAAAAGCAGAAAAACGACAACTGATCCTAGTAAGAAGGTGTGTTATCTATACAGAGAAGTGTATATATATGTTATAACACAGACACAGGGCAACAGAGAGGATGGGAACTTTTTATACAAGTGTCTTAACAAACATGTTAACAACAGGTTTAACACCTTGTGTTCCCCAAGGGATAGATAAAACAAAAATATCTGCTTACCAGATATTCAGACCTTTCAAAGCCTGGTCTCATATGAGCCTCAGACCCGGTCATGCTTGGAAGGACACCACCCTCTTTTCACTGAAGGATTTGATGGTGTTTGGACATTCTTTTCACTTTAACATTTATATAATGTTTTTTGGATTATGTGATGGTTTATATTCTCTCATATTTGAGGAAAGATTTTTTTCACTAGATCACTATTTTTGACAGCGCAACATTTTCTTTGTTCTGTTTATATGGTGTGTACATATTTGTGAGTGCTGCTGTTGTGTCATTTAATTATTATAATAATTGACTAAGCGCAATTTTTCCCATTTTATACTGCTGAAACACAGATTGAACTCTTTGGCCTGAATGGCAAGTTTCATGTCTAGAGGAAACCAGGCACCGCACATCGCCTGGCCAATACCATCCCTACAGTGAAGCATGGTGGCGGCAGCATCCTGCTATGGGGATGTTTTTCAGCGGCAGGGACTGGGAGACTAGTCAGGATTGAGGGAAAGATGAATGCAGCATTGTACAGGGACATCCTTGATGAAAACCTGCTCCAGAGCCCTCTAGACCTTCAACAGGACAACAACCCTAAGCACACAGCCAAGGTAACAGCCTTGAGTGGCCCAGACTTGAACCCGATTTGAACATCTCTGGAGAGATCTGAAAATGGCTGTGCACTGACGCTTCCCATCCAACCTGATGGAGCTTGAGAGGTCCTGCAAAGAAGAATGGGAGAAACGGCCAAAAAATAGGTGTGCATCATACTTGTGGCATCATACTCAAAAAGACTTGAGGCTGTAATTGGTGCCAAAGGTGCTTCAACAAAGTATTGAACAAAGGCTTTGAATACTTCTGTACATGGGATTTTTTAAAAATTAAATTTGCAAAGATTTTAAACAAACTTCTTCTACTTCTTTCACATTATGGGTTATTGTTTGTAGAATTTTGAGGGAAATAGTGAATGTAATCAATTTTTAAATAAGGCTGTAACATAACAAAATGTGGAAAAAGTGAAGCGCTGTGAATACTTTCCAGATGCACTGTATCAATATTAAAAGCTTTTTGACTGTCAGATTTTTTTTTTTCTGCCCTTGTAGAGGGGATGCACTCTCTTTAATTGTCCTAAACACCAATGTCGTCATAATTAAAAGTGCAGGTAATTCCAACATTTTGAGTTGCCACCAGAACAGGAGGAGGAAATCTTCCAATGGGGACGCTTGTTCCTGTGACAGAAGGGATATCCATTCAAGGCATGCCATGGATGATGTCTGTCACAGTGGCTTGTCAACTGAATTGTCAAGCTATCCAATGGCTGGTGTCATAACTGATCACTCGTGCAACACTATGACATCCGCAGATCAAACTGAGACTAAAATGGCAGCTTCCTTCCTGTAAAGGATTGAGGATTGAAGGATTTAGCTTTAACTAGACCTCCAGCTGTGAATCATACTTTGTGTTCATGTGTGTAGCCAATAGCCACCTTAGGGGTGGCTGGTAGATGTGGTTCACCTGTCTCTCTGCCGTCAGTCACACACTTTTCCGTTCATCCGTAGTCACTGAACAGGCCGGTACTTTTGTTTTGGTTTTATTAAGGGGTTAAACTTGTATAAGGTAGGGACGACTGCAGGATGCCCAAAGATCAAGAAACAGGGCTAATTTTATATACATCACCGTATAGAGCTGCATGATTAATCGTAAAAGAATCATGATCTCCATTCACCCCCCCCCCGCGCGATCTCCATCTCGCATTACCGCGATTCTCAGTGCAGACATAATGGAGACAGATTTACAATTAGTGACAGTAATGGCGCCCCTATAGAAGTGAAATGAGTGAAAAACAGCTGCCTATTTTTTCTGATGGTTGAAAACCACCTAACAATACTTGTAAAACATACAGTGAAAACAACAAAACAGCAATTTATGAATGAATGAATTTATGGTTCAGATAATTGTGTGTGTGTTTTTTGATGCACTAAAATGTCATGTTATATCTGATGTGTTTATATGGACATATTGCTATGTTAAAATAATGGAGACAGAGAAAAAACGGTCCACTCAGGAGGAGATAAGAAGCTTCACACTGGGACACTTGGCTGCAACCGGCAATCCGACTTGCAGGGCGACTCAGCGTGACTTCACTGTAATAATAGAAGACAATGCAAGTTGCCTGAAGTCTCCCCAGGAACCTTTTTCTAAGTCAGAGTGACTTGAGTCTCTCCTATCTGAGCAGACTGCCAAGTCTGAGAACATTTCTAATAAAAGAATCAAACAGATGCAATGTTGCTACTTATCAAAGGAATGAACCCTTGTGTGTAGAATAGCTCAGTTTAACCATTTTAAAGACTAAATCTTTTCTGACGTTTGTTGTTTACAAGTAAAAATCCAGTATTTTCTGCTAGAAAATTACTTAGAACCCCCAAACATTATTTATATATTAATAATATAATATTATTATTATATTTATTATTATTATTATATATATATATTTTTTTTTTAGCAGAGAACCTAGATAATACAATGGCAGTTGTTGCAATATTTTATGTCACACGGTGTCTGCGCAGGGGTCTTTCAAACACAATTTCTTGGGAAAAATGACACTTCCAAAAAAAAAAAAAAAACGTAACAGTTCAGTTAGCCCAGTTTTTTGTATATGTAAGCTGTTATGCCGCAAGAATCGTGATATCCTTTTTTTTTTTTTTTTTTTTTTTTTTTAAGCAAATAAATAGTGATTCTCATTTTGGCCAGAATCGTGCAGCTCTACCACCGTATATACACTCCTCCTTCCTCCAGCACTGACGCTTGCTCACCGTTACCCTCCTTCTTCCTCCAGCACTAGTACTTGCAGACCGTTACACTCCTTCACTTCTATCCTGCACAACTCTTGCTCCTTACTGTTAGGCCTGAAGGGAAATTTATCAAGCCTCCATTATATCTTCCTCCACCCCTGCTAGCACGTGTGAGGCCTGCACTTCCTTGTCAGCAGGGCCTCCAGACAGCCTGTCACAGGCAAGGGCCACGGGTCCTTGATTGTAAGGCCACGGGCCCTCAGAGTGTAGCTTAGTACAATTGTGCTAGCCGGGTCTTGATGAACTTCTGCTCCCAGCCCATCCTCTTCCGGGCCACTCTGGCCTACCTCACTGTCCAGTGACACCGCTGCCCTGACTGGCTCCTTCACCTTCCACAGACCGTCCACTGTCTCCTCCCAGCCTGCTTCAGTCCTCTTCTCCAGCTCCCGGGGTCTGTCACTCACTCAGGTGGATCCTTTAAAGAGCCTTTCCTGTAGCCTCTCCGTTGCTCTCCTGCTCCCTTGTGCTACTCCAGGATCTCTTTCCAATCCTGGCTGCACCCGAGCCACCAGGCCTCAAGGTCAACCCCCCCCCCCCAGACTGGGAGCTCCCTTCCCGGGTGAGGTCTCTACAACACCTCTGCTACATCTCCCTCTTCC
>BLSH010377340.1:10057-25653 GCA_018402905.1 Glandirana rugosa | reverse complement strand
AGCCTGATGCGTGAACCAGCCTGGTACGTGGGTAATGCAATTAGATATGGGATAGCTTGCGGCGGATGGGTCCAGTGGCGAAGACCTTTGATTTGCTCTCGGAGGACGATGCGCTTCTGCAAGACAGCCTCCATCCCTTCCTCGAATTTAGAATGAAGCTGTGATTGTAGGGAAGGCCTACACTTACCCCTCACTAAACCCTTCGTGTGTTTCGGCACTAGGCACCATAGAAATACTTTGTGCCTAGAGCATAATTTTTCCTTGCAGTTGTTGTTAATCTGGAGAACGATAGGTTCGATGTATCGGACCTCGTGCCGGTGTTTCACATCCGGAAGGGATGTTAGTGTCGAAGTAAGATTTAAGCTCCTTCCCTACCTCCGACAGAACGTCTTCGCGTAGCAGGAGGCTCTCGTTTAGTTTCCAGAAGCGGTGACCTGGGTAGGCGGCGTTCGATAGGGTATAGATTAACGTAATGGGTGCATGGTCCGACCAAGTGCGTAGTCCGATTGTGGAGTCATGAACTGCGTGTAGTTGGTTATGTGGGATAATGAAAAAGTCTATCCTGGTATAGACTTTGTGTGGTGTCGAGTAGAACGTGTAGTCCCGTTCAGTTGGGTGTTGTATGCGCCATATGTCAACTAGTTGGGCTGTATGAAGGTATTGGGTTATTCGGTTGCGCAAGGCCTGGGAGACAGAGGAAGCCCCAGTGGAGGTGTCAGAGTTGGGGGAGAGGGGGATGTTGAAGTCCCCACCCAGGATCAGCTGTCCCTCTTTAAATTTTGCCAGCTTCTCGAGGGTGCGCCTGATAAAGACGTCCTGGTGGACGTTGGGGGTATAGATTGTAGCGAGGGTTATCTGGGTTGCCCCGATCAGCCCCTTAATGAAGGCATAGCGACCCCCTTCGTCAATCTCTGTTCCCTGGCATGTCCAGGGTACTTTGCTTGATATAAGTATAGATACTCCTTTTGATTTGGTATTGTTCGTGGAATGATAAGCTAGGGGATAGAATCTGTTTTTGAGAATAGGGAGTTTATCGTTTCTAAAGTGGGTTTCTTGGATAAAGGCGATATCAACTGAACGTTGTTTCAGGTCATTTAGGAGCATACGTCGTTTTTCGGGGGTATTGAGCCCTTTCGTGTTGAGTGAAAAAATTTGTAGTCTGTCCATTATGAACCGTTCCGCCCGGGGTGGAAAAAAGGGAAGAAGAGGGGGGGTAAGGTCAGAGGGAGGAAGAAAGTGAAATGTATAGAGAGGGGTGAAATAGATAAGCTAAAAGAAGGAAGGGAGGGAAGGCTGGAGGGCCCTCAAGGAGGACAACTCCCTCGTTCGCTCCCTTGCGGCTAATTAACTCGGACCGCCTATAGCGGTAGGCACGCTTGACCCGAATCTCGGGTCTTTGTGTGCAGACCTAAGTGGGGGAGGTAGCTGACGTAGGTCTAAGGTGGGCTCCAGAGCCCGCCCCAGCCCCCCCCACATCTACTGTAATATAACATTATATCGGCATGAATCACATACTCACAATCCAAACATTTACGACTTAGAGGTCTGTAGGGAAGAGTAACATATGTTAAACGCATATTCAACATTATAGAACAACCTAAGTGTTAGTTAGGCACAGTTTGGGAATCTCAGCAATCAAACCCTAACCGCCTCTAGCAAAAAAGATTCTGAACATGTCCCCACCGTCCGTGCCCGTCCCTGTAACAAAAAAAAAAAAAAAAAAAAATATAGGGCAGCATGTCCTTCGTATTCCCGGATTCCGGTGGTCCCATTCTAGGCCCGGAAGATCAGAAAGTTCCCTGAATGGGGGACCAAGAACCGGGATATAAAAAACTCCATAAAGCTCCATAAAGGAAATGACCTCGTTTGGTAACGGTCCGTGGAGGAGAGGTAATCCATGTTCCCCTGGGTTTACACTTTATAAGCTGTCCGGGAGGGGTCTGCAGGCATAAATCAATGGGCGGCTGTTCATTATGTAGCCGGAAAAACGATAAGCCCCATGGAATACTTTCCAGGATATGTCTATATCTCCCCCTCCTCATTTAACCGCAAGCCATCAGGAAGGTGTACTGAATGCTGGGGGGGTGTAGATAGTATGTTCCGGTCCCCACTAAGCTGTATTTAAGCTTAACAAACTATCTGTCATAACGATCGTTCCGTGCAGCCTTCTTTGTCATTTCCCCCCTCCCGCAGATAAACTAGAAGGGATCTATCCGCTGTCTAGGAGCCGCTGGGTTTTCCCCCCTCTCATCGGTACTGTCAGGGTCCCAACAACTTGGTATTACGGGGGGATTTCAAGGGGAGGCTTTTTGTTCGGGCAAGTCAGGTGGGGGATGGGAGGGCGATTCCCCAGGGTAGTGTACCTTGGATTACGTGGAGGAGTAGTGGGACATCTCAGTTCACACAGGGCGACAACGGTCGGAGGAGAAAAGTCCAGCGGTGACGGATAGGGATACGGATATGTCTGTATGCTTACGACTCCCGTGTTAGTCATAAATTTTTGCCAAAATGCATTTAGCCACAGGTCTCGGGTAAAAAAAAAAAGTAAATTAGCGTATATTTATTTATGTGCGCAAAAGTTATAGCGTCTACAAACTAGAGTACATTTTCTGGAATTTCCTCAGCTTTTATTTTATGGCAGCCTATCTCATTTCCTGAGGTGCTAAAATGGAAGGGCAGTACAACCCCCCCCCCCCCCCCAAATGACCCCATTTTGGAAAGTAGACACCCCAAGGAATTTGCTGAAAGGCATGTTGTGATCATAAGCAATTGAAAAATGACAAAAAAAAAAAAAAAATTACACAAAGTTGTTACTGAAATGATATATTGCTCACACATGCCATGGGTATGTGTGGAATTACACCCCAAAATACATTCTGTTGCTTCTCCTGAGTACGGGGATACCCCATGTGTGAGACTTTTTGGGAGCCTATCGGCGTACGGGACCCCGAAAACCAATCGATGCCTTCATCCCATACTACCTATCTCAGTTTTGGAGGCCATGAAATGCCCACATAGCACAACCCCCCCCCCCCCCATGACCCCATTTTGGAAAGTACACACCCCAAGCTATCTGCTGAGAGCCATGTTGAGTCCATGGAATATTGTATATTTTGCCACAAGTTTCAGGGAAATTACAATTTTTTTTTTCACAAAGTTGTCACTAAATGATATGTTGCTTGAACATACCATGGGTATATATGAAATGACACCCTAAAATACATTCTGCTGCTTCTCCTGAATACGGGGATACCACATATGTGAGACTTTCTGGCAGTCTAGCCGTGTACGGAACCCCAAAATCCAATCTCCGCCTCCAGGCTTTCTAAATGCGTGAAAAGGTGATTTTACTCCTCACTCCCTATCACAGTTTCGGAGGTCATGGAATGCCCAGATAGCACAATCCCCCCCCCCCAAATGACCCCATTTTGGAAAGCAGACACTCCAAGCTATTAATAAATAAACCATTAATAAATCAGTGCTGCAGCTGAATGCTGCACCTGAAAAGGAATAAACAATTAATAAAACACAGTAACATAAAAAAATGACATACCTGCTAAAAAGAAAAAAATATAAAACACATTAACAATATGACATTACAGGTAAGCATTAACATAAAAAATTACATACCTGCAAAGAAAACATGATAAAAACAGTAACAAACAGGTATGCATACAAAATATTAACAATAGAGAGAGAAAATAGAGAGATTAGAGAGAAAACAAGACAGAGAGAAAAAAAAAGAAAGGTACAACTGTTTTTGTTGTTTTATTTTATATTTTTTTTGTTTTTTTAACATTTTTTTTTATTTCTTTTGTTGTTTTAAATTTTTTTTTTTTTTTTTGGTACACCTTTTTTTTTTGTAACTAAAAACTAACTGGTTCCAGCTTTGGGTCTCTCAAAATGCACTGGCATCTTTGGAGACCCTATGTCAGTGTGCCTATCACTGTGTCTGCTGTACCCTACGCCAATAATTCACGAATATGTGATAGCGTTCAAAACATTCATCGATACAGAGACCACCTGCCTTCATCTATCTCATCAAGATGCATGTGCTTCCACTGTGGAGTCTCTTTAGTTAGAGATAGGTCTGGAGGACGCAGGGAGCCTTGACGGGGCCCTCCAGCTTACACATGCATTAATTAATGTGTGTAACCAATCCCCTGCTTTTAACGCATACTGTTAGACAGGTCAATTTGGATAGGCGCAAGCTGGTCGGTAAGTGAGCTTGGTTTTTCCTTGGATTTATTCCTTGGCTGTTTGTTTGTCAGGTTGGTCAGGACAGGTAGGACAATACGTGTGGGTGTCACGCCTGTATTCTGACAGGTGTTCTGTGGCCTGGGGTACCACGGAGGACACGTGGAAAGTGCCCCCCATGCAGCCGGCTAACTGCATTCACATTCTGGAGTGGGGGTGCAGCACCATCTGGAAACAGAAGGGCTGTGACGATCTCTTCCATGAATTTTGAGGAAGGATCCCGTCAGTCCTGACGCTCTGTATAAGACATGAGCGTTCAGCAAAGCCAATTGAAAAAGATATATAGACACTTTTTTGTACCAGCGTCTAGCTTTATGGGTGATTAGGTATGGCACTGGTTATTGAGGTCCACCCCTCCCACATTTAGGTTATATTTGTGGACACAGAGGGGTTTCTCCACAAGACCAGTCGCCGTAGAAATTTGGACAGTCGTATCTACATGAAGGGAGGTCAGAACGAAAACATTCCGATGGTCCCTCCACTTCATTGCAAGCAAATTATTACACTTAGCGCAGGCTTTCTCCCCACCGACTAAGACGGGAATCTACAAGCTTTTGGGGAAAGCCCCGGCAATTGGGTCGCACGGTGCCACATGCGCCAATCTGATAATCAAACAAGTGACTAAAAAGTGGCACGCTCGTGTAATAATTGTCCAAGTACAAGTGGTACCCCTTTCCGAATAAGGGTGACACCAAGCTCCACACAATCTTGCCAGCGCTCCCTATGTAGTCTGGGAATCCTTCCGGCCCTACGTGACTATCTTTGCCCTCATAAACCATGAAACTATGTGTATAGCCTGTGGCCCTGCCACAGAGCTTATACAGTTTGACCCCGTATCTGGCACGCTTGCTGGGGACGTACTGCTTGAAAGCAAGACGGCCAGAAAATTTAACCAGGGACTCGTCCACGCACACAACTTGGTTGGGAATAAAAAGTGTGGCGAACTTCTGGTTGAAATGGTTTATGAGGGGCCGAATTTTGTAGAGCCGGTCAAATTCAGGGTCACCCCGTGGATGACTGACTTCATTGTCAGTGAAGTGCATGAACCTCAAAATCTGTTTGTATCGTGTCCTGGCCATGCAATCAGAGAACACGGGCATATGGTGAATTGGGTCAGTGGACCAATATGACCGCATTTCAGTTTTTTTAGTTATGCCCATGAGGAAGGAAAGGCCCAGAAAGGTCTTAAATTCTGGAACTGTGATTGGTTTCCAGTCTCTGGCAAGTGTCAAATGGGGATTAGTGGCGATGAATTGACCAGCATATAAATTGCTTTGATCCACTATAGATCTATAGAGATCTTCCGTGAAATACAGCGAATAAGAATCAATGGCCGTAATACAGTTTAAAAAAAAAAAAAAGAATCAATGGCCGTAAAAATCAGCTGTATTCACCGTGATTCCGGGTTGGGCAGTGAATGGGGGAAGTACAGGCGCTGCATCAGTGGTGGGTTGCCAATCAGGGTTTGCAAGGACCAAGGAAGGGCGCTATGGGTTCTGTGGGCCTGTGTGTCTTCTTTGTGGCTGCGGGGCATTACTTGTGCTAGCCACACCAGCTTGTACTGCACTTATGGGACTCGCCATGTCACCACCTGATACTGCAGTGCTGGTTCGTCTACGACCAGGATGTACTAGGCCGCTGGTGCTTGTCAGGTCACCAGAAGGAGTAGCGGCACTAGTACTGGCTCTCTGCTGCATACGAGAGCTCTGCGGTTCATGCACATCAGCGACAGCAGAACGGGATCTGGTACGCCTGACTCTAGCAGGGACCACAACTCCGTCGTCACAGCTATCTGACAGGGTGCCGCTGCTGTCTACAGGTTCATATGCTGAGCCTGAATCTGACAGTGAGACTACCCCATCGCTCTCATCTGTCATACTCAGCATATTGTAGGCCTCTTCGCTAGTGTACATGCGGCCAGACACTTTGGACTTTCTAAATTTGATACGTACACTAACGTGACTCACAGGCAAAAAAGCGCACCTGGATTCGCAGGGATCGGGCGTGATCTCTGCGAAGGCTGCAGATATCTGTCCTGTGTTTTGTAAGTGTCAGTGATCTATTGATCCTGCACTTGGGTGGGCTGGGCTGGGCGGAGGGGCTAAACGCAGGTGCTAGCAGTTATCTGGGCTGATCCCGCTAACGCTGCATTTTTTTAGAACCCTAATCTAGTGGGGACGCTAATATATATCTGATCAGATCGCAGATATTGATCTGATCAGATACTACAATAATATCTAACACCTATCTAATGTGCATGTGTGCGTGTCAGAGTACCTCACTAACTGGCCCTGCCTGGCGTTTACGCTGACCCTAACCTGCCCTGCACACTAAAACCTAACTGGGGTCACCACTGGGTGATCGGGGGTTAAAACCTACAAAAGATATTTACGGTGGGTAATCTGATTGAAAAAAAAAACTAGATAGTTAGAGTCACCCGTGACACTTATACGGTGATCACAGGTGACAGGGGGCAATGAAGGGGTTAAAAACTTTATTGGGGGGGGCAAGGGGGGTATTTACACCTAACTAGGCCTACTAGTAGCCCAACCTAACACTGATTTAATGTCACAAGGGTCACAAGTACAGCGATCGGTAAAAATCAGATCACTGCACTATATGACACTGTGACAGGGGGTGACAGGGAGTGAAAGGGTTAACTGGGGGGCAATCAGGGGGCAATCAAAGGGTTAAATGTGCCTATGTGTACTGGTGTCAGTGTGCTGTTGGTGCAACTCACGTTTCTAGATGCTCCTTCTTCCTCGCTGAAACCGAAAAGGGCCTCAGGGAAGAAGTTGAGCTCACTTCCTCTGCCTCTGTTTACATTACAGAGGCAGAGGAGCAATGTCATTCGTCAGGACCGATCGGAAGGGCCAGGCCAAAAATCATTGGCCTGGCCGTGTAGAGTGATCGGTCCTGTGATGAATTGAACAACAGTGCGCGCGCTCACACGCGCGATTGCGGCTGCTGTCCCCTGACGGCGTATCGCGATAACGAACCACCTTGCTGCCGTCACGCTGCAGTGAGTGGTCGGCAAGTGGTTAAATGCCCTACTAACCATGTCATTAAATGATTATAGATAGGATATTGGGGTAGAATGCTGTTGATTACTCAATGTTGGTTATTACTATCTGACTCTGGAGTGTGCAATATTAACCACTTCAGCCCCGGGAGGATTTGCCCTCTTCCTGACCAGAGCACTATACTGCGATACGGCATTGCATCCCTTTAACTGACAATTGCGTGGTCGTGCAATGTTGTACCCAAACAAAATTGACGTCTTTTTTCCCCTTCTTTCTCCTCTTTTGGAGGTATTTGATCCTCTCTGCAGTTTTTATTTTTTGCGCTATAAACAAAAAACCCAATATTTCTTACTTTTTGCTATAATACATATCCAAAACAAAAATATAAAAAAAACGAATGTATTCATCAGTTTATGCCAATATATATTCTTCTACATACTTTTGTTAAAAAAAATTGCAATAAGCGTATATTGATTGGTTTGCGCAAAAGTTATAGCGTCTACAAACTATGAGAATTGATTTATGGCATTTTTATTTTATTTTTTTCACCAGTAATGGCGGCGATCTGCGATTTTTATCGGGACTGCGATATAGTGGCGGACAGATCAGACAATTTTGGCACTTTTTTGGGACCATTGGCATTTATACAGCAATCAGTGCTATGAAAATGCTCTGATTACTGTATAAATGTCACTGGCAGGGAAGGGGTTAACACTAGGGGCGATCAAAGGGTTAAATGTGTTCCCTTTCACAGTGTTGTAACTGTGTGGGGGCTGGGATGACTGGGGAGGAGAGAGATCGCTGCTCCCATATACAGGGAACATACGATCACTCTTCTCTCCCCTGTCAGAACGGGGATACGCTTGTTTACGTTCACGGATCCCCGTTCTGTCACTTGTGGGGCAGCGATCGTGGGTAGCCGGTGGACACTGAGTCCACCCCCCCCCCCCCCCGCTGAATGGCTCCCCCGCTAGCCAGTGAGCGCACCTCCAGTGGTGCATGTGCGCCCACAATGCATGCTCCCGCGCCCACCATCAGGTGAAGGCGATTCACGCAGGAGAGCCATGTTGCCGCCGTCCATCCACGGCGGGCAGTTGGCAACTGGTTAACGCTCTATTGGCACTGTCATTTCTGTTTCAGCCACTAGGTGGGTCTGTATGTTCTCTTTAGTGAGCTCTATGCAGTTGGAAGCTAAAGTTACCTATTTGTTTTATACTGTTTTTTTACATTAAACTTTGCATTCTTTTGTGAGTGTTTATGGAACATGTATGCTTGAATGTGCTCAAATAAAACTTTCTTCTGATTTAAAAAAAAAAACTACAAAAAAAAAAACACCATGTCATGAAAAACCACAGGGCCCTCGCACCTCACAGATACAACAACAATGTATCCAGGGAACAACCATTACAAAAAGAATGCATAAAAACCCTCTTTTTTATCCTCCACCTTTAATAAAGTAAAAAGGTTCTGCTAGAGCACACAGAAATAAATACCATTCATTAAATGTATCTTGCGCAGAGCACCAATCAGGGTTGAGCCTTGTCCCTCGGACAAAGCCCAGCCCTGATCAGGGTAAACTAGAACAGGATTACCCCTAGGATTTTGAGGGTAAAGGTACCCCAAATTAGAGTGACAGGAAGTAAAATATATAAGTTTTATTAACCACTTCAGCCACCGGAAGGATTTCACACTTTAGGACCACCAGAGCACTTTTTGCGATTCGGCACTGCGTCGCTTTAACTGACAATTGCGCAGTCGTGCGGCATTGTACCCAAACAAAATTTGCGTCCTTTTTCCCCCACAAATAGAGCTTTCTTTTGGTGGTATTTGATCCGCTTTGTGTCATTTCTGATCACCACTATAAACAAACGAAGAGGGACAATTTTGCAAAAAAAAACAAATGTCTTACTTTTTGCTAAAATCCAAATCCAAAAAAAAAAAATATATAAAAAAAACTTTTTTTTCATCAGTTTTGGCCGATTTATATTCTTCCTCATATTTTTGGTAAAAAAAAAAATCGCAATCGGCACTTGATTGGTTTGCGCAAAAGTTGCCACGTTTACGGATGATGAGAATTCATTTCTGGGGTTTTTATTTTATTTGTATTTTTTACTAGTAATGGCAGCGTTCTGCGATTTTTATCGGTACTGCGATATTGCAGCTGACATGTCGGACCATTTTGACACTTTTTTGGGACCATTGGCCTTTATACAGCAATCAGTGCTATAAAAATGCACTGATTACTGTGTAAATGCCATTGGCAGTGAAGGGGTTAACCTGCAGGGGGCGCTCTAAGGGTTAACTGTGTTCCCTGGGTGTGTCCTAACTGTATGTGGGCTGGGCTGGCAGGGGGAGGGGAGTGATCACGGCTTCCATATACAGGAAGCCTGTGATCACCACCCTTCCCCCCTCTGTCAGAACAGAGATCCGTGTTTACTTACACGGACCTCTGTTCTTTCACTGCGGGGGGGGGGGCATCGCGAGTAGCCGGCGGCACAGTGAGCGCTCACAGTGCTGGATCTCGCAGCCGCCTTCATATGATGGCGGTTTGTGATATCGTGCCATCTTCTCGCCGTCAGACTGCGGTCGGCAAGTGGTTAATAAATTACTTTAAAAATTACATGATCAAAATAGAAGATACAGACTTCATGCAATATACCATATGCACATAACAGTTATTGGAAATTTGAGTATAATCACGCTAGCAATTTGTTTTGCCAAAGGGTCCCTTTGGCAAAATAAATTGCTAGCGTGATTATATTCACATTTCCAATAATTGTTATGTACATATGGTATATTGCATGAAGTCTGTAACATCTATTTTTAAGATGTAATTTTTAAAGAAATTTATTAATAAAACTTACGTATGTTACTTCCTGTCACTCTAATGTGGGGTGCCATTACCCTCAAAATCCCAGGGGTAATCCTGTTCTAGTGTATAAATTGTTTAGGGATGTTGTAATAGACTTTGTTTCCCCTAGCCCAATCAACCCCAAATGGGTTGTTGGCACACTCTCAGTGGTTCATTTTTCACCGATCAGGGTAAAGAGCCAATGAAATTGGCTATTTACCACGTGACCGGCTGTGTTGAATCACAGCCAATCACAAATGTACACAAACCACGAGTAACTGCCTGCTACCGTGTTCTCCTCCTCACACACCGTTCCAGTATGAGGAGGAAATCACGGAAACAGTGAGTTACAGTCTACTGTTATTACTAGTGTGCCCAGATTGCCCCCCTGAATAAAGAGGACTTGTCATCATCAATCACCCAATCTGGAGTACCTGTCATCCAATCAGTACATGTCCCATGAGCCCATCAGGAGTACCTGCATGTGCAGCCAATTACTACCTACGTGCAGCTCATTAGTCCCTGACGTGCAGTCCATTAGTCCCTCACATGCAGCCCATCACTACCTGTCGGGCAGCCCATCACTACCTGTCGTGCTGCCCATCACTACCTGTAGTGCAGCCCATCACTACCTGTAGTGCAGCCCATCAGTGTCACCCGTCATACAGCCACCATGTCCAGAAGAGTATACACTCCAGAAGAGGCATATCAGATACTAAGCCTGACCGATGAGAGCAGTGGGGAGCTCTCACTGCCCAGTTACAGTTCTGATTCCAATGCCCGTCGAAGGCAGTACATCGGCATCCGATTCAGAGGAGGTAGTCCGTCCTAAAATAAGACGGTCTGAAGATCAGGCAGCTACCAGCAGCACCAGACACCCCAATGGCCAATCGGCAAATGCCAACGGCGCTAGACCCCAGGAGGAGATGCCCAGTACAAGTGCTGGAATTTCACGCAAAAGAATTAGGGCCCAAAACCAGCTTCCGGATGCCTTGGCAAACCCATTGTGGCTGCCTTCTAACACAGGGTAAACCACAGTCCCCCTTTTCACAGCACAGCTGGATGTGCAGGTTAACACCGGAGGTTTCTCTGAAATTGATTTTTTAATTTATTTGTCCCTGACAAGTTGGTTCAAAACATTGTGGACCAAACAAATCTTTTTGCTTGTCAATTTATAGAAAACAACCCCAACTCAAGCTATGCCCGCCCTTTTGAATGAAGACCCGTAACAGTGGAAGAGCTTACATTGTTTTTAGGCCTTACCCTCAACATGGGGCTTACAAAAAAAAACTAAGTGCATGCATATTGGTCTACCAACCCCATTCACCACATGCCAATTTTTTCAGCTGTCGTGCCCAGGTCGAGATATGAAATGATAATGCTCTTCCTGCATTTCAGCGATAACACACAGTGTTCCCCCCGAAATCATCCCGACTTTGAAAAATTATATAAAATTCGCCCCCTAATTGATTTGTTCTCTAAGAAGTTTGCCGAACTATATATCCCTGAGCAGAACATCTCTGTGGAGGAATCCCTGGTCAATTTCACAGGTAGGCTGGGAATCAAGCAGTATATCCCAAGTAAGATGGCCAGGTACAGATTGAAGCTCAATAAGCTCTGTGAAAGCTCCATATATGTGCATACCTTTCGTGTGTATGAAGGCAAAGACTCCCAGCTCCAGCCCCCTGAGTGTCCACCATACATGGGAATAAGTGGGAAAATTGTTTGGGAGTTGGAATTCCCACTCTTCCAAAAGGGGTATCACATCTACATGGACAATTATTATACTAGTTTGCCCCTGTTCCACCACCTATATCTGAAGAATACTTTAGCCTGTGGTAAAGCAAGGAAAAACAGGAAGGGCTTCCCACAGCGTCTTGTCACCACAAGGCTACAAAGGGGGGAATCGGAAAACCTGAGGAATGAGGAAGTGTTGGTCATGAAGTGAAGGGATAGCAAAGATGTGTACATCATGTCCACCATCCATGGTGACACCTCGGTGGAAGTTCCCAGAAGATGTCCCGTTCAAAAGCCTTGCTGTATCCACGAGTATAATAAATTCATGGGGGGGGGGGGTGGATTTAAATGACCAAATGTTGCAGCCCGATCAACCTGAAAGTCCCTCTTCTGGTACAAAAAAGTCACAATTTACTTTTTTAATTTGCCCATTTACAACGCCTTCCTAAAATGTATTTAGATGTTGTTACTGCCCTGATATTTGAACAAGCATCGCCCCCAGAAAGCATTTGCTCCGATTGTGGCAGCAAGAGCGTCATTTTCCTGACAATATTCCACCATCTGCAAACGGAAGAGGCGTCAAAAAAATTTTTGGGTGTGCACCAAAAGAGGAGTTAGGAAAGACACCAGTTTCCATTGCCCCCAATGTCCCTCCCAACCTGGCCTTTGCATTGGAGAATGCTTCAGATGCTATCACACTCTTGTAAATTATTAGCCCATATTTCAAATAGACTGCCATTTCCCCATTTTAAATTTCTGTGCTGGTTATTTCCCTGGTGCCTCAACCAACCATACCACTGCCTTCCGTGTGAACTGACCCGTTCCTGTTTCTTGACTATGCCTCTGCCTGCATTGTTTATCCACCATGTTTCTGCCTTTCACGTGAACTGACCCTGGACTGTATC
The DNA here is from genome assembly GCA_018402905.1 of Glandirana rugosa. NCBI lineage: Eukaryota > Metazoa > Chordata > Amphibia > Anura > Ranidae > Glandirana > Glandirana rugosa. The sequence continues at coordinate 12,880 of BLSH010377340.1, read as the reverse complement.
GACTATGCCTCTGCATACCGTCTATTTCTGCCTTTTACCTGCACTGACCTCGGCCAGTTGACTATGTTTTTGCCTGCCCCTTGGACTGATCTTTCACCCTGCTACACAGGGGTCTCACATATTTGAGGGGCTCCAGAATGGTGTTCTGATTTGAGAAAAACAGTTATTGTTTTTTTCTTTGTTTTGTAATTTCCAGAACACGGTCTGGTGTCGGGAGGCTTAAAAGAGATTTGGGTGGGAGAAGCCTCTACCCCTGTCCCCATTCTTTCCTGACCGAGGCACTAAGCTTGATGGTCCTGCCTGCTGCCTGGACAAATACTTTGGCTGTACTGACAATATCTTTGCCTGCACTGACCCAGGACTTTTTGTGGACCATGTGCCTATTGTCTGCACCAATACTTTGGTTGTACTGACCATATCTCTGCCTGCTGCCTGTACTAACTATGGACAGTATTCCTGCCTGCTGCATGGACGATCCTTTTGCTGCTGCTGACCACATCCCTGTCTGCTATTTGGACCAATGCTTTGGCTGTGCTGCCAATATCTCTACCTGTACTGACTATGGACAGTATTCCTGCCTGCTGCCTGTTCTGCTGTCCCTGTCCATGTTTCTGCCTGCTGCCTGGACTGATGCTCTGCTCTGTGGACCACTGCACTACTAAAACCGCAGGTAATCTTTTGTTCACCCTTTGCTCAGCAGAATGTATTTTGGTTTGTAATTGGTATGTATAGTACATGCTATGTGTTAGAAATATGAAGGGCCTTCAACAACGTGATAGGTTGGCAGTAATTTATATGTGTAATTTATGTCCCTAGAACAACTGGAGGTGCTATTTGGATGTTGGGCCTCTGTATGTGGCCAGGCTGTGTAAAAGTCTCACACGTGGTATCGCCATACTCAGGAGGAGTAGCAGAATGTATTTTGAGGTGTCATTTTTGCTATGTACATGCTATGTGTTAGAAATATTGTATAAATGGACAACTTTGTGTAAAAAAAATGCATTTTCATTTTTTTTCCACATTTTCCAAAAACTTCTGGAAAAAAATGAGTCATTCAAAAGACTCATTATGCCTCATAGATTATACATTGGGGTGTTTGCTTTTCAAAATGGGGTCATTTTGTTTGCATTTCCATTGTCCTGGTGCTTCAGGGCCTTCAAAAGTGTAATAGGGGGTTGAGAAATGAGATTTGTAATTTATGCTTGTAGAACGACTGAAGGTGCTATTCCAATATTGGGCCTCTGTATGTGGCCAGACTGCGCAAAAGTCTCACACATGTGGTATCACCATACTCAGGAAGAGTAGCAGAATGTATTTTGGGGTGCCATTTTTGCTATGTATATGCTATGTGTTGGAAATATCTTATAAATGGACAACTTTGTGTAAAATAAAATGCGTTTTCATTTTTTTCCCACATTTTCCAAAAACTTCTGGAAAAAAAATGAGTCATTCAAAAGACTCATAATGCCTCATAGATTATACGTTAGGATGTTTGCTTTCCAAAATGGGGTCATTTTGTGGGCGTTTCCATTGTCCTGGTGCTCCAGGGCAATCAAAATTGTGGTAGGCTGTCATCAAATTAGATGTGTAATTTATGCTCCTAGAAAGCCTGGAGGTGCTACTTGGATGTTGGGCGTCTGTATGTGGCCAGGCTGTGTAAAAGTCCCACACATGTGCACATGTGGTATCGCCATACTCAGGAGGAGTAGCAGAATGTATTTTGGGGTGTCATTGCAAGTATGCATATTCTGTGTGTGAGAAATAACTTGTTATTATGCCAATTTTGTGTAAAAAAAAAAAAAATCTTAATTTTCCCAACAATTGTGGGAAAAATTGCAACTTCAAAAAACTCACCATGCCTCTTACTAAATACCTTGGAATGTCTACTTTCCAAAAAGGGGTCATTTGGAGGGTATTTGTACTTTCCTGGCTTGTTAGTGTCTCAAGAAATGAGATAGGTGGTCAGTACATCAGGTGTGATCAATTTTCAATTATTTGCACCATAGATTGTAGACTCTATAACTTTCACAGAGACTAAATAATATACACTAATTTGGGTTATTTTTACCAAAGATATGTAGCAGTATACATTTTGGCTCAAATTTATGAAGAAAAATTACTTATTTGCAAAAGTTTACAATAGAAACTAAAAAAACGGAAAATTCCTATCCGATACTTACCGTAATTTTCCTTTCCTGATGGACTCCATGGCAGCCTACGTGTGGGTTTACTCCGCCCTCCTCACTCCCATAGGACCCCATTACCATAAATTTAGCCTCATGGCCCGCTCCTGTGTTCTGTAAATAGCTCCTCCTCCGCATCCAAGGGTGGGAACTCCGGCTGCCATGGAGTCCATCAGGAAAGGAAAATTACGTTAAGTATCGGATAGGAATTTTCCGTTTTCCTGACAGACTCCATGGCAGCCTACGTGTGGGACTTAACTAGCCCCAAAAAGAAAACCACACGGGCGGGATGCTGCTTAGAACGAAATTTAATTCATATTGTCGGTTGACAAAACACTTAAACCAAAACTGACAGAAGATAATGACGCCGGTTCCACACAGTAGTGTGTCATGAACGTGTTTAGCGAGGACCATGAGGCCGCCTTGCAGATGACCTCCGGTGCTACATGTCGTGCTGCCGCCCAGGATGTAGCAATGCCCCTGGTCGAGTGGGCTGTCACCGCCTCCGGGGGAGCCAAGCCCTTTGCCCTGTATGCCCTCTGGATTACTTGCACGATCCATGCTGCAATAGATCTGGGAGAAGCCTCTTTCCCTTTGTTCTTCCCGGAGAATAAGACAAACAGATTATCCGATCGTCTGA
>BLSH010377274.1:267902-288268 GCA_018402905.1 Glandirana rugosa | reverse complement strand
TATAAGGCACCACGTCAAGTAGTGTACTATACACCGTACACCCCCGAATGCACTGATATATAGTGTACACTCAATGCACTCTGTGTATATATATATACTAGACTGTATATATTTTAATACACCACGTCAAGTGTACTATATACCGTACATACACCCGCGAATGCACTGATATACAGTATAGTGTACACTCAATACGCTGTGTGTGTGTGTATATATATATATATATATATATATTTATTAGACTGTATATATTTTAAGACACCACGTCAAGTAGTGTACTATATACCGTACAACCCAACTGCACTAATATATAGTGTACACCCAATACACTGTGTATATATATATATATATATATATATATATATATATATATATATATATATATATTCTAAACTGTATATACAGTTGTCTTCATAAGTTTACATACCCTGGCAGAATTTATGATTTCTTGGCCATTTTTCAGAGAATATGAATGATAACACAAAACATTTCTTTCACTCATGGTTAGTGTTTGGCTGAAGCCATTTATTATCAATCAACTGTATTTACTTTTTTTTAAATCATAACGACAACAGAAACTACCCAAATGACCCTGATGAAAAGTTTACATACCCTGGTTGTTTTGGCCTAATAACATGAACACAAGTTGACACAAAGGGGTTTGAATGGCTTTTAAAGTTAGCCATCTTCACCTGTGATCTGTTTGCTTGTAATTAGTGTGTGTGTATAAAAGGTCAATACGCTTCTGGTCTCCTGACAGACCCTTGCATCTTTCATCCAGTGCTGCACTGACGTTTCTGGATTTTGAGTCATGAAGAAAGCAAAAGAATTGTCAAAGGATCTGCGGGAAAAGGTAGTTGAACTGTATAAAACAGGAAAGGGATATAAAAGGGTATCCAAGGAATTGAGAATGCCAATCAGCAGTGTTCAAAGTCTAATCAAGAAGTGGAAAATGAGGGGTTCTGTTGAAACCACACCACGGTCAGGTAGACCAACTAAAATTTCAGCCACAACTGCTAGGAAAATTGTTCGGAATGCAAAGAAAAACCCACAAATAACTTCAGGACTCTCTGAAAACATATGGTGTGGCTGTTTCAAGATGCACAATAAGGAGGCACTTGAAGAAAGATGGGCTGCATGGTCAAGTCGCCAGAAGAAATCCATTACTACGCAAATGCCACAAAGTATCCTGCTTACAATACGCTAAACAGCAGAGACAAGCCTCAAAACTTCTCACACAAAGTCATTTGGAGTGATGAGACCAAAATTGAGCTTTTTGGCCACAACCATAAACTCTACATTTGGAAAGGAGTCATCAAGGCCTGTGAAATATGGGGGTGGATCGCTGATGTTTTGGGGATGTGTGAGCTACAAAGGCACAGGACATTTGGTCAAAATTGATGGCAAAAAGAATGCAGTATGTTATCAAAAAATACTGCAGGAACATTTGCATTCATCAGCCAGGAAGCTGCGCATGGGACGTACTTGGACATTCCAACATGACAATGATCCAAAACACAAGACCAAATTGACCTGTCATTGGCTACAGCAGAATAAAGTGAACGTTCTGGAGTGGCCATCTCAGTCTCCTGACCTCAATATTATTGAGCCACTCTGGGGAGATCTCAAGCGTACAGTTCATGCAAGACAGCCCAAGAATTTCCAGGAACTGGAGGGTTTTTGTCAAGAGAAATTGGCAGCTATACCATCTGAGAAAATAAAGAGCCTCATCCACAAATACCACAAAAGACTTCAAGCTGTCATTGATGTTAAAGGGGGCAATACACGGTATTAAGAACTGGGGTATGTAAACTTTTTATCAAGGTCATTTGGGTAGTTTCTGTTGTCAGTATGATTTAAAAAAAGTAAACACTGTTGATTGATAATAAATGGCTTCAGCCAAACACTAACCATGAGTGAAAGAAATGTTTTTGTGTTATCATTCATATTCTCTGAAAAATGGCCAAGAAATCATAAATTCTGCCAGGGTATGTAAACTTATGAGCACAGCTGTATTTTAATACAACACAAAAAGTGTACTATATACCGTACGTACACCCCGAATGCACTGATATATAGTGTATGCTCAATACGCTATGTTTATATATATATATACTAGACTGTATATAATTTAAGACACTACGTCAAGTAGTGTACTATATACCGTACACCCCCGAATTCACTGATATATAGTGTACACTCAATACGCCATGTGTGTATATATATATATATATATATATACTAGACTTTATATATTTTAAGACGCCACATCAAGTGTACTATATACCATACGTACACCCCCCAAATGCACTGATATATAGTGTACACTCAATACACTGTGTGTATATATGTACACTAACTGACTGTACTAACTGACTGTATATAGATCGCTCTATCTATCTATCTATCTATCTATCTATCTATCTATCTATCTATCTATCTATCTATCTATCTATCTATCTATCTATCCAGCTACACTGAACTGCCTGTACGCCGCTAGCTAAGCTCACTGTCTTTCTCTCTATATCCACTGTTTAACACACTACATAGAGCCGCTGTACAAGCGGCTTTATATAGTGTGGGGCGTGGATTGAGGCTGCTGAGCAGTGATTGGCTAAAGGCACCCTGCCTTTAGCTATACCATCTGTCCTTCCACAGTTTTAAGAGATTCACATGGTAAATTTGCTTGGGTTTCCTTTTCCCTGGCTGGTAACTTTTGTAGTTCACTTCCCCTACTCTTTCCCTAATCTCAAAAGGACCCTGCCACTTTGCTAAGAATTCACATTCAACCATGGGGACTAGCACCAGCACTCTGTCTCCGGGGTTGAAAGTCCAGATTTGGCACCCCAATTATAAACCCTTCTCTGGACTTCCTGGGCTTGCTCCATATGCTTTCGTACCAGGGGCAGGACCGCTGCGATTTGATTTTTATTATTATTATTATACAGGATTTATATAGCGCCAACGGTTTGCGCAGCACTTTACAACATGGGAGCAGACAGTACAATTACAATACAAATCAATACAGGAGGAATCAGAGGGCCCTGCTCACTAGAGCTTACAATCTAGAAGGGAGGGTCAAGAGGGACAAAAGGTAATAACTGTGGGGGATGAGCTGATGGAGAAAATGAGAATACAGTTGTTAGGTGTAGAATAGGCTTCTCTGAAGAGAAGGGTTTTTAGGGATCGTCTAAAGACTCTAAAAGATAATAGAGTAGAAGATAATCGGACAGTTTGGGGTAAGGCGTTGGATTGGATTGGAGAGGCTCTGGAAAACTCCTGGAGGTGAGCATGGGAGGAGGTGATGAGGGAGCAAGAGAGCACGAGATCTTGAGAGGAACGAAGAGAATGATTAGGTTATTTGATCTTGCATCAGGGAGACATGCTCTATGAAACTTCTATATGGGGGTGGCCTCTCCTTCCCACTTCTCTTTTGCAACATCTAGCAGCCACCTGGGATGTCTACCATACAAGAGTTTAAAGGGGGAATACCCCATAGACGCCTGTGGAACCTCTCATATGGCAAACATGGCAAACATGAGATAGGGCAGCAACATATCCCAATCTCTCCCATCTTTTTCCACTACCTTTTTCAACATGCTTTTAAGCATTTTATTAAACCTCTCCACAAGTTCATCCATTTGGGGGTGGTAGACCGAGGTACAGAGATGGGAGATTTTATACAACCTGCACAATTCCTTGGTTACACGGGACATAAACGGGGTGCCCTGATCCGTTTTAGGGATTCCCACCCGACTAAACACCTGGACCCTGGCGATAGTCTTAGCAGAAGTGTTCCGCAAGGGTATAGCTTCTGGATAGCGGGTCGTGCAATCTAGTATTACCAGGATGTGCTGGTGTCCCCAGTCAGACTTTATTACGGGTCCCACGAGAGCCATGCCAACTCTTTCGAATGGCACTTTAATTATGGGCAGTGGGATAAGTGGACTACGAAAATGGGGCGAGGGCGCAGAGAGTTGACACTCAGTCTTACTAGGTCCGCCAGGCGATCTTTCATTCCTAGATACATTGGAGTGGGGTGCAGATGGGTGCAACAAGTCCTCAGCAGCAGTGTATCTCTCCATGAGGTCCACGAGTTGGTTGGTGGTTTTGGGGTCCCCATGACTGCAGAGCCGCCTGTTGAGCTGCCTGTTTTGCTGCAGCAGCCTTTGCGACCTGCCGGTTGGTGTTCCGCTGAGCTGCATTGGCTTGCAGCAGGGCCCTCAATATTTCCTCCATCTTGGAAAGTTGCCCGAATCCTCCACCACGTGTGGGAGATTAACTTGTGGGGATCATCTTTCCTGAGGAAAACAGTTAGTGTGCAGGCAACTTTCTTTAAAATCTGGTGGCTTGCCAGGTTTCTTTAGAAAAAAAGGTTTGCAAGTTAAAAACAAACAAAACAGAAAATAAGTCCTTGCTGTCTGGCGCTAAACTAAACAGTATAGCTTCCTCACTATACGGTGTGGGACTGGCCCCCGACACCCACAAAACATAAGCTAAAATGCAAACCTTGTCTTTTTAAAGTCCAAACAGACACAGAGCTCCCTCAGATTCCCCTCTGAGTTCCAGGTTAGAGTAAGAATGTGTTCTCTTCCTGGTTATTTAAGCCACCTGCTAGTGGACTCCAGTGGACCACAAACTCCGGACCGGAACCAGCCCTGCCACGGTAGCTGGTAAAATCCGGACCAGACTCTGTTTAATCCAGTTTACATGAACGCATACGAGGTGGCAGGTAGCGTCGGTCTACCACTTCGCCTTGCATACCGTCACACCCTTAATTTTCCACATTTTGTCATGTTAGAACCTAAAACATAAATCTATTTTATTGAGATTTTATGTAATAGACCAACACAAAGTGGCACATAATTGTGAAGTGGAAGGAAAATGGTAAATGGTTTTCAATTTTTTTTACAAATAGATATCTGAAAATTGTGGCGTGCATTTGTATTCAGTCCCCTTTACTCTGATACCCCTAACTAAAATCAAGCTGAACCAATTCAGAAGCCTTCAGAAGTCACCTAATTAGTAAATAGAGTCCATCTGTGTTTAATTTATTCTCAGTGTAAATACAGCTGTTCTGTGAAGCCCTCAGACATTTGTTAGAGAACCTTAGTGAACAAACAGCATCATGTAGGCCAAGAAATACACCAGACAGGTCAGAGATAAAGTTGTGGAGAAGTTTAAAGCTGGGTTAGGTTTTAAAAAAATATCCCAAGCTTTGGACATCTCACGGAGCACTGTTCAATCCATCATCCAAAAATGGAAAGAGTATGGCACAACTGCAAACCTACCAAGACATGGCTGTCCACCTACACTGATATTAATCAGAGAAGCAGCCAAGAGGCCCATGGTAACTCTGGAGGAGCTGCAGAGATCCACAGCTCAGGTGGGAGAATCTGTCCACAAGACAACTATTAGTCATGCACTCCACAAATCTGGCCTTTCTGGAAGTGTGTCAAGAAGAAAGCCATTGTTGAAAGAAAGCCATAAGAAGTCCCATTTGCAGTTTGCGAGAAGCCATATGGAGAACACAGCAAACCTGTGGAAGAAGGTGCTCTGGTCAGATGAGACCAAAATGTAGCATTTTAGCCTAAAAGCAACTAATACTGCACATCACTCTGAACACACCTTCCCACCGTGGTGGTGGCAGCATCATGTTGTGGGAATGCTTTTCTTTAGCAGGGACAGGGAAGCTGGTCAGAGTTGATGGGAAGATAGATGGAGCCAAATACAGGGCAATCTTAGAAGAAAACCTGTTAGAGTCTGCCAAAGACTTGAGACTGTGGCAGAGGTTCCCCTTCCATGTAAACGTACAGCCAGAGCTACAATGGAATGGTTTAAATCAAAGAATAAATCAATGAAATGGTTTAAATCAAAGAATATTCATGTGTTAGAATGGCCCAGTCGAAGTCCAGATCTAAATCCAATTAAGAATCTGTGGCAAGATCTGGAACCTGCATTGTATGTACTGTTAGCTTTTTTCTCTCTTTCTGATAAACTTCATTGAGAACAAAAAAAAAGAATCTGTGGCAAGATTTGAAAATTGCTGTTCAAAGATGCTCTCCATCCAATCTAACAGAGCTTGAGCTATTTTGCAAAGAAGAATGGGCAAACATTTCACTCTCTAGATGTGCAAAGCTGGTAGAGACCTCCCCAAAAAGACTTGCAGCTGTAATTGAAGCAAAAGGTGAGCTAAATACAAATGCACACCGCACTTTTCAGATATTTATTTGTAAAAAAAATTGAAAACCATTTATCATTTTCCTTCCACTTCACAATTATGTGCCACTTTGTGTTGGTCTATCACATAAAATCCCAATAAAAAACTTTTATGTTTTTGGCTGTAACATGACAAAATGTGGAAAGTTTCATGGGATATGAATACTTTTTAAAGGCACTGTACCTACTCAAAGGGTAATATTTTGATTTGTTGTTGCAAGGATGGGGTTTCTTTAAGCGTCAGATGGTTTAGGTTAACCGCTTGCCGACCGCTGATTGGCAATTGACGGCGACAATGTGGCTCTGTAACGCAAAACGCCGTCATACGACGGCGGCCGCGATACAGAGCCACTGTGAGCGCGCGCTCACTGTGTTCGGGGGGGCCAGGGAGTGGGTGCGGCGGCTTCGATTGCCGCCGGCCACCCGCGATGCCCCCCCCGGAGTGAAGGAGCGGAGGTCCGTGTAAGTAAACACGGACCTCCGCTCTGTGTGAGGGGGAAGGGCTGTGATCACAGCCTTCCTGTACATGAAGGCTGTGACCACTTCCCTTCCCCAGATAGGCAAGCCCCCATACAGTTAGAACACGCCCAGGGAACATAGTTAACCCTTAGCGCGCCCCCTGCAGGTTAACCCCTTCACTGCCAATGGCATTTACACAGTAATCAGTGCATTTTTATAGCACTGATCGCTGTATAAATGCCAATGGTCCAAAAAAAGTGTCAAAATGTTCCGACATGTCCGCTAAAATATCGCAGTACCGCTAAAAATTGCAGATCGCCGCCATTACTAATAAAAAAAAAAAAAAAAAAATAAAAACCCCAAAAATTAATTCTCATCATCCGTAAACGCGACCACTTTTGCGCAAACCAATCAATAAACACTGATTGCGATTTTTTTTATCGCAAATATGAGGAAGAATATAAATCGGCCAAAAACGGTGAAAAAAAATGTTTTTTTATATTTTTTTTTTGGATTTGGATTTTAGCAAAAAGTAAGAAATTTGGGTTTTTTTGCAAAATTGTCGCTCTTCTTTTGTTTATAGCGGCGATCAGAAATGACGCAGAGGTGATCAAATACCACCAAAAGAAAGCTCTATTTGTGGGAAAAAAAGGACGCAAATTTCGTTTGGGTACAACGCCGCACGACCGCGCAATTGTCAGTTAAAGCGACGCAGTGCCAAATCGCAAAAAGGGCTCCGGTCCTAAAGCTGGAAATCCTTCCGGGGCTGAAGTGGTTAAAAGAGTTTAATGGTTGGGTTTAAGTACATTTAATTTAGGTGCCTAAAAGGTTGGAGCTTATAGCTAATGAGTTTAGGGGCTTTGGTTCGAGGGGTTTAATAATAATAATAATTTGATAGTCACTGGCTCTCTGCTCACTGAAGACTGAGAACTGAACAATCAGCAGTATTTGATCTCTCAGTCTTAGAAGCAGCGGAGATAGAATAGATGCAGCATCGGCCCAATGTTGCATCCACCCAGGTGAGTGTGTATATATATATATATATATATATATATATATATATTGTGGGAGATTAGCTCATGGGGATCACTTTTCAGGGGAAAAGATGCAGCATGGATGTCAATTTCTTTAAAGTCTGACGGCTTGCCAGGTTTATTTTTACAGGTTTGCAAGTTCAAAACAGAGACAGAAACAGAAAACAAAACCTCGCCGTCTGGCACAACACTAAACAAAGAGATTCCTCTCTATACAGTGTGGGGCTGTCCCCGACACCCACAAAACAAGCACATTGCATACCTTGTTTTTAGAGTCCAAAGTAACACACAGAGCTCTCTCAGTTTTCTCCCTCTGAGATCCAAGATCAAGCTCAAGTGAGATCTCTTCCTGATCATTAAATCCAGGGGGAGAGGGGTTTGAGTGGACCAGAAAGTCCGGGCCAGACCAGCTCTGCCACTGTGGCCGGCAAAACCAGGGTCAGACTGCCGCTAGTTGCCTCAAAATGATCGCATGCGAGGCGAAAGTGTCGCCCGTCCATTGTGGTGCCTCGCATAACGTCACATATCCCCCCCTCTGCTCAAGCCCCTGGGTCAGAGCAACTGTCCCGACCATGCAGTGGGCCTGGGAAAGACCATTGGCGTTATTTTGGAGCCTTCCAGCCCAGTGTTCCACTGAGAACTTAAATGGCTGTAGGGCCAGGATCCACCTAGTCACCTAGTTACTATTATTCTCCCGGTTGTTACACATCCACTTAAGGGGGGCATGGTCAGTGACTAGCCTGAATGACCTTCCCAGCAGGTAGTATTTTTAGACCCACTTGATAGCCAGGCACTCCTTCTCCACAATGGCATAATTCTTTTAATGTCTATTAAGCTTCCTGCTTAAGTAGACGATTGGGTACTCCTCACCATCTCTGATCTGGGACAGAACAGCACCTAGTCCCACCTCAGAGGCATTGGTTTGAATGACAAACTCCTTTGGGAAGTCCGGGGTCCCAAGCACAGGCTGTACACAAAGGCCTTACTTCAATTTCTGAAAGGCCTTTTCAGCTTCCGGATTCCACTTAACCATTCCTGACGCTCTAACCTTTGTCAGATCGGTCAGAGGGACGGCAATGGTGGCAAAGTCACCTTGTAATACCCAGGAAGGCCCGAACCTGTTTCTTGTTCACCGGTTGGGGCCACTTTTGAATGACCTCGATCTTAATAGTTTGGGGCTTAATCAGACCTCGACCAATCACATACCCAAGGTATTTGGCCTACTCGAGACCTATGGCACACTTCTTCAGGCTGGCTGTTAAACCTGCTACCCTCAGTGAATCTACTACTGCCTGCACCCGGGGCAGATGTAATTCCCAATCTGGGTTGTGGATGACAACATCATCCAGATAGGCCGCTGCTTAGGCTGCATAGGGCCGATGCGGCCTCAAAGCCTTGTCTATCATCCTCTGAAAAGATGCAGGGGCCTCAGCAGACCAAACGGCATTCATTTGTATTGGAAGGGCCCCTCGGGGGTAGAGAAGGCAGTTTTTTCCTTTGCTGACTCCGTTAGGGGGAACTGCCAGTATCCCTTAGTTAGGTCTAGGGTTGTGCCGAGCTCCTCCAAACCTATCCACAAATTTGTCAACCCACTGCATCGGGTATGCGTCAAACTTAGACACTACATTCAGCTTCCTAAAATCATTGCAGAACCGAATAGTGCCATTGGGCTTTGGGACCAGTACTATAGGGCTCGACCAGGCGATGTGGGACTCCTCTATCAATTCTAACTACAACATGGTTTTTCTTTCTCTCACCACCACCTCTCATCTAGCCTCAGGTATTCGGTATAGTTTTACATTTACACGGACCCCGGGTTCCATGATTATGTCATGTTGTAGCACAGTGGTCAGTCCGGGTAGGGAACAGAAAAAGTCTCTATTTTTACTGACAAATTCCTTAACGTCATTTTGTTGCATCAGTGACAAGGACTTGGTCATGGGGACATCTGGGGTTAGGGGTAACCTGTCCTTTTGGGGCGTGGGCACTGCCAATAAAGTCTCCCTGTCCTTTTACAGTTTTAGGAGATTAACATGGTGCTCTGGGTACCTTTTCCCAGGTTGGTAAACTTTGTAGTTTACTTCCCCTACTCTTTCCCTAATCTCAAAGGGACCCTGCCACTTTGCCAGGAGTTTACTTTCGACCGTGGGGACTAGTACCAGAACTCTGTCCCCGGGATTGAAAGTTTGGGTTTTGGCACCCCGATTGTAAACCCTTCTCTGGGCGTCCTGGGCTTGCTCCATATGCTCTCGCACAAGGGGCAGGACAGCTGTGACTTGATCCAGCATCAAGGAGACATGCTCTATGATGCTTCTATATGGGGTGGTCTCTCCCTCCCATGTCTCCTTTGCGACATCTAGCAGACCTCTGGCATGTCTACCATACAAGAGTTCAAAGGGGTAATACCCCGTAGACACCTGTGGGACCTCTCATATGGCAAACATGAGGTACGGCAGCAAAAAATACCAATTTCGCCCATCTTTATCCACCACCTTTTTTAGCATACTCTTGAGGGTATTGTTAAACCTTTCCACCAGATCATCAGTTTGGGGGTGGTAAACAGAGGTATGGAGATGAGAGATTTTGTACAATTTACACAATTCCCTGGTCACTCTGGACATGAACAGGGTACCCTGATCCATCAAGATTTCTTTAGGGATTCCCACTCGACTAAACCCCTGGACCAGTTCCTTGGCGTTAGTCTTAGCAGAGGTATTCTCCGCAATACCAGCACACAGAGCTCACTCAGATTTCCCCTCTCAGTTTCAGGTCAGACTCTTCCTGTGATCTCTTCCTGGTCATTAAATGCAGCTGAAGAGGGGTTTGGGTGGACCAGAAACTCAGGGCCAGAACCAGTTATGCCACAGTGGCTGGAAAAACCCGAGTCGGACTCTCACTAGTCCACTCCAAGTGAACACATGCGAGGCGACAAATATCGCCCGTCTATTATCGTGCCTCGCATAACGTCACATATCCCCCCTCTGCTCAAGCCCCTGGGGCGGAGCAACTGTCCCAACCATACAGAGGACCCGGGAAAGGCCATCTGCCTTATTTTGGAGCCTTTTCACCCTATGTTCCACTGTGAACTTAAATGGCTGTAGGGCCAGGAACCACCTAGTCACCTGGCTATTTTTCTCCCTGTTGTTGCTAGCCTAAATGATCTTCCTAGCAGGTAGTACTTCAGGGCCTCCACGGCCCACTTGACAGCCAGGCACTCCTTCTCCACTGTGGCATAATTCCTCTCACGCCTGTTAAGTTCCTGCTTAAGTAGACGACCGGGTGCTCCTCACCGTCTCTGATCTGGGACAGTACCACACTCAGTCCCACCTCAGCCTCAGAGGCGTCTGTACAACAAACTCTTTTGTGAAGTCACGGGGTCACGAGCACTGGTTGTACAAAAACGGCCTGCTTCAACTTCTGGAATGCCTTCTCGTCTTCAGGATTCCATTTAACCACGCAGACCCTACACCCAGGTCGGTCTGAGGGACGGCAATGGTGGCAAATGCAAAAAGGCCTGTGGACGCAAAAGAGGCTCCAGAGGGGGAGGCGGATACACTCTAAAAAGAAGGCTGGTCTGAAAGACTCTCGCCTCTTTAATCTTAGTACCACTGTTATCTCGGACGAGGAAAAATATGTGTTGAATCATGGTCTCCAGTTTGTCCCCCCACGTATGTTGAACAAGTTTGAGACCTTCATTGATATACATAAGTTTGTTCTTAAAATAAATATCAAAAGATACCTAATTTCCAATCTGATTAGAGTTAAACCTAATGATCCATCAGGGATCAGGTATACTACCTTGGCGAATGCTTCTGTGTTTAATCCTCCAGGCAATCTGGCCCCTCCTCTGTCGGTTTTCAGGTCTAGTCATCAAAGATCTGGACCAAATGAGGATTAGGAAGGGGAGGAATAACTCTAAATTTCAAAGTGATTTAGAGAGACTGGAAAAATGTAGGGACATAGTGGTGCACCATGTGGACAAGGGAGGTGGCATCATCATCACTGAGATGTACAATTCTGAGATGCTTTGTCTCCTCTCTGACCGAGACACATATGTCCCTCTATCGGGTGATCCCACAAGGAAATATAAAAAGGAGTTGTTGTCCATTGTCAATGATGGCTACCAAGAGAGGATCATTACCAAGAAGAAGTCCGTTCTGGTACCTGTGGCTCCTAGAATACCCGTAATATATTACCTGCCTAAAGTGCATAAGGACCCTGTACACCCCCCTGGAAGGCCGATTATCAGTGGTATCGATTCGGTTACTTCCAGGGTGGGTGAGTACATTGACCACTTTTTGCAACTGTTAGTGGTTAAGTCTCCATCATTCTTGAGGGATTCCACACAGGCAATAAACATCTTAAAAACCTTTGAGTGGAAAGAAGGGTATATTATGGTCACTGTGGATGTTTCATCCCTATACACTATTATTACTCATAGCCATGGTCGAGAGGCCGTTGAGCCCTTTTTGAGTGGGGATGATTTGGTTGCGATCCAGAGGGACTTCATTTTGTCACTTTTGGATTTCGCAATGGCACATAATTACTTTTTGGTATGCCAATACCTTCTACCTGCAGAACAGGGGTGTGGTCATGGTCGCAAAATTCATGCCCAGTATAGCCAACTTGTTTATAGCCAGGTGGGAGGAGGACGTCATCTATGGTAGGCCTAGACTGGAGCTAATGCTCTGGTTCCGGACCGGATGTTGTGGTTCACTGGTGTCCACTCCCAGGTGTTGTTTAAATAGACCAGGAAGAGAGCAAGGCTTGGCTCTGCCCTGGGACTCTGAGAGCGATCAGCCAGAGAAAGCTGGAGCTTTGGGTTTTTGAACTAAAGAAAAGGTTTGCAATAACTTTGTTTTGTGGGTGTCAGGGACAAGCCCTACACCGCTCAGTAAGGAATGCTGATGTTTAGTTAGAGCCGGAGAGGCAAGGATTTATTTTGCTTTTTTGTTTATTTTTACTTGCAACCTTTTATCAATAAACCTGGCTGCAAGCCAGATTTTAAGAAACTGATGTCTGAACTGTCACCCCAGGGAAGCTGATCCCCACAAGAGCTAATCCCTCACTATATATATATATATATATACTGAAGGAAGACTGAAGGAGCGAAGTGAGGAGTAGAGAGATAGATTTGGGTGGCATTGGTGTAGAGATGGTATGGGAAGCCATGGGAGGTTATCAAGTGGCAAAGAGAGGTGGTGTAGATAGAGAAGAGAAGGAGTCAAAGAACAGAGCCTTGGGGGACCCTTACAGAAAGAGGAAGTGGAGAGGAGGAGAATGTAGGTGACACTGAAGGAGCATTGTGATAGATAGAAGAAGGACCCGGAAAGAGCAGAATCTTGCAGACCAATGCAATGGAGTTTATTGATGAGGGGCCGGTGGTCTACTGCAGAAAGGTCTCTTAGTAACAATATGGAGGTTTTAGCAGTTAGTAACTCATTAGTGAGTTTTAGTGCAATTTCTGGGGAGTGCTGCAAACGAAAGCCAGACTGTAAGGGGTCAAGATGGTTGTTTTAAGTGAGGTAGGAGCTCAGACAGTGGTAGACTAAGTGTTACAAACGTTTAAAGGTTTAGTAACCAGGTCAAAGAGAAAAGTGTTGAATGTGCTGTAAGACAGTGCATGCTAAATGAGAAAGATAAGGTTTCAAATTGGGATGTGTATTAAGTTTAATTCAGTGTGCAGATTTGGAATTAAGGATTACGTTTGAGGTCAGGGTAAGGGCTATCTGATAGTTGTGGGATCTGATCTTCATTGATCTCCCTAAGAATGGCAATGCGCTTAGCAGTCATTGAAGAAAGTATAAACCTCAGTCTTGTGACGTCCACAGATTTAGAAAATGCTGTTTGTCTTAATTGATTACATGCATTTCCATTTTATCTGTCAGTATTAAATATACTGTAGGTAGAGAGTAGAGTTGAGCGAAGGTCCATACCGAACTTTGGGGTGTCCGTGACCCGAACCCGAACCCGGACATTTGAAAAAAAGTTTGGGTTCGGGTTCTGGGTTTGGGTATTTGATCACACATGTTGAATGGCTGCAGGGCAGCCAATCAACAAGCGTTTCACTGGTTTGCCCTTAGAAGCCATCACAGCCATGCCTACTAATGGCATGGCTGTGAATGGCCAGTGCATCATGTGACCCAGCCTCTTTATAAGCTGGAGTCACTTAGTGCTGCATGTCACATGCTCTCTGGGTAGTGTAGGGAGAGGATGCTGCCAGCGCTGTGAGGGACAGATTGCAGATATAATAACATCTCATCCTGCATTACAGAACAATCTGATTGTGGACTAGATAGAGATTACTACTGCTACTGCTTTTAGGGACAGATTATTGTTCTAAAATCATCTTCTAGTTCTATAGGGTCAGGTTCCTGCTGTTGCTGTAAGGGACAGATTATTGTTCTAAAATCATCTCCTAGTTCTATAGGGTGAGGTTCCTGCTGTTGCTGTAAGGGACAGATTATTGTTCTAAAATCATTTTACTTCCTTTTGCCGCCCTCTAGCACGTTCCAGGACTTTTTTACAGTCATTTTTGTGCCGAAAAGTTTGGGTCCCCATTGACATCAATGGGGTTCGGGGTAAAGTTCGGGTCAAGTTCGGTACCGAACCCAGACTTTTTCCCGAAGTTCAACCGAACCCACGGAACCCGAACATCCAGGTGTTCGCTCAACTCTAGTAGAGAGTATAGTTAATCAACAAAATAGGAAATCTGATTGCTTCATATGGTTTACTGGACAGGGCAAATTCTACTTTACAAATAACACCTAAAAAATGTGAAAGCTTCTTCATTCTGCTGCCTTATTTTGTAGTTGAAGGACAGTCATCTGCTGACAGCTTATATAGGCTGCAGAGGTTATCCTGCTAGGCAATGCAGTTGGTCACATGATGAGAGTTGTCCTATGGCAAAACTGCACCCATACCTTAAACAACTCTGCAGCTCCCAGTTAGAGCAATTCACTACCAGCTAACACAATTATATTCTCTTGTCCATTTCTCCGATCATGTAACTGCTGACCTATGTGTCTGCACTGTGCTTATATTTCTGTTTCATCACAAGCCCTAGATTTTTATAATGCTCCTGTCATCATGCACTTTCACTCCATAGTTCCAAAACCCTTATATAAATTCAGCCACCTGCTACCCATGACATTTCAAACCTGCAGAGGATCTTATCTGTGGTATACATGGGCATTTGAGTTTATTTCTTTATTTTATGTACAGTAAGTAGGAGCTGGGGCTCAGGTGTTATAGCACTATGTGTATGCAAGCAAAACTCTGCTTGCATACACATATGTATTAATACAAGGACTACAGACAATAACTAACATTCATAGATGTGTTATTATAATCCAGTAATAGGCGTATTGTATGAAATCAGGTGTAAATAGGCAGGTTTTTATTATCACACAAAACACGTAATATAACTTAGCAAAACCAGAATACATTTTAATTGAGCATATATTCTGAACTGTATTTAATATGTGTAATATTTACTCTAAAGTAATTTTTGTCAGAACGTTACTAAATGCATAACATTTCAAAATTTTATCATCTTGAGAGTTCTAAGATATTATTGCTCCTTTAGGCTCGCTGTACTTTAGTGCAATCACTAAATCATTTATGTGGATGTAAAATCTGAGTCCTTTATATTTAATCAGTTTGTCCTGACTAGTATGTAGGCAGGTGCCTATAAAAGGCAATTATGTATAGTATATATACTAAGAGTTATTGGCTGGTGCTGTGTAGGTTAAACATGTGGTACTGTGATGTATCTTCCCATGCATGACTCACTTCCTGCTTTTGAAGTGATTTATGAAGGAGGAGACCTGAACCCATGGCTGTCCATGCATGGGAGGAGTACAGTAAAAACAACACATGTTGCTATTTGAGTCTGTAGTGGAGGTGTAGCCCTTTAGAGGACCCTGAGAAGGGTTCCAAGTGCTGGACTGTTACAACTACTTAATGGAAATGGAGGTAAACAATTCTAAAGATATACATGATAAACATGGCAAACTCAGCTCTAACTACAAAAGAAATAAAATAGATAAATAATTATGTGATGATGAGTATCAATCCCAACTGGAAAACTGCACTCAAAATCTATAAATACAAGATAATAAATGAGAAGTGAAAATAAATATGCTACCACTTTAATTCAGTAAGCAAAAAAGTCTTACAACAAGAAAGTATTGCATACGCTATATAGTGTCTTACAGTGATAATCCATACAAATAGCTAGGAATGGGCCCACGGTTCGAGTCGAATGTAAGTTCAAACAGAACATTGGACGTTCGCCCGTTCGTCGAATTTAGAACATTATGGGACGTTCGCAGTGACTGCGCCACCGTGAGCGCCCCATAATGCATTGCGCACAGACGGCACGCACAGCTCCTCCTCTATGTGAGGGCTGTTGCTGTCTGCGCTGGCTTTGTTTTGAAGTTTTATTTATATTGCAGGGCGGAGCCACCTGGTGATGTACGAGTGACCCTGCCCCCCACTCAATTACGTCACTGGGTGGCCCCGCCCTTCACTATAAATAAAACGTCAAAGCAAAGAGAGCTCAGTCGGCGGGAGCCCTCCTATGGAGGAGGAGCTGTTTGTTTTGGTTTTTTTTTTCGGGTCCGTCGCGTGCCGTAATTGAAGTGGATTACAACGGGGGACACTTATTTTTATGTTTTTAATAAAGGAATTGTCCCTAATTGTCTCCTTTGGTTTTTTTCTTTTTTGACACTTTTGGTGAATTAGTGGGGGTACGATGTACCCAATACTAATTCACATGGGGGGTCGGGATCTGGGGGCCCCCTTATTAAAGGAGGCTTCAAGATTCTGATAAGCCCCCCACCCGCACACCCCCACAACAACAGCCCAGAGTTGTGGGGAAGAGGCTCTTGTCCCCATCAACATGGGGGCAAGGTGCTTTGGGGTGGGGGGTGCAGAGTCCCCCCTGCCCCAAAGCACCCATACTCCCCATGTTGAGGGCACGTAGCCTGGTACGGTTCAGGAGGGGGGTGCTCGCTCATCCCCCCCTATCCTGGATAGCCAGGTTGCATGCTCGGATAAGGGTCTGGTTTGGATTTTAGGGGGGACCCCACATCAATTTTTTTTAAATTTTGGCACGGGGATCGCCTTAAAATCCAAACCAAACCCGAAGGGCCTGGTTTGGACTGGGGGGGACCCCACACAAATTTTATCACTGATTTTTATGTATATTTCGGCAATACGTTACAGCCGCGATAATAAATGACAATTTTTCCTTTGGAAATGTCATTTTGCTCTGGCTATGTTCTACACATCACAGAGGTGCGCCCTTTTACAGGTAGACTAAGGGACACCCCCAGGCACATTATTTAAATGAATATTTTATTTTTATTGTTTCACTTTAAGCATTATTAAAATCACTGCTCCTGAAAAAACGATTGATCTTAAAAACTTTTTTGCATTGATACATGTCTCCTAGGGCAGGACCTGGTCCCCATACACTTTTTAGGGCAATAACTTGCATATAAACCTTTAAAATTAGCACATTTGATTTTTCATGTTCGGGTCCCATAGACTTTAATGGTGTTCGAATGTTCGCACAAATTTTTTGCCTGTTCGCATGTTCTGGGGTGAAGCATCACGGGGGGTGTTCGGCTTATCCCTATAAATAGCTGTAAAGTGAAAAAAAGCCATCATAAAGAAGCAAACTAAAATAACAAAACATGAACAAAAACAAACATTTCTAAATCCAGTGTGTAGCCTGCATAGGAATTTTTATGGAAATCCTCTACACATGCCAGTTCAGTGATCCATTACCAATAAACACTCAAGCTTTTTACCAGAGGCACAGGGCCCCAAAATACTGAGGTCATGAGCACATTTGGATTCTATAGGTCATCTCCAGATATCAGAATAGCAAACCTCCATCACATAGATACCAATATTCACCTCAGTTAGTATGTAGGGTATGGACCATAAAAGGGAAGTGTAAAAATCAAGAAGGTTCTTACAAAAAGAGGAGTAACGGCCAACTTGGGAGTTGGAGTGGTCAGTGACAAGGTTATTTAAGTAGGGATGGCCTGGCACTGGGCATCCTTACTGGGTGGCAGGGTCTCTGACTTATGGCCCGCTGTAGAATGGAATTCTTCTAGGGATTGGATCTGGAACCATGTATATGCAGGGCCCTGTGATTAAAAGCAGAACTTCACCTGAAAATCCCCCCCTCCTCTAACACTTTTAGACATTTTTTTCTTTAGGGAGAGTGTATTTCTGGCAGGTACCTGCTCCCAATTCCACTTGGATCGGATTTGACACCCTCGATCTAAGCTTGCAAGCACCTGGGATACATCACAGCTAAAAGGAGGCTGTGGGTTCATTCACAAAGTGCAAGGGAACTCATGCATGTGCAGTGGGGAGCAGGCTGTAAAGGCGCAGGAAGTCACATCTGGCTTCCCACATCCAAGATGATGGCGCTGGGGACCTGAAGACTGGTGAAGAACTGGCCCAGTGTGACCCCTAGACTGGTAAGTGTCTGTTTATTAAAAGTCAGCAGCTACAGTATTTATAGCTGCTGATTTTTATGTTTTTATTGGACCAAAGATCCTTGTTAGGTGTGGTGGCTTCACTCTTTGCCTTGTAGGGCTGGACATAAGTAAAAGTACAATGTGTTGCGAAGAGTTATGAGGGCAATCAGTGTTCAGTGCTATTTCCTCAAGCTGCAGTCGGCGCTAGGGCATATGTCACTGCCAAGTGATAAGATGTAATCCTTCTGGGTGTGGGGCCTTAGAAAGCAGTGTGGCCTCTGGCCATTGTAATGGTGGCTGCATGCAGTTCCCCCAGCTGGTTTTAATATGACAACAATTAGACTTTGGAAAAGTTGGTTGGCAGTGGGAGACTTTTAATGGATAAGCTCATAGTGCCCCTTAAATGAAGTGTAGGCAATCAACACACACATGACCTGTGGCCTTATTTCATCTACATTATTTAATGTTTTTTTTAGAAGGCATATCAGATTCTAAGTCTCAATCCCTGTAGACATCAACTGACACGCAGCTTAAATCATGAGGTCTCCTACCTCATCTTTTCCATGGAGTATTCCGCTATAACTTCCATTGTAGACAGAGATGAGTAGAGCACCATCCTCCTTCTTAGTGTAGCTACCTCTCAAATTAATGGTGGCAGTCTGATACTGTTATCCAGCCCCAGTCTATTCCCTCAGCTACACTAACTTCACCTTTTATAGTGGCAATGGATTTCACAGATTATGTTTAGTGAATCAGGCATATGCTTGGGCCAAAACAAGCTATGTGATCTAATGCAGAGTTTCTCTCCTTTTCTCTTTAAACTCAGAAATTCTGGGGTCAAATGGTCCTGACTCCCCTAAAAGGAACCCTGTAGAAAGATATTACATGGTGGCCTAGTTGCAGAAGAAAAGTGTTATCTCACTGATAGCCTCTGCAGATTAACCTCCTCTGCCTCATTGCTAGCACCATTTCTCTTGATTTGAGGAACAGCTCCTCCAATCATATAACAAGTCTTCACACTATGGTTGAAGGCGAAGGGTCAGAAAATAATTAAATCCTCTGCCAGTTTTTTTTTTTTGTGATCTGTGTCCCTGAAAGGGAATTAAACAGTAAATGTGATCAGAAATAGAGATGAACTCTCTTACAGTGACAACTGACCAATTCATATGGGCTCAGACAGATTTTAGCATCCTGTGTCAACCTACATCTGTTGTCAGAAGTCTGTACAAATCAATGACAGGCTGACCAGATCCCTTGGCTGCATGCATATCAGGACAAATGAGTGGCCCTCAATGCAGACCGTTTTTGTCCATGGCCACTCATCCATCCCTGTATACATGTAAACCCTCTGATGTGTACAGCATCTGTCAGCCTATCATTGATTTGTACAGGCCAATGGCTGCAGCCATAAGCAAACACCATAGCACAGTGGCTTAATGCCTTGCAGAACCAAAGTCCTTGGTTTGAATCCCAACCAGAACACTATGTGCATGAAGTCTTTATGTTCTCCCTCTGCTTGTGTGGGTTTCTTCCCACACTCCAAAGACATGTTGGCAGGTTTATTGACCCCTGTCTTAATTGACCTTAGTGTATATGTGAGATAAGGACTGATGTTAATATACAACATGTAAAGTGCTGCGCAAATTGATGGTGCTATGTATATAAATATATGTGTAATAAAAAAAAAACACCAGGTATAGAAAGATTTAGTCAGTGACTAGTGTTGAGCGAACCCGGACTGTAACGTTCGGGTCCGTACCGAACTTTCGGGTGTCCGTGGCACGGACCCGGACCCGGAGATTTCAAAAATCGTTCGGGTTCGGTCCGGGGTTCTGCTATTTTACTCCACGTGTTGAGAAGCGATAGAGTCCTACGTCCTAGTCCAGAATTTTACAGAGTTTAGACAGGGAGTGCGTCAGTCGATGGAAAGGGATGTGATTGGGTTCCTCGTACACTGACGTCGTGACACTGAGGTCGAATATTTCTCCGACCCAGTGTACTACGTGACCGGTTAGTGTCGGTACGGTAATCATCCGTACCGACACTACCGAAGATTCCCGTTTGGTCACTTTGTGAACAACTAACCGACGGGACGTCGAAGAGTTGTGCACCTCATTTTATCGTCTTGGGGCCTGGCTTGGGCTTGCTA
>BLSH010377274.1:226051-241378 GCA_018402905.1 Glandirana rugosa | reverse complement strand
CCGCTCTGTTTACACTGTATGTGATCGGCTGTGAAGTAGATCACAGCCGATCACAAGGTATCAGCCGCCGGCCGGCGGCTGATACTGGTGTCGGTGACAGGCAGTGTTCCCCAGGAACACGCCGCCACCGACACGCACGCGCAGCGCGCTCCCGATTGCGCGCATGCGCCGTGCGAACGGCGGGCGTGCCGTTTGTGATCAGCTGTTACTTCGTCACAGCCGATCACGTGGTGAACAGCCATAACCAATGGCTGTTCACCCCTGTCGGTGAAGCGGCGTGTCCTGGGGACACGCCGACACCGACAGAGCCGGGATGCGCGCGCCCGATCGCGCGCAATCCCGGCTTAAAGGGAGGACGTCATATGACGTCCACCCGCTGGGAGAGCAGGACCGCTCCGCCGTCATTTGACGGTGGGCGGTCCTGAGACGGTTAAAATCCATACCAGACCCGAAGGAGACCCCATGCAATGTTTTCAGTGTTTTTATCTATATTGCTGGGAACCAGCAATACATTACTGCTGCGAGCGATTTTAAATGACAATTTTTCTTTTACAAATGCCATTTTGCCGTGGTACTGTTCTAAACATCACACGCAAGCGCCACTTTACAGGCAGACTAAGAGGACCCCCCAGGCATGATATTTAAAGTAATATTTCATTTTTATTTTTTCACCTGAAAAAATGATTTAACAATTAAAAATGTTTTTTTGCATTTATACATGTCCCCTAGGGCAGGACCCAGGTCCCCATACACTTTTTATGGCAATAATTTGCATATAAGCCTTTAAAATGAGCACTTTTTATTTGTTATGTTCTTGTCCCATTGACTTTAATAGGGTTCGCCTGTTCACACAAATTTTTTCCCTGTTCGCAAGTTCTGATGTGAACCGAACTGGGGGGGGGGGGGGGGGGTTTGGCCCATCCCTATCCACCAATAATATAACCACCAAGCCTTCTAGAGATCTACATACCACTAAACCAATTGAGACGACAGAAACAAAACCACTACTCCAGTAGTGGTCTCCACCACCACCCCCGTACCTGCCAGTCAATTCACCACCACACAGGATCCATTACCTTACATTAGGTACCACTTACTTCCTCAGATATGCCATTGATACAGGATCCACCAGAGGTGCTGTCAGACCACTCGGAGACTAATAATCTTTCACAATACAATAGTACTGGCTAGCTCACATGTAGTGCTAGCATCCTGCCTAACACTTCTTCTGCTTCTTTTTTATGGACAAACCTCCCATCCAGCCCCAACAAAAGAAAACAGGATGAATGGGCAAGAGAGGGGGCAGATCGAAACACACCATACCCTGGAAAGATACAGAGACTGTAAATATTTATAATTTATCCTCTTACACATTAACTGATGAGGATTCATCCCTACTAAAACAGGGGTTAAATTTCTCTCCAACCATCTCTCCTAATCCCTTTACAATCTTCAAAGACCTTAAAGCTTTTGTAAACCCCCCAAAAAAATTGCTGCTCCGGTCCCTTTAATGTGCAATTAGAAGCATAGAAGCACGGTGCTTTTGCTTTTTTAAAGTATCCCTCTGTATCTCCTAGAATACCTGTTTGATAATGCCAGGTCCTGACTCCCCTCTGAGTGCAGACTCCCCATTATCATGTAGCTGATCCTGAGAGACCGTGGTCTGTGTGTGTCCGTGCCACTTGCAGCTCTCCTATTCTCCTGTGTGCCTGTCTTCAGCTCCCCCCTCCTCCACCTCACTTTTCCTGTTAACACGTAGTCTCTCCTCTCTGCGCTCATAATTACATTTAAAAGTCCCTATACCCTTTGTATTAGAACAATAAGTTCCCCCATGTCTGTGTTATATCATAAATATGCTTGTCTGTACTGACAACACAGCAGCTTCCTACACACGGGTCTCTTTTTCCTCCTCTCTCCAGCTGCTCGCCCCCCCTTCCCCCCTTCCCCAGGAACTCTTGGCTGAGCAGAGGAGAGGAGAAAAATGACAACTGATCGTAGGAAGAAGCTGTGTTATCAGTACAGATAAGCATATTTATGTTATAACACAGACACAGGGATACTTATTGTGCTAATACAGAGGGAATGGGAGCATATTATACAAGTGGCTTAACAACCACTTTAATAAATTTATTCTGAATATTACCCTTAAGAGACACTTCAACCTACAGGCTGCCAAAAAGACAAGCCACCAAAATAATATCACAACCACCTATGATAATACCATCTCAGAAATTGAGACAATATTCAACACCTCAGCAGAAACAAAAGCTTTAAGTGACCTAATGGAACTATGGGAGGACTATGATGATATAGATCAAATATAGGAATCACAACAATTTGCCTATTCTCCACCCATTTAAACATACTTCTTTTAGGCCCAAATCTGTCTTTCATCCTCCACACACTAAGGGGCCTTATATTGAATCTTTCTATCAGGTAGCATATTCGGAATTACTCCAAATATGCAAAAAATCCAACTCAAAAACTTCACATGGTCAGTCTAATTTGAATTCCTCTGAACACCAAGCTCTAAGTAGACTAAGTCAAAATGAAAAAAATAGTCATTAAAATGGCAGACAAGGGCGGGGGCATAGTTATCCAAGATAGAGACATAGATCTAAATGAATCCTATCATCTTCTCTCTGACCAACAAACATACATATATACAATTGAGAGCAGACCCTCTCCCAGAATTCATAAACACATCCAAAAAACTGATCTCCATAGCTCTATCTGATGGAATACTTTTCAAATTGGAAGCCTCTTTTTTTCCATAGAGACGTCTATCATGTACCATATTTTTACCATCTCCCTAAAGTACATAAAAGTCTCAAAAACTCTCC
Organism: Glandirana rugosa; assembly: GCA_018402905.1. Lineage (NCBI taxonomy): Eukaryota > Metazoa > Chordata > Amphibia > Anura > Ranidae > Glandirana > Glandirana rugosa. The sequence continues at coordinate 238,535 of BLSH010377274.1, read as the reverse complement.
AGGATGTCCCATAGTGGCATCCATGGAAAGTATTCCTTATACATTGACTATTTTTTACAACCTTTAACTCAAACCCTCCCATCCTACATCTGAGATGGTATCCGCTTGCTTGAGTTGCTGCTTCCATACACCTGAGAGCCCACATACCAATGTGTGTCCTTAGATGTATGTTCGTTGTATATATCCATCCCCCATGATGTAGGCTTACAAACGGTCTTGCATTTCCTATCTAGGGACTCTGACAATAACTCCAGACAGTCCTAATTCATCATTGTTGCTACAAAATTCTGTCTGGAGCACAATTACTTCAAATTTGAGGATGATTATTACCTTAAAAAAACTGGTACTGTGATGGGCAAATTATGCCCCCAGCTACGCAAACTTAACTATGGCTTTGTGGGAGACCAGGTGCATCTGGAACCACAATCCATTTGCTGGTCTTCTACGGATGTTACATAGATAATATAATCAAAATTTGGGATGGCCCTACCCACACCATACAGGAATTTGTCTCATATTATAATTCCAATGATTTCAGACTTTCCTTCACCTCAGAAACAAATAAGACTTCCCTCTGCTTTTTGGATTTAGATCTAAATCTCGTATACAAGAAAACCCGGGTGCTAGATTTATTACACAATATCATACCAGACATCGGAAAATGGAGTGTGTGTTCAAAAGACACTGGTTCATATAACAACGGGACCCCCACCTCCAAAACACCATTTCAGCTGCTCCTCAATTTGCTTATAGGAAAGCACCAAATATAAAAGGGAAAGTGGCTGCCAGCAAAATTAAAGCCTCCAGATCAAACAAAATTCAGTTAACTTTAATCGCTCTATTAAGCATGTTTCAATGTAAAAAAAACCTTTGCGTCTTACATGTGCCCACGTACAACACGGCCAAAAATTCTTTAGCCATGTAGGGAGAACCTACCAGTTCAGCACCTTCCAAAACTGTTCATCCATGTTTGTGGTACATTGTCTGTCATGCCTGTGTGGCATGTTGTATGTGGGTCATACCATCAGGACCCTTTGCTTTAGGTTTGGTGAGCAACACAGATTTGTGGATGCAGGCTTCCCCAAACATAGCGTCCCACACCACTTTCTAGAGTATCATCAATAATCCTCCAAGGACCTCAAAGTATGGATTCTGGAATCAATTCCAGATACATGCTCTCCAGCAGAACGTTTCCAATGGTTGTGTCACCAAGAAACGTACTGGATATTCACTCTCTATACATTGGCACCCAAGGGTATGAAATTGAAGTTAGCACTGTTATCTGATTCTGCTACTATTCATAAAACCATCCACATGGGATTCATACAGAGCACCAGCGTGCTCCGGAAATTTTTGGTAGCCAGTGTTCACTTGCATATGTGTGCGCACTCCTTAGGTTGATGCCGAGCACACATGTTTACGTGTACATTACCCCCCCCCCCTTTTTTGGTCTATGCGTACATTTCCTTGTGATGAGGATTTACCATTAACCACCTGCCGACCGCAGTCTGACGGCGACAGAGTGGCTCATTATCGCAAACCGCCTTCATACGGCGGTTGCGATAACTAGCGTTGTGAGCGTGCGCGCGCTGCCGGAGGCGTGCTCGTGTGCTCACTGTGTCCGGGGGGGGGGCCAGGGAGCGGATAGGGCAGACTCGATCACCGCCGGCTACCGTGATGGCCCCCCCCCCCGTAGTGAGAGAACGGAGTTCCGTGTAAGTAAACACGGATCTCCGTTCTCATAGAGGGGGAAGGGCTGTGATCACAGGCCTCCTGTATAAGGAAGCCGTAATCACTCCCTTCCCCCAGCCAGGGCAGCCCCCATACAGTTAGAACACGCCCAGGGAACACAGTTAACTCTTAGAGCGCCCCCTTCAGGTTAACCCCTTCACTGCCAATGGCATTTACACAGTAATCAGTGCATTTTTATAGCACTGATCGCTGTATAATTGCTAATGGTCCCAAAAAAGTGTCAAAATGGTCCGACATGTCCGCTGCAATATCGCAGTACTGCTAAATTTGCAGATTACTAGTAAAAAAAAAAAAAAAAAAATAAAAACCCCAGAAATGAATTCTCATCATCCGTAAACGCGGCAACTTTTGCGCAAACCAATCAATAAACGTTGATTGCTATTTTGTTTACCAAAAATATGAGGAAGAATATAAATCGGCCAAAACTGATGAAAAAAAATATTTTTTATATTTTTTTTTTTTGGATTTGTATTTTAACAAACAGTAAGAAATTTGGTTTTTTTTGCAAAACTGTCGCTCTTCTTTTGTTTATAGCGGCGATCAGAAATGATGCAGAGGTGATCAAATACCTTGCGCTCCTCCACCTTCTGTTTGAGGATGCACCACAGATGCTCAATAGGGTTTAGGTCTGGAGACATGCTTGGTCAGTCCATCAACATTACCCTCAGCTTCTTTAGCAAGGCAGTGTTTATCTTGGATGTGTGTTTGGGGTGATTATCATGTTGGAATACTGCCCTGCGGCCCTGCTTCAGTATGTCACAGTACATGTTGACATTCATGGTTCCATCAATGAACTGTAGCTCCTCATTGCCAGCAGCACTCATGAAGCCCCAGACATTACACTCCCACCCCCATGCTTGACTGTAGGGAAGACACACTTGTCTTTGTACTCCTCACCTGGTTGCCATCACACCATCTGAACCAAATACATTTATCTTGGTCTCATCAGACTATAGGACATGGTTACAGTAATCCATGTCCTTAGTCTGTTTGTCTTCAGCAAACTACGGGCTTTCATGTGCATCATCTTTTAGAAGAGGCTTCCTTCAGGGACGACAGCCAGTGTTTTGATGCAGTGTGCGGTGTATGGTCTGAGCACTGACAGGCTGACCCCCCACCCCTTCAACCTCTGCAGCAATGCTGGCAGCACTCATACATCTATTTCCCAAAGACAACCTCTGGATATGACACTGAGCACGTGCACTCAACCTCTTTGATCGACCATGGCGAAGTCTGTTCTGAGTGGAACCTGTCCTGTTAAACCGCTGTATGGTCTTTGCCACCGTCCTGCAGCTCAGTTTCACGGTCTTGGCAATATTCTTATATCCTAGGCCATCTTTATGTAGAGCAACAATTTTTTTTTCAGATTCTCTGAGAGTTCTTTGCCATGAGGTGACATGTTTAACTTCCAGTGACCAATATGAGAGAGTGAGAGCGGTAACACCAAATTTAACACACCTGCTCCCCATTCACACCTGACACATTGTAACACTAATGAGTCACATGGCACAGGGAAGGGAAAATAGCAAATTGGGCACAATTTAGACATTTTTACTTAGGGGTGTATTCATATTTGTTGCCAGTGGTTTAGACATTAATGGCTGTGTGTTGAGTTATTTTGAAGGGGCAGCAAATTTTCACTGTTATACAAGCTGTACACTCACTACTTTACATTGTAGCAAAGTGTTATTTCTTCAGTGTTGTCACATGAAAAGATATAATAAAATATTTACAAAAATGTGAGGGGTGTACTCACTTTTGTGAGACACTGTATATATATATATATATATATATATGCAAAGGGAAGTTATTTATACAACCTGTGAGCAACACAGACACGTGGCATAGGTATTTGTAGCTGTATTTTGAGTCTGTATCCATGCGCCTGGCCCCTAATCTACATGCAGGGCGCCGGATGCATGGATTCCAGTGTTTTTTTTTTTTAGGAGCATATGATTAGAGCCTGAGGCTCTAATTGGCTTCTAAAAAGGGTGGGCTCGGGGTGCAGAGCACTGAACTGAGCTCCTGTGGACGAACCACACATTGATCCTCTCCCCTGCTCACTGCCTCGCCTCTCCTGTGCCTCTCCTGTCCGATCGCTCTACACACTCCTCAGAGCCCGCTGCATCTGCTGACAGATCACCTGCCCAGATATACAGCGGCAATGATCCAATACAAGAGGGAGGATGGAGAGGCCCCTGACTCCCAAAATGGAGCTGCCTCCCTTCCACAGCGGACGTCACAAGCGGGAGACAAACAGAAGGAGAAGGAAGCAGTTGCTTTAAAAAAAGAAGGGTGCCAAAACATCAGGTACAGGGGGCAATAGGGACATGCTGTAATGGGGGGGTTGGGTGCCCCCCCAAAAAATGGAGCACCAGCCACCACAGGTTTATTATAATGTAAACACTTTGTGTGTTTTTGTACAGCAGCTGTTTTTGGAGTACAGGTATTATTGGTTAAATCTTTTTTTTTTTCAATGAAATACTTTTTCCCCTTTTTTTCACTATTTGATATATCCCAGTGCTGCTGATCCCCTGCAGACTTTGTCCAGCCACTTCCTTTCAACGTGCAACAAGCAATGGTGGTGTGCCATTGTTCAGGATGTTGGTTTTCAGATAAGTGACAAGAGTGTACCATAGCTGTGTAATGTGTCTTGAAACAATGACCCGTAGTCCCCATCGGAAGCCCATGTGACATCACAAGAGCACAGTTAGGAGACAGGGACAGTTTTCACCTTATAACAGAATGAATGAGAACTTTTAAAGCAGGATTATCAGAAAATACTTTAATGAAATCTGAAGATTTAAATATTGAAAATGACTTTTCATTTAAAGTGTTAAACAGATTACAAGACTTCCCAGGCAACCCTGGGTACCTAGTAAAAGAAAGAAAGAAGTGTTTTCTTGTGAAAAAAATAAAAAGAAGGAAAGAAGTGTACTTTTGTATGTGTGGTGGGGACTCCAAAATGGGTCAGATTTGAGAGGCGGCACATGTACTTATCTTCCACATTTATTCATGGCGGTAGACTCATCCACCAATAAAAGCACACGTCATGCTGGGAGCACCTGGAAAAGGATAAACATTGTGGTTTTCATCCACAGCTCCAGAGAATAACACACATGTGCTTTCCTGCCACATTCATTCATGGTGGCAGCCGCAGCTTCAAAGTCCCAAGCACTGAAGTCTAGAGGTATTATAACATATTCTGTGGCCAATCATCTGCTCAGAACCTCTTCCTGTGATACTTTCCAATAGCTCCACTTGCCATCATCATTAAATATGCTTCACATGCTGAGTCTCTTATTGGCACATCTTGAATGGCTGCCACTCCTCATTGTATGACAAAAAACACACCAACTTGCAGTCAAATCTCTAGGTTAGGGATACCTAGAAATTATTTATTCTGGTAATGACCTGGGAACCAAATGAAAATTCCAGCATAGGCCTACAAAAATTTGATAACTTTTACTGTGTGAATCTAAATTCCGAACCACCTTTTTCTACTAGAATGACAAAACCTTTACACAGGGGAGGGCTGGCAGTCGTAGGCCTGGGGGGCAAGTCCAGTTGAGTGGCCCATTGAACCACCGAATCAGCTCACCATCCATGCCCACCCAATGGGCCTAGCGGGATCCAAGGTAGGGCCGGCCCTGGGCGCCCACCCTTTGCCTGCAGTTAGTTGGTGGCTGCGCCCCTGGGCCCTATTTCCTTCCTCCACAAGAAAAAAAGTGTGAGCGGGCAGCAGCCATCGGCCATTTTAAATATAAGTTAGGGTGGCCTGGGGGGCAATTGCCACCCTACCCCCTGGGCCAGCCCTCCCCTGCCTTTACAGAAGAATATGAACAACTGCTTATGGGATCAGCCCTCGTATAGCTCCCACCAGGAGGCTTCCACATTCAACATAGAGTGAACAGCTACCCATTTTAACACATTGACCTATGACCATCAAGATTAGTACTAATCTGTCCCTGTGCTTAGTAGGTTCCCAACTCAACAACCCTTTTTAATTTAACACGTTTATTAGTGATAAACAAATAATAATATAAAACCGTTGCACAGTGTACAGAGATCTCCCACAAACACAGTATACAGATTTGCATATAAAGCGCTGTTTCGTATTATTGCCAGGTAAATAAAGTTCAAACCTAGTAAATAACATTCGATATTGTCTTTATGGCTCACTTCTCTTTCTGGTGCATTTCTTATACATCTATTTCCCATGATTCACAAACACGTTTCGGGTTTCTCCAACCATCTATCCCAAATCTTATTATACTTATTAGGACATCCCCTGTGTATATATATACATTTTTTGTAAGGGAGCACAGCATTGACATCTCTTATCCAATCAGAGGTGTTAGGGGGTGGGTGCCTCATCCACATTTTGGCAATGTTTTTCCTGGCCAGGAACACTGTCTTGTGGAGGAATGTTTTGGTGTATTTATCAGTGTCTACGTCTGGAAATATGCCTAATAGGCACCATTTCAGGTCCATAGTGAGGGGGCATCCCATGTGATCGTGTAGGAAGGCCACCACCTGCTTCCAGTAGCCCTGGATGCGTGGGAATGCCCAGAGTAGATGGTAGAACGACCCAGGGTCTTGTTTGCAAAGGGGACGGGTGGGGGGCTTCTCCCGATTGATTCTGTTAAGCCTAAGCGGTGTAAGATATGCTTGATGTAGGATAAATATCTGCGTCAGCCTATCAGGTATCCTGGGTGACACTGATTTACATGCTTCAAGGGCCTCACCCCAGTCCTCATCCTCTATGTTACTGCAGTGCCTTTCCCATCTCATCTTGAGCCTATAAGCTATTTGTGTTGCTATTGGGGTGCTTAGATTAGATTATAAAAGATGGATATTAGTTTTTGCGAGTCTGAACATTTAACCATATCCACCAGCGGATTGGAAGCCAGCATAGGGAACTGCTGAGGGAATTGTGTCTGGATCGTGTGTCTCACTTGGAGGAACCTAAAGAACATACGGTTTGGAAGTGCAAATTCAACTTTCAGCATATCATACGTTTTAAGGCTGCCCGCCGCAAGTAGGTGAGATAGGTAGAAAATACCCTGTCTGCTCCATGCCTCTGTATCGGGTACCCGCAGCAATTCAGGAAGATTTTTATTATGCCAGAGAGGAGTGTACTCATTATATTGTGATATGTCAATTTTGCGGGAGGCCAGGTCCCAAACCTTCCTATAGTGATGCAGGAAAGTATTATTCTTTTCTCTGCCCTCTCCGCCTCCTGCCCCGGCTATTATTGTATATATTGGGTCAGCTGTACACCGCGCCCCCCTGTGAGCTCATGAGGGTAAGGAATCTACTCCTGTCTGTTTTGTCTAGATGAAAAATATTAGATAGCTTCAATGCCAAGTAGTAAGCCCCAAAATCAGGTAGGGCCACGCCGGTCAGGTCAGTGGGGTTTTTAAGGAGATGCCAATCATCTGCTCCTGGTGAGCTGGAAGACATCTGACAACAAACCATTGGCCACCACTCTGGCTGTAGGGTTCTGATAGAGTAGTTGGATCCATTTAAGAAATCGGGGGCCAAACCCAAATCTGGCCAAGCACCTCCACAGATAACTCCACTCTACGGAATCAAATGCTTTGGCTGTGTCCAAAGTCACTACAACCCTTTCCCCTGTATTATCATGTTGGGCCTGAATGTTCATAAAAAGTTTTCTAAGATTAAAGGAAGTATTCCTGCCGGGCATGAAGCCGGCCTGATCCGCATGCACCAGGACCGTGACCACCTGATTGAGCCGAAGCACCAGGATCTTAGCGAGAATCCTAACAATCCACCTGCAATAATGAGATCGGTCTGTAAGTCTTTGGCACGTGCGGATCCTTGCCAGGTTTGGGTATAAGGATAATAGTGGCTTCCCGCATGGTGGGTGACAGTGTGAATTTATCAAACATATAATTGTATAGGGCAAGCAATTTAGGTAGAAGGATCTCACTATATTGAGAGTAGAATTCAATAGACAGGCCATCAGAGCCCGGTGCCTTGGACCTGGAGAAACTGGAGATCGCCTTTGCTATTTCATCTGAACTCAACGGGGCCTCAAGCATATCCACCTGTGACCGAGAGAGTTGCGGAATAAGGAAGTCCAGCAGGAAGCGATCTGCAGCTTCGGTATCGTGAGAGACCGTGGGGGTATACAGAGATTGGAAATATTGGCAAAATACCTCAGTCACACCTGGGGGGTCTGTAAGAGGTACTCCCGAAGAGGTATTCAATGAGATCACCACCGGGGGTTTTTCCTCCTTATGGGCCATATAGGCTAATATTTTACCCGCCTTCTCCCCATGTTCAAAAATTTTTTGTTTAGCAAAAAAAAGTTTCCTGTTAGCCGCTTCATAATGTAACTGATCTACTGTTCTAGTTTGCAATTTATGGAGGGAGGTGTTATTTAAGGAGGGGTCCACTGTAAACCGGCTTTCCAAGCTTGGCTGGTTCCCTGTCTGTATGTTCATGAGTTTTAGTTTTAAGTCCATTAATATATGTAGTGAGGGTAGATCTAACATGGAGCTTGAATGCTTCCCATAGGTTTATAATGGACGAGGAATGGTCATTATCATGAAAAAACCCAGTCCAGGCTGTCTCAATCCCATCCAATTCCGGGAAAAGAGAGAGCCAGAAGGGATTCAAACGCCATCTCACCGGGGGCCTAGACATTTGCAGATTTAGTTTGATCCAGTAGGGGCTATGGTCAGAGAGCAGTCTTGGGCAAAATGCAGCCTCCTGTACTCAAGGTAGTAGCATCTGGGAGGCAAAAATAAAATCAATTGGAGACATTGTGTTATGGGATGTGGAGAAGCAGGAATATGCTCTAAGGGAGGGGTGAAGGGCTCGCCAGGTGTCCATCAAATGGAATTGTGAAAGGAGTCTGGCAAATCTAGTTTGTCCGCAGTTGGCGTGTGCCCGGGCAGGGCGAGAAGCCCTCTCCAAGTCCACATCAAGAGCTGAGTTAAAATCTCCCAACCAAATTGACATTGGATATCTGGCCATGAACTCCAGGCCCTCAGTGACCACCCCAGTAAAAAACGGGGGTGGGACATAAAAGGCCAGGATAAGTAGCAGCTCCCCGTGTATCTTAGTTTGCATAAATACATATCTCCCTTGTGGGTCTGTAACTAGATTGCATAGTTCAAATTGCACATTCTTGGCTATGAGTATGGACACCCCCCCTGGCGTGCGACGAATACATCGAATGATAAGCCCAGCCAATCCATGGGCGTCGGAGAGCTAATTGCATATTACCATCTAGGTGTGTTTCAACCAGGACTGTAATCTCTGCTCGCTGTTTTTTGACAAAGGAGAGAACTGCTGCCCTTTTAATTTTGCCCCGTAGGCCCCTGACATTCCATGTCATGAACTTAATAGAAGGCATAGCGATAACTACATAAGAGGTGGAAAAGTATGTATGTGCAGTCCCCAGGTGCGCCGCCAGAGGGAGTCCACAACCCACAGAGCATGAATTCTAGACTAGAGGAGCCATTATGGCAAAGGCTAGCACCTATAGAGCTGTTATAAACATGTAGGGCAGGACAGACCACATAGGATAACCTTACATTTAAGGCAAGTATAGTACACTGTGCAAAAACATTGAAAAACCCCTCCCCCCACCCAACCCAGCAACAACCCCAACTGTTGCGGGTATAATCCCAAAACCTTAACAAGGAAAGCAGGTCAGCTGTCTCCAACGCAGCTGAGAAGCAGAACAGTCCCAAAGAGAACCTTAGACAAGTTGTCCTTGTCACCGAGACATATTTATGCGGTATTGGATCATTTCAGATATGCTTACTCTGCGGATGATATGTCTGGGTGACAATAGAGATCAGCAAGGGTTCTTCAGACATAGTCCAAGTCCTCTCCGGGAGTGCAGTGGGGCAATTGTTCACTGCACGTATTTAGCACATAGTAGGTCCGTTGCAACTCCGGTATAACAGTAATCCCCATTGCTTAATGTGATTGAAACAAATAGTTAGTGCAGTCAAATATAGAACATGAAGTCACGCAACCCTTGACAGAAGCTTATTGGAGGATCACATAGGAATCCGCGACACAACAGAGTCAGTAAAAAAAACATGTCAGAGGGCACATCTTGCTCCCCTAATCCCCTGTGCTCCTCCGGTTCAATATCATCAGTGAAGCGTGTTGGCACTTGCAGGGGGGGGGGGGGTACATAGTGAGACTCACACAGGTCTCTAAAGCATGGGAGGGAAGGGTTCAGTGGGCATGAACAAAGTTTGCTCTGATTCCTTGAACGGGGTAGACCCCTACCTCAGTGATTAACCAACATCACAAATGAGTTCGCTTCTGCTCATATGAGTGGTCGTGAATAGAGATGAGCGAACTTCTAGAAGTCCGGGTTCTGCTGGTTCGGCCGAACTTCGGGACAAAGTCCGGGTTCGGGTCCGGACAGAACCCGAACTTTGTCCCGGACCCCGAACCCCATTGAAATCAATGGGGACACGGACTTTTAGGCACAAAAATGGCTGTAAAATAGTCCTGGAAGGTCCTAGAGGTCTGCAAAAGGAAGGAAATGGGGGTAAGGGTGGGACAAGTGACCTACAAAGAAATGGGGACAGGGAAATAACTTTAAATATTTAAAAAAAAAATAAAAACATAAAAAAAAGCAAAAATGGAGATCATCTTCAAAATGGGTCTGAAAAGTATTAATTAACGGTAGAGGCCATAGAAATGTTCTAAAATCATTGAAACATAAATTCATGCCAAAAAGTGTGCCACCATCCTAAATTGCAAAAAAGAAGATTGTATGCACTAACCACCGATTGGGTTGTGTTAAGTGAATACACTGATAAGTTGGACTTTGCCGGCACTTCATGAAACTGATGGGTTTAGTAAAATTGTATTTATTGGATCATATTAAAAAACATGTTGCAACATTTCATGAGTAATACATGGTGATACAAAAATTAAGATTGACAATTCCACATAAGTGGGGGGTGATACAAATACCGAACCACTTTACATGAATGAATATAAGAAGAGGAGGTCGACGCGTTTCGCACCACTGTGCTTCCTCAGGACCTTATTTCTCTTCAGGCTATAGGATGTAAATACAAAAATTGATATACCATTCTTTACAAATTATGATATCCAATTACAGTGATTATTCATTTTTATTATCTATATTCACCTACATTCACCATGGCTGCAATGTTTGTGGTTCGCACTTCCCCAAGTGGGCTAATAAACGTCAGGGGGGCAGACATAGGGGACCCAAAATCAGGCTGATCCAGCACCAAAAATAAATCTAAATGTAAATAATAAGACATGAGCCGTTGCAAGGGAAACATGTATCTATATTTATATAGAAATGTATGTATGAGTGGCTATGATAGCCCAACTGTATATCATACCTAGAATTTTGCTGTGCATGAGATGGTGTAAAACCAAACATACCCTTGCATCTCTTGGTAGGTATTCTTGGCTACAGCATGACTGTAAATAACGAATCAAAAACCGTGGGTGAAAAACCACAAAATGATAAACTAAACAGCCATGCCCCAATGTGCTAGACTAGCAAGAATATCCCTGTGAGAACGCACCTGGATTCTATTGTTTGAACTGCCAAGATGTTAGGTTACCAGAGGGATAATGTAAGCAAGCAAAACTCCTATCCCGGGTGACTTTCCAGGGTCCACTAGGGCGGGTTAGAGGGGGGAATGCCTCATACAAGGAGAGTACAGTACGCCAAAAGTACCTGGTAACATAGATGGCATATTTAGGTATCTCTATCCTCCATGGTCATACATGATAGTAATTGTATAGGATTTACCTGGTACGTATCTCCTGATAGTGTCCCCCACCCGCCGACAAGGCGCCGCTTCTGGGATATCGAGTGATCATCTGAATTTTATCCCCCATCGCGCCGCGTGCGCGCCGCCCCGCCGGGCGGCGTATGACGTCACTAGGCTGCGACGCCCACACGCGGCGCGACGTGTGTCTCAGCAGACGGCGCATGCTCAATGACGAGCACGCCGTCTGCAAAGAAGGGCAAAACCGGCAGGCGCCATCAGATGGGAGGAGACCGAGACAAAAATGTCAAGACTTCCCCAAATGCGGCAACCGCCCAGAGCCCATTCACAACACACCTAAAGGGTGTGTGAGACACATATGCCTGCGCGTCATATGGGGCAGGCATATGTGTCTCACACACCCTTTAGGTGTTTTGTTCTAAAATCATCTTCAAACTGTTTCAAAAAAGTATAAATAAGCCGGGAGAACCCATATCACTGTTCTGCAAAATGTGTGTGTCACTTTAAATGAAACCGGTAATAAGTGCACATCTGTTCTGCAAACTTATTTAAAGTCTGTGTGTCACTTTAAATGAAACCGGGAATAAGTGCACATCTGTTCTGTAAACGTATTTAAAGTCTGTGTGTCACTTTAAATGAAACCGGGAATATGTGCACATCTGTTCTGTAAACTTATTTAAAGTCTGTGTGTCACTTTTAATGAAACCGTGAATAAGTGCACATCTGTTCTGCAAACAGAACATGTTCTTCACACATCTGTTTAGTCTGTGTCACTTTTATTATAGCCGCTAATAAGTCAACATCTGGTCAAGAACACATCTGTTTAGTCTGTGTCACTTTTATTATAGCCGCTAATAAGTCAACATCTGGTGAAGAACACATCTGTTTAGTCTGTGTCACTTTTATTATAGCCGCTAATACACTGTGTCTGATTTGTCTACACAAGA
>BLSH010377274.1:177478-199581 GCA_018402905.1 Glandirana rugosa | reverse complement strand
CTATCTGTCCTCAGAGCAACAGCACAGACAGCAGTAGTAAAGTAATCTATCTCAGGATGCAGGATCAGGTCTTAAAATGACTAAAATCTGTCCCTCACGCCGTCAGCTACCTTTCCCTACACTAACCCAAGGAGCATGTGACTGCAGCACTGTGACTCCAGCTTATAAAGAGGCTGGGTCACATGATGCACCGGCCAATCACAGCCATGCCATTAGTAGGCATGGCTGTGATGGCTTCTAAGGGCAAACCAGTGAAACGCTTGTTGATTGGCTGCCCTGCAGCTTCTCAACACGTGGAGTAAAATAGCAGAACCCCGGACCGAACCCGAACGATTTTTGAAATGTCCGGGTCCGGGTCCGTGCCACGGACACCCGAAAGTTCGGTACGGACCCGAACGTTACAGTCCGGGTTCGCTCAACACTACTCTTAACTGAATATAGTCTTGTCTACCGCAGAGCAGTAATTCCACAACTTCCCAAGATACTTTTCCCAGCTGAGATATAAACGAGACAAGGTATTTCTTTGATTGTAACTTTACTTAATAAAGGAATATACCTGTAACAGTCCAATTTTTTTGTGCAATATCACACGTAACAGTCCAGCATAATGGCAGTAGGAGCAGTACGCTGATCTTTCTTTTGACAAAATCCTGGAATCTATTTTGGTAGCTATCTTGAAACTGTCCCACTAAAACTCAGGAGGGATGTTGTGGTGCTACTCACTTAACACATTGTGCTGCTCCATCAAGGTTTAAGGCCTCCTCTGATCCAGAGTCTCCCCCCTTGCTGCCGGGAGAAGCTGTCCTCTGCTCACAGCAACAGCTTTCGTCCACTGCTGTCGGAATCCCAAGATAGCTAGCAAGGCTTCTCCTCTCAAAGATAAAGGGAGAGGCCAGGGCAAAGGGGGAGTGTCCTCTAAATAAAGAGAAACTCTAACTCATTCCTGCCTACAGTACACCCTAAGGCTCTATGCACACTGTATCTCAAAAACGACAGTTTTTGGTCGTTTTGGCGTTTTTTTTAACAGCCCAAAAACGCCACTTTATTTTATCCTATGTGTCCATGCACACATGGTCGTTTATTGTCTTTTATCAGCAGTGGCGTTTTTGGTGGGCTGTTATCTGAACGCCCTGAATTGGCTTTCAAAAGTCGTTCTCCTGACCACAAAAAATGCCAGACGCCGGTATACTCCGGTAAACGCAGCTGAACGCCAGTATATCGGCGTCTGGCATTTTTTGCAGTCAATGGAAGCCAATGAAGTAAAAAAAAAAAAAAAGCCAAAAAACGCAGACGCCGAAAAACGCTGCTAAACGCTGCTTACAAAACACTGCAAATAGAACGTTTTGTGAGCAGCGTCTCCTACCCGACGCTGAAACAGCCCTATAGCGTCCAGTGTGCATGGAGCCTTAATGTATCCATCCTTTCAGACTCCCCATCCACCTTTTCAGCTTCCATTTTTCATTCCTACCTCAGACTCTCTCTCTCATCCATTCTCTTACTCACCCTGCACATTCTCCCTCTCTTGTCCATCTTGTCCATCAGACTTCCTCTTTCACCCTGCATCTTGTCCTCTCATGTCCACTCTCTCAGACTTCTTCTGTCATTCATTATTTATTTTCAATTCTCCCCCAACTTACGCTATTTCTTTTCCCATTTTATCTATCTTTGTAAATCCAGAAGCTCACAGCCTACTGAGTTACTGATGTCATCCTTGTTGTCTCCTAACACATCTACAATCTGAAGCATAACTTCAAATCCTCCAATGAAGTGTTCGGAGTTATTAATGAATATGAAGCCGCTATTGCACTATTGAATGGATTTCCAAAAAAACTATGGAAGTCTGCCCAGCAACCTATCCTGTTAGGATGGGGATTAGCTTGATAAAGCACTTGTGTAAAGCACTATTGCACATGGTGGAAATACACAAACTCTCACTGATGGTGAGGCATTAACAACAACCTTGGCTGTATATACTGGTGCCAGTATATAGTAAGCACTGGAGAATGTGAGTGTAACCTTCTACTTTTATTGGATATTTTACTTTCTTATCAATAAATACTACACTACGATACTTTTATTTGGTGTCTTCTGCTTTGGTTACCTTATGAGTGAACTTGAAACATATTGAAGGAGGATCTGGGGATCATCATAAAGAGAAACCTTTGAGAGCTGAATAAGCCCTCTTTGACCTTCCTGTAAAAAGGGGACAAACACTCCTGGTGAGTGTACTCCTATCTGTTGAGCACAAGCAGCGAAGAAGCTGAGAGATTAATAAAATAGTAGGAATACTAAGCCTTGGGATTTCACAAATTTCCAACCTGCCGGTGGAACAGATTTGTCAGATTTGTTAGTCTTTGTTTGCATTTTAAATATCATTTACCACATTTAATCCTTAACTTAAATCTGAGAGGTAGTTATGGCCCAATGTGCTCTGCTTATTATCAATGCTTGTTGTATTACTTTGTTGTAAATAAGACTAACTAAATATTAATTAAATAAAGATATTGATACTTTTAGATTGATTAGCTTCTCCTAAAAAGTAGCTGTAGTCCACACTAAGTTTGTAGCTGGGCATATTGCCCAGTTCAGCTGTTCTTATTAAATATTTCTGTATCTCCGTTGACATGATTTAAAAGAAACCTACTTTATTTGAGCCACTACTTTAGCCACATCGTTGATTTAATTACCATAGCCAATAGTCAGCAACTTAGTGATGCCCTCTGTTTCCCTATTTGAAATGTATTATACACAGACATACAGTGCTCCCTTTTATTCCTATTCCGCTGGATCTGAGTTCTTTGGAACATTTAACAATGTGCTTCTAACAATTTCACATACAGTATAAAAAAGATCTTTATTCAATTTAGTTAAAATGCTATTCATTCAAATTTCAAGCTCTTCTCTTTCAGGTAGAAAATGCTGATATGCTTTGTTAAAATTCCAGTGTTTACATTTTAATTGTACCTCATTCATCATAATTAGGTACATAATGTAATGATAATTATGTATTATTTTATGATTACCTTTCCTGGTTATTTCTACTGACAGCCTACAGTTGTCAATTATCTACAATGTGATGTTGTCCAAGGATTATTGCAGACGGACATTAGGCTTACAGCCCTCTGAAAAGCATTCTGTGGGTATATCAGTGGCATTCAAAAGGTGCTAACGCTGCATCCTGGTGCCTGTTTTTTTTTCTTACTCATTTTTTTCTAATTGCAGAAAGGCAATTTTACATTGCAGTTTGGCTTGCAGTTACAGTGTGGCCCAATTAATCTCAATGAGTGAGTTGCAGTGCCGCCTGTCAACTCTGCAACCAGAGTTAAAAAATGCTTTACTTCATAGCCGAGGCATGTGTACAGCCCTGTCAGCCTGTAATGCCAGAATTCAGGCGGGTGGCTACAGGAATGTCAAAACTGCTCAATTGCCTGTTTTTTACTTTCAAAAATGTTTATTTTCATTTTAGTCAGAATAGACAAGGTACAGTACATCAGTGCATAGATAAAAAACAAAAACAAATGGTAATATACTTTACAGGTAAGGTAGACACAGTGGAAACTGAGTTCAGAGGCTCTCCTCCCTACCGCCGATAGTATGTTTGAAGGAGGAGGGGTCACACTCCCAACAAACTGAGTAGGCAAAAGTGGTGGGCTCCAACCCCCCTCACAAGACACCACAAAACGGGAAATAACTGTGCCCATAGGGGGAAGCTTCATCCCAGCAAATGAAAATAGGGCGGTAGCTTACCACCTGCCCCAACTGAAACCCGGCGGAAGGAGAAGGAAGAGCGTACCTTGGGTCATGTGTGTCACAATCCTACTGATATTACTGCTACCATTATTCAACCAGATCTTAAGATCAAGAAAAGACTGAGGTACCGAAAGGTTAGAGGAAGGAAGAAAAGAGAGAGAAAGAGAGATAGAAGAGAGTAGCACCTAAAGTCAGCTCAAGTCAGACATGTTTACAGACAAGTTCTGTTCTGGTATGAAAGATACACCTGTATAGGCCGCCCAAGGTTCCCAGATGTTCTCGAACTTCTTAGTAGTCTCCAAGAGGATGTTGGATAATTTTTCCTGGGACATGATCCAGGAGATTTTTGGTGTGGTAGCTGCAAAGGAGACCTTTGTTTTTTTCCATTATTTCGCTATAGTAATTTTTGGCTGTGAGAAAGATAAAAATGCACTAATTTCTTATTAGGTTTGGACATGTTTGGAATGTGTGCATTGAGTAGGGCACTCTCTGGGGATCTGGGGATCTGAGTGTGGGTCAGCTTCTCGATAAGGTTAAATATTTCCCTCCAGAATGGTCTTCCGAAGGATAAACATATGCCAGCCTGGCCAGGGTGAGATACCACCGAGTGATGACCTTAATACTAGCTTCCATGTGGACAGTATTTAATATGCCCCAAAACGAAGTAGCTAGGGCTTCATGCCAGGTCTCCAAGTTCCATGAAAACTGGAAATCCTCCTCCCATTGATTCATATAAGGGGCTTTTGCCGCTGGCGAGGTGAGAGCCGTGTAAACTACCGATATACCCACCTTTTTCTCCTTGGCTTGACCACACCAAGCTTCGTAAGCCGTGAGAGTGGGCGGATGGGGTTTATCTTTCCAAATGTGTGAAAGAAAATGAGAAATTTGTTGAAATCTGAACCGAGTCCGGAAGGTTCAGGTTGCTTATGCAATGGGCCAAAGACATAGGACCCACTGCAGTGAAGGAATGCCTTATACAGTACAGCCCCTTATCCAGCCACCACCTGAAAGCTTTAATATCTAGGCCGGGAGGAAAATCCGGGTTGTGAAAGATGTGCGCTAAAGGTTTTAGAGACTAGGTTAGTTCGGGTCGGGTTCGTAGAGAATCCCAGAGGGAAAAAGAGTGGGATAAAGTTGGAGATAAAATAGGAGGTCTTTTTTTTTGGGACTTTCCACAGGAGATAGTCAATAGTGAAATTCGGGACTGCCTGCCTCTCAATCAGGATCCAGTCCGGTTTCTCATACCTCGAGTAGACCAGAGAGAGTTGTGCTAATCTGGCTTTCCCAGACAAATGTTAGGATCTTGCTCTAAAAAGACTTCAAATGATCTTTCCTAATCGCTATCGGTAAACCCCGAAATAGGTATCCGTGGCAAGAGGGTCATTTTGATGGCATTGATTCTACCCAACCAAGAGAGATTGCTATTCGACCATGATTTTAGGTCATCCTCGAGTTTTCTGTATATTGGGGGAAAATTGTCGGAGTATAAGTCTTCTATCTTGGCCATCAGGTTAATGCCTAAGTATTTCATTGAAGTCAAGCTCCATTTAAAGGGAATGAGTGCTGCAGGGAGGAAACTACTTCAGGAGCTAGGGAAATATTCCTTGCGTAAGATTTCGTTTAGTTCACTTTGAGTCCTGACGTTTCAGCAAATAAATTTAGAGCGTGGTTTAAGTTGGGGAGTGAGGTGTGTGGAGACGTGATGAAAAGGAGAATGTCATCCGC
Organism: Glandirana rugosa; assembly: GCA_018402905.1. Lineage (NCBI taxonomy): Eukaryota > Metazoa > Chordata > Amphibia > Anura > Ranidae > Glandirana > Glandirana rugosa. The sequence continues at coordinate 194,106 of BLSH010377274.1, read as the reverse complement.
AAAGAGACCGCATTTATGACACTGAGAGCCGCAGAAAACCCCTTTGATGTCCGGGTTTCAACGAATCGCGGTTGCCAAAGTTTCGATGGCTATAGCAAAAAGGAGCGGAGAGAGGGGACAGCCCTGTCTCGTCCCCTTGGCTATGTTTATTGGTTGTGAGTAGTATCCCTGAAGCCTTATTTGGGCCTTAGGTAAGGAATAAAGAGCCCTGATGATGCCCAAGGATCGCTGGCCGAATCCCCCTTTCTCTAGAGTGGAGAGAATATAGGTACAAGATAATGAATCAAAAGCCTTCTGCAAATCTAACAATAAGACCATACCACTTTGTTTAGGGCCCCCTTCCCAGTTAGATTGTAAGATAGAAATCAAGTCAATAGCTCTACGTATCTGGTCCGAACCCTGCCTACCTGGGATAAAGCCCGACTGATCTTTGTGTATGTAGGAATTAATGAATGTACCTAGCCTGTTGGTCAAGATATTCGTTAAGATTTTAATGTTGTTATTGATCAGTGAAATAGGTCTATAGTTACCTACCTCTTCAGGGCTTTTATCTGGCTTCAGTATCACTGTGATAAAAGCAGAGTTAAGCTGTGTGTCCAGAGGAGTTCCCTGAGATTTGGAATTAAAGAATTTTGTCAAGTGAGGGGTCAGTGTCCCAGAAAAGGCCTTATAGTAAGGGATGGACAATCCAACTGGAGCCTGGGGCCGACCCTCTTCTTAAGTCCTTGATGACCCCCAAAATCTCCTCCTCCGTTATATTTGCCTCCATAATTTGTTTATGCTCAGCAGTCAGGGAAGGGAGGGGGATGTCATCAAGGAACGTTGGAGGGGAGTTCTGATCTGGAGAACTATATAGGTCCGTGTAAAACCTGTGGAAGGCATCAAGGATTTTTGTTGAGTTGGAGGAAAGGCCTTGTCCTGGAATTTTAATTTTGGGGAGGGCGTAGTGGCGGGGGCGGGGGGAAAGCCTTGCTGCTAGCATTGTGCTGGTTTGTCGTTCTGTGTAGAGTTGAGCGAACCCGAACTGTAAAGTTCGGGTCCGTACCGAACTTTGGGGTGTCCGTGACCCGGACCCGGACATTTGAAAAAAAGTTTGGGTTCGGGTTCTGGGTTTGGGTATTTGATCACGCATGTTGAATAGCTGCAGGGCAGCCAATCAACAAGCGTTTCACTGGTTTGCCCTTAGAAGCCATCACAGCATGCCTACTAATGTCATGGCTGTGATTGGCCAGTGCATCATGTGACCCAGCCTCTTTATAAGCTGGAGTCACTTAGTGCTGCATGTCACATGCTCTCTGGGTAGTGTAGGGAGAGGATGCTGCCGGCGCTGTGAGGGACAGATTGCAGATATAATAACATCTCATCCTGCATTACAGAACGATCTGATTGTGGACTAGGTAGAAATTACTACTACTACTGCTTTTAGGGACAGATTGCAGATCTCATCCTGCATTACAGAACGATCTGACTGGACTAGGTAGAGTCTACTGCTTAGAGGGACAGATTATTGTTCTAAAATCATCTTCTAGTTCTATAGGGTCAGGTTCCTGCTGTTGCTGTAAGGGACAAATCATTGTTCTAAAATCATCTCCTACTCCTATAGGGTCAGGTTCCGGCTGTTGCTGTAAGGGACAGATTATTGTTCTAAAATCATTTTACTTCCTTTTGCAGCCCTCTAGCACTTTCCATTACTTTTTTACAGTCATTTTTGTGCCGAAAAGTTCGGGTCCCCATTGACTTCAATGGGGTTCGGGGTAAAGTTTGGGTCAAGTTCGGTACCGAACCCGGACTTTTTCCCGAAGTTCAGGTGTTCGCTCAACTCTAGTTCTGTGTATAAAATTTTTGTCCACTCCAACGAACAGGCTTTTCTACTCTGGCCGTTAAGGACATATTAAGCCCTAATCTTGCTTAATCAAGTTAGGCTGCAAGAGTACTGGAAGGGTGAGACTTATGTAGTGCCTAGAGAGAAGTATAGGATTTTTCTAATCTAGCGAGATCGACCAATCTCTCTTTCTTTATTTGGGAAGACATCTGAATGAGTTTGCCTCTGATGTAGGCTTTGTGAGCTGCCCAGAGGAGTTCTGCCGAGGTCTCTTCTGTGTTGTCAAGCAGGAAGTATTCTTTGAGGGATTCATTTATCTCCGTGACTCTAACGGGGTCAGCAAGCAGGAGATACATTCAGTCTCCACTGAGTTTGTCTTGCAAAGTTGGAGTCAGAACAAATTTGCAGAAGAACTATAGAGTGGTCTGAGAGGACTGTGTCGGCTATACTCGAGTTCAGAACTAGGGGTGTTGTGTTTGTCTGTACCAGCAGATGGTCAATACATGCATAGGAATTATGAGGGGAGGAATAGTGTGTGAAGTCTCTCTTGGTTGGGTTGACTTACCTCCAGATATCTGTCATATTAAGAGAATGGAGCAATTTGGCTAGTTTCAGACTCACTCTGGAAGGGCGTGTCAGTTGGTCTCCATTGAGTCTGGATTTGTCTAGTCCTCGATCAAAAGCTATATTGGAATCGCCCCCCAGAATGACTCTTCCTTCTAAATGCAGTTGAATAGTGTCAAAAAGTGATTTAAAAAAGCTGAGCTGACCTTTATTCGGGGCGTAATAAGAGACTAGAGTGTATAAGTTCCCATCTAAAGAACCTTTGATTAGGATATATCTCCCTTCTGGGTCTTTAAGTTCCATAAGGGGAGAGAAACCGCAGGCCTTGGAGAACAGGATCGCTACCCCTTTGGTTTTGGACTCAGCTTTAGCCTGGAAGAACGTGGGGAAGTGTGAGTGGAGGAATTTGGGGCTGTACCGTGATGGAAAATGGGTCTCTTGAATTAATACTACATCTAATTTAAGGGATTTGTAATGATTAAAGACTTTCTTCCTTTTTATAGGGGAATTGAGGCCCTGTGCAGTGTGGGTAGCAATTTTGAGGTGTCGTAGGGTAGTATTAGCCATGAAGCGTGTGTAGGACCAAGCCAGTGTACACTTCAGCACTCACCCCTGTCCCAGCGATCCCCAAAGAGTGGGAGAGGTATTCAAAGACATCCAGGAACCCCGCCTTGAAACCAGCTGAACTGGCAGTTTCTAAAATAGAGGAAGATGTTAGGTGCATTATCAAAGAGACAGAAAAAAGAAGATAGAGGGAAAGGAAAAATAAAACATGACTCAAAAACTTTCACATATTTAAAGTTAAGGGTGGTGGAGCCTGAGGGGATAGGAGCCCCCTCTGACCCACGGTCCCTGCCCTCTTGCGAGGGAACAAGCCAGAAATAGGATACTGGCGATGAAATAGTATCTTAACCATCTAGGGCAGACAATTTATCCCTAGGAATTCCGAAGAGGCCTGGGGGTAAGTGGAGTCGCATAGGGACCTACCCTCGGCTGGGGCGCCCCTCAGCAAAACTCTATCTTAAAAGTAAAAATCGAAAACCAGAACATATAAAATAGATAAAACCTTCAAAGGACCCCATCAGCATTTTAGATGGGAGGTCACCCACAGTTTCCCGACCGGGAGAGAGGAGCTCACATCCTGAACTTGGGAGAAAAATAGAAGGCCGTGGCTCTAAACTTGTCGGAACGTTAGATACTAATGTTCACTAAATAAACCAAGAGGGCTGAGGAACAGAAGCAATATGAAAATAACAACGTTGTAACGGATTAAGGAGAGGAGTAGAGAGACCCCAATTACTCGGTTTTCCTGGAATTACAAGAAAGGCTTATCCAGTTCTCAGGTAAAAGCACGAGCTAAGCAAAAGGATGAATAGATCTGAGCGTTCCAACGAAGACTTTATGGTGGTCTGTTGTCTTTGGATTTCTTGTTTTTCAACTTGGACCAGAGAGGCGAAACTGGGCTAGAACGGAGTGGTCTTTTTGGGTGAGAACCAGCTGGGTCAGTAAGGTCCATTGGGGCTTCCTGGGAGATTAGCTTTAGGCATAGGAGTTTTTCCCCTTGCGATATAGATGAGAAGGAGAACGTTTTACCTTTAAGAATGAATTTAACAGCAAAAGGGAAGGCCCACCAGTACGTAAGTTCCTTTTGTTGCAGAACTTGCAGGAGCGGTTTGAGGGCTCTCCTTTTTTGGATTGTAGTTGAAGACAAATGGGCATAAATCTGGACTTGATGGCCCATGCAGGAGATAGAAGGGATGGTTCGGGAGGCCTTCATTATTTCTTCTTTGATGGCATAAAAGTGCTGTTTGACTATTACGTCCCTTGGTGAGCCCTCTTTTCTTGGCGGACCCAAGGCTCTATGGGCCCTGTCTAGCTCCAGCCTGTGTTTAGGCACGTTTGGGATTATGGTTTGAATCAAATCCTGAACAGCATGGATGATTTCGGTGATGGATTCCGGTAAGCCCCTTACCCTGAAGTTATAACCTCTCTATCTGTTTTCGAGATTGTCTGTTCTAGCTAGTTGGTCCTGCAGAACTTGTATATGAGCCGCGTTTTGGTTAGTTCTGGCCACGGTAATGTCAAATTTTTGCTCAATAACCTCCATTCTGGAGCCTAAATTGTGAAAATCTGCTTTTATGTCCCCGGTAATTTTTGCGGCAGTGTTCGCCAAACCTCGTTCCAAAAGATTTGAGAACTTGAGGAACAGGTCCACGGTGTTGAGGGGAGATTCTTGAGCTGGAGGGCTAAGGTTATGGGGCTCAGGCTGAGCGGAAGATATGTGGCCTGCTGGGGTGACTGGAAAATCCTCCATTGTGTGACGTAGTAACGACTCTGTAGAGGCAGGAGATATAGTCAGGAGATGGTGTGTAGGCAGATTCGAACCCGGAATTAGAGTGAGGGTAGCTGGAGTTAAGACTGGTCTGTGCTCTGGTGTTACCTCCTGGATTTTAGTAAATAGGTGGGCTCCAGCTGTGGCCATGTCATAGGGGTCCTGGTCCACCTCTGTAAATAGGTGTACTAGCAACCTTCTAACGTTCGGCCCCAGCATTAAAGGAGACCTATGGTCCCTCCAGTTAATTGTCACCCTGGGATTTGTTACGGGTCAATTTGAGGTACCAAGTCTTTAGCTGTAGAAACCTCCCATACCCTCCAGTGTCCCCTTCTGGGGAGAGATTGACAGCCTCTCAGAAAGAAAAAAGAAAAAGGAAATGTTCGGCCTACCTTCCGTTCACCTAAGAGTCCAGACCGTGGCTGGAGACATGTGTGGGGGCCTCCAATCCGAATTGCTTAGGCCCTAGGTCCTTCCCAGGCGACTTGGGGGGGCTATTGCACCCATCTGCTGATAGGTCCTGGTGTTAGGCCACGGCCATGTTGGTACACCCTGATGGGTGCAGCAATGCGGTGGATCAGCTTAGGGGCCGCCGCTTGACCGATCACCGGGTGTCGGTAGTAGGAGGGGGTCTCGGGAGGTTGGTCTCCCCTGATCTGGCTCAACCCGACGTCAGCAAGGGGAGCCCAGGGCGCTAATGGCCGGTATAGGTGTGGAGCTATGGGTTAAGCGTCCATCCCGGAGCTCCCACACATGCGCACTGTTCAATTACCTGTTTTTTACCTCTCCCTGTCACCCATGTTAAAGAATCCTTAGATTCGGTAGTCAAGCATACATGTCATGCTATGTGTCCCAAATATGAAGCATAAGAAGCATGTGTAATGAAAAAAAGGGAAGCTGATCTGAATGTACTGTATATATAATTCCAATCTGGTGACCAAGCTGATTATTTTTATTAATTATTACTTAAGAAGTTAATGTTTAGCCCTACTGCATTCCTTACAGTTATTTGGCTCAGTTACATTTTTAGTTATTTATGCATACTCCTCCCAAGGGGTTACCCTTAGTCTGATGAAATAATTAATTTTGCCCATGTGGTGCCATATAGACAAAACACATACACTTCTAGTCGTCACTTCCGGTTCCAGTGACATCACTTCTAGTCCATGGTTTATAATAATGGAAACAAGAAAAAATTGCGCATAAAGTTAATAAACTGCCAACACTCCACTAGCCATATAGTGTAAAAACATGTAAAACAATAATAAAGTGGTGCCAAACGGTGAAAGGCAAAACCTTATAAGGATAATACCAATAAGTGAAAACATATGACAGTGCATATTATTGTTGTAATCAGAGAACTCTAAACAACAGTCCATCTTTAAGGTGAAATATAGTATGTGCAATAAAGTGCCAAAAAGTCTCTAGTGTTGGTTCAAAGTGGTGTAAGTTGATTAATAGGTGCACTCAGCAAATGGAACAGGTGGCACGCTTACCAGATATGGTGTATTCACATACTGTATAGCATGTGGGTCAAATGAGCATTCATGAGGATATACCTGAAACAGGATCCACACCAAGGGAATCTTTAGGAGGAAGGTCAGATCCAATACTGAGTAGAAAGCTGCAACATCCAATCACCGACTCCAAAATATGCAATGGCCCACATCAGATGTCATATAAATCCATAATGGTGTGCATATAAATACAAACAACCGCACATAGTGTGACTCTGTATGGTGTATTTAATAAGTAAAAAGGGGGGTATACACTTACAAAATTCCAATAAAAACAAGCTTGTATCATAAGAAAGTGGTATGCAGGGATCTCATGAGCTTTACCCGAAACGTTTCGTCCGACAGGACATCATCATCATTTTTGCACTTTATTACATATACTATATTTCACCTTCAAGATGGATTGTTCTTCGTTTGATTACAACACTTTTATGCATTGTCACTGTCATACGTTTTCACACATTGGTACTATCCTTATAAGATTTTACATTTCACCATTTAGCGTCACCTTATTATTGTTTTGCATGGTTTATAGTATTTGGAGCTCCAGCCCCAGTGGAGCAGTGACACTTCCAAACAAATGTATATAAAAGAAAACGGGCGTTTATACGCTCCGGGGATGAAATTAAGTAACCATTTGCATCCGTAACCCTGCCAATGTGGGTAGTAGGCGACTCCCCCTTCCCCAGCCAAGGTAATAACCTACTGTTTTCATAACCATATTCGAAAACGCGCTGAGCAGAGGAAAGGAGGGTTTTCTTGGTCTGTTCCACCCTAATCACAGTGCACGGCTCCAGGCCAGGTAGTGATCCCTAGGCGATCTACAAAAACCCTTATCTTCCTTTTATAGGGGAATTTTATGAGTAAAGTCCCCTAAAATAGACTGATTATGGGAGCTCTGTAAGGATGATATTCCTTGCCTATAGATAGAGAGGATTGTTTAGAGCTGGGCCCAAGTTGATCATTTCCTTTGGGGACAGACTTATACAGGTAAAATGTTTGCCTAGGATTAACTATTCCTCTGTGAAACACCACAGGATGTATCCAGAGCGGCATCCTACTTGTCTTCGCTGCCGGCTACACTTGGGAACTTATTTGACCATGTTCTGGGATTGTCCCAAGATTACTCCCTTTTATGGTCTGACGTTTTTGAATTGATTAGTCTTTCATTACAAATGTCTCTGCCTGGTTCACCTGAACTGGCCTTGCTTGGACTCCATGAGGATGATCAATGCTATCACCATCTTAAGCTATTGATATCTTATCTATTATTTTATGCTAAGTAAGAAATACTGTTGAAGTGCAGCTTGTTGGACTCTCCAGCTGTGCCGTCCTGAAAAGCCACGACTGACGCTGCCCTTCCTATGTACAAGCTTACCTGTATAAATCTCAGCTGTCCATGGGAGTATGATAAGGTGTGGCTCCCGTGGACGTCACAGTAGTGGGTTTCAGTGGTGGCTGGTGCTTAATTATTTTTTGGGGGGGCGGCAAACAACCCCCCCGACAGGTCTGCACTTACCCCATCCAGGTCGTGGCTTCCCTGGCTTCTCCTCCCGGCCAATCCGGTCTTAAGACCCGCTTCCTGGCTCTAATCATGCGCTTCAAAAAAAAAAACTTGTAGAAATCTATGCATACGGAGTACCACATGGAGATTAGAGGGTGGCGCATGTAGATTAGGGGGGCACCCCTTATGGACTGTCCGCCGTTGGTGGGTTTCATAGTGGAGCTCACATTTGATTTTAGGGCTCAACATCTATGGAAGCTATGTTATGGGACTTACTGTCCCTTTCCCCCCCTACCCTTCTTCCTCCCCCCACCATATCTCTTCCTGTGGGTTTAATGAGCCCCAGATTTTACCTGTGAATTGCATGTGGCACAGTACTGCTCATTGTGTGGTTAGGATTGATTACTTGGATATTCTGCTTATCTGATATACTATTTTTTCATCTAGAATGTCTTCATTCCTTTTTGTTTTATGTTCACCATGTGAATGCTCTTTGATTGAATTTCATTGTACTGTTTTGAACTTTTCCATTAAAGCACTCCTGCTTTGTAAAAAAAAAAAAAAAAAAAAACAGTATACAAAAGAATGCTGGTTGTTTTGGTACCGTACTGGCTCATGCTACTCAAGAAAATAGTGAGTAGGGTGGTACAAGAAGCAAAGCACTTAAGTGTTTGTAAACCTAAAAAAAAAATAAATAACGTTCCTGCCTCTTTAAAGTGCATAGTGATCCTGCAATGATATATAATCCTTGCAATGTTGTACAATACCTGGTTGATCCTGCCTATTCCTGTGTTCCTCTCTGTACTGTCTTTACGCATGGTCAGTTTATGTCTCTCCATCATCAGGTTCTCTGTGAACTGTCTGTATCTCCCTCTCTCCCCCTCCCTTTCTTTTTGTGGTCTGTGTGTGAAGCAGCTCTCCTCCCAGCCCCTTCCCTCTCCTCCTGCCTTCAACTGACTGAACACTCCTGTGCAGCTGCTCCCCGTCCTCTGTGGGAAAGCTTCCATGTTTCCCTGAGCTGTACAGACACAAGGTCAGAGTGTGGTGCACAGAGATGAATATTAGCCCCTCCCACTGGACTTCCTGTGATTGCTAAGGAAAGGAGAGGAGACCATATGACTGTAAAGAAGCACTTTTATAAAGAGGTACTTAGTAGAGTTGAGCGAACCCGAACTGTAAAGTTCAGGTCCGTACCGAACTTTGGGGTGTCCGTGACCCGAACCCGGACATTTGAAAAAAGTTTGGGTTCGGGTTCTGGGTTCGGGTATTTGATCCCGCCTGTTGAATAGCTGCAGGGCAGCCAATCAAAAAGCGTTTCACTGGTTTGCCCTTAGAAGCCATCACAGCCATGCCTACTAATGGCATGGCTGTGATTAGCCAATGCATCATGTGACCCAGCCTCTGTATAAGCTGGAGTCATGTAGTGCTGCATGTCACATGCTCTCAGGCTAGTCTAGGGAGAGGATGCTGCCGGCGCTGTGAGGGACAGATTGCAGATATAATAACATCTCATCCTGCATTACAGAACGATCTGATTCTGGACTAGGTAGAGTCTACTGCTTTGAGGGACAGATTGCAGATCTCATCCTGCAAGGGATAGATTATTGTTCTAAAATCATCGCCTACTCCTATAGGGTCAGGTTCCTGCTGTTGCTATAAGTTACAGATTATTTTTCTAAAATCATCGCCTACTCCCATGGGGTCAGGTTCCTGCTGTTGCTGTAAGCGACAGATTATTGTTCTAAAAGCATCTACTAGTTCTATAGGGAGAGGTTCCTGCTGCTGCTGTAAGGGACAGATTATTGTTCTATAATCATCTCCTAGTTCTAAAGGGAGAGGTTCCTGCTGGTGCTGTAAGGGACAGATTATTGTTCTAAAATCATGTCCTAGTTCTATAGGAAGAGGTTCCTGCTGCTCCTGTAAGGGACAGATTATTGTTACAAAATCATCACCTACTCCTATAGGGTCAGGTTCCTGCTGTTGCTGTAAGGGACAGATTATTGTTCTAAAATCATTGCCTACTCCTATAGGGTCAGGTTCCTGCTGTTGCTGTAAGGGACAGATTATTGTTCTATAATCATCTCCTAGTTCTAAAGGGAGAGGTTCCTGCTGGTGCTGTAAGGGACAGATTATTGTTCTAAAATCACCTCCTAGTTCTATAGGGAGAGGTTCCTGCTGCTCCTGTAAGGGACATATTATTGTTCTATAATCATCTCCTAGTTCTATAGGGAGGGATTCCTGCTGCTCCTGTAAGGGACAGACTATTATTCTATAATCATCTCCTAGTTCTACAGGGAGAGGTTTTTGCTGGTGCTGTAAGGGACAGATTATTGTTCTAAAATCATCTCCTAGTTCTATAGGGAGAGGTTCCTGCTGCTCCTGTAAAAGAAGAAGAATGTATTATTCATTTTTTTGTATTAATAAATACTTAAATAGTTCTACATTTGTAGTACATTTGCGGGCGGAATAAGGAGAACGTCAAATAAGGGACGTGGTCGTGGTGCTGCTGGTGCTGCTGGTGTTGGTGGTGTTGGTGAAGCTCCTGTTGGAAGGAGAGGACGTGGTCGATCTGTGCCAGCTACACACACAAGTGAAACACCTTCCTCAGGTAGCCGACAGAACCTTCAACGTTATATGGTAGGCCCGAATGTCGCTCAACGAATGGTGAGGCCAGAAGACGTACAGGCGATAGTAGATTGGGTGGCTGACAATGCCTCCAGTTCCTTCACATTGTCTCCCTCCCGTTCCCTTGATGAAAGCTCAGAGTTGGCACCTGAACCCCATGGCCATCTGTCTTTCACCTCAGCCCCTTGTAAATTAGCCAAGCAGTCTGAGCCCCAAGTCATGCAATAGATTCTTATGCTTTTTGATGACTCTCCTGGTGTGCTTTCCGTGGGCCATCCACATAGCCCTGCCCCAGAAGTGGAAGACATTGAGTGCACCGATGCCCAACCACCTCTGTTGCAGGATGAGGACATGGAAACACCAGCTCAGCACGTCTCTGATGATGACGAAACACAGGTGCCAACTGTTGCATCTTTCCTCAGTGTGCAGACTGACAAGGAGGGCAGTGGTGAAGGGTGGGTGGAAGATGATGTGGAGGAGGATGATGAGGTCGCACAGAGGCACCAGCACAGCAAAAGAAGCAGGTTGCAAAAGCGGAGTGAGCGTCCCCTAGACAGTAGGTCTGCTATCACCCACCGCACCCAGGGACCTAGCACACCAAAGGCAGCTCAAAGGCGTTCCCCGGCGTGGCAGTTCTTCAGACAATGTGCTGACGACAAGACACGAGGGGTTTGCACGCTGTGCAATGATAGCCTGAGACGAGGCCTAAATGTTCTAAACCTGAGCACAACCTGCATGATCAGGCATCTAAATTCCAGGCACTGCATTGGAATAATTACCTCAAAATCCAAGAAAGGTCTCGGCCTCCTCCTGCTTCCTCTTCTGCTGCTGCCTCAGCCTCTTCCTCCACCTCTACAGTGCCAGTGTCACCTGAGGAGGAAGTACCCCCCTACCCACCCACAATCCCTGGCCCTGAATGCCAGCATTTCAAAATTCCTGGCCTTTGAAATGCTGTCATTCCATCTGGTGGACACAGACAGTATTAAAAACCTGATGGCAGTGGCTGTCCCACTGTATGTGGTTTCCAGCCGCCACTACTTTTCCAGGCGAGCCATCCCTTCCCTGCACAAACAAGTCGGGGACAAGATCAAGTGTGCACTGCGCAACGCCATCTGTGGCCAGGTCCACATAACCATTGATACATGGACCAGTAAGCACGGACAGGGACGCTATATCTCGCTAACTGCACACTGGGTAAATGTAGTGGCGGGTGGGCCTGAGGTGGCTAGCCATGTGCTTCCGCCACTGAGGATTGCAGGCCATTTCTCTTTGCCTCCTGTGGCCTCCTCCTCCTACTGCGCTTCCTCCTCCTCTACCACCTCCTCATCCACTCAGCGTAACACCTTCACCACCAACTTTAGCACATCCAATGGGAAACGACAGCAGGCTGTTTTAAAACTGATATGTTTGGGGGATAAATCCCACACTGTGCAGGAGCTGTGGACGGGCATTGAACAACAGACCGATGAGTGGTTGTTGCCACTGAGGCTCAAGCCCGGCCTGGTGGTGTGCGACAATGGGTGAAATCTTGTAGCGGCTCTGGGCCTATCCGGTTTGACGCACATCCCTTGCCTGGCGCATGTGCTGAATTTGGTGGTACAGAAATTTCTAAAAAACTACCCGGATATGTAAGTCTCTTCACACTTTAGGCGTTCTCACCCTGCTGCCGCTCGCCTGTCTGCGCTGCAGCAGAACTTCAGCCTTCCCACTCATTGCCTTCTATTCGATGTGCCCACAAGGTAGAACTCTACCTTGCACATGCATGAGAGACTGTGTGAGCAGCAGCAGGCAATAGTGGAGTTTCAGCTGCAGCACGCACGGGTCAGTCGCTCTGCGGAACAGCACCACTTCACCACCAACGAGTGGGCCTCCATGCGAGACTTGTGTACCGTATTGCGGTGTTTCGAGTACTCCACCAACATGGCCAGTGTCGATGACGCTGTTCTCAGCGTTACTATCCCACTTCTATGTCTCCTTGAAAAAACACTTCGGGCGATGATGGAAGAGGATGTGGCACAGGAGCATGAGGAGGAGGAGGAGGAGGAAGAGAGTTCATTTCCACGGTTATCAGGCCAGTCATTCACAAGTGGGTCGGAGGGTGGGCTCCTGTACCAGCATAGGCCAGGTAAAAAATAATCAAGCCAGGGCACAGTTCTGGAGGAAGAGGAGGACGAGGAGGAGGAACTGCAGCAGGGTGGCACCCAACGCAGCTCGTGGGCATCAATGGAGCGTGGCTGGGGGACAGAGGACACAGATGATACACCTCCCACAGAGGACAGCTTGTCTTTGCCTGTGGGCAGCCTAGCACACATGGCCGACTACATGCTACAGTGTCTGTGCAACGACAGTCGAGTTGCCCACATTGTAACTTGTGCCGATTACTGGGTGGCCACCTTGCTGGATCCCCATTACAAGGACAACGTGCTATCCTTAATTCCCTCACTGGAGCATTAGAGGAAAATGCACGACTACTAGCGCACACTGGTAGACGCGCTGCTGAGGGCATTCTTAAATGACAGTGCTCAGTGGAAGCACAAGGCAAAGGCAGAGGAGGAGGAGGCCTCCAACGCAGCTGTGGCACCGCCTGCACCTCAGAAGGCAGGGTTAGCATGGCCAAAATGTGGCAAAGCTTTGTCAGCAGCCCGCCACAACAAACAGCACCACCAGCTGATAGGCAAGTTCTTAGCAGGAGGCAGCATTTCAGCAACATGGTGGAACAGTATGTGTGCAAACGCCTACACGTACTGACTGATGGATCTGCCCCATTCAACTTCTGGGTCTCCAAATTGAGCACATGGCCTGAGCTTGCCCTTTACGCCTTGGAGGTGCTGGCCTGCCCTGCAGCCAGTGTATTGTCTGAACGTGTGTTTAGCACAGCAGGGGGCATTATCACAGACAAGCGCAGCCACCTGTCCACAGCCAACGTGGACAAGCTAACCTTTATTAAAATGAACCAGACATGGATCCCACAAGACTTGTCTGTACCTTGTGCAGAATAGACATTTAGACCGGCCTCACACAGCCATTGGTATACTTGTTTTTTTGAATATGCCTCAATATTTTGGGGGGTACCCCAATTAGAAAAAAAACCAAACAAACAACAAAAAGTGTTGCCTACCTCCTCCTCCACCACCGCCACTTCCACCTAGACTGCCACGGTCACGGCCTAGTCAACCTCTAGGCTCCTACTCCACATCCACCCCCCTTTCCCATTTTAATTTTTTTTATTTGATTTTAAGTTATTTTCCCTATACCCATTTTTTTTGTAGGGCACTTGTCCTACTCTTATCCCCATTTTACTTCCTTTTACAGCCCTCTAGCACTTGCTAGGACTTTTTTACAGCCCTTTTTGTGCCGAAAAGTTCGGGTCCCCATTGACTTCAATGGGGTTCGGGGTCCGGGGTCAAGTTCGGGTCAAGTTCGGTACCGAACCCGAACTTTTTTGCGAAGTTCGGCCGGACCCGCCGTACCCGAACATCCAGGTGTCCGCTCAACTCTAGTACTTAGCAGTGTTTTTAAATATAAATAACCCCAACTGCACTTATAGAATTTTATTGATGGAATTTTACAACTACTTTAAGAGGCCTTTAGGCTATGCAACCTGCTCATAAGGTCTTGGAAGGGGAGAGATTATTTTGGAGAGCTGAAATTTCTTTAGTATACTCTCATAATTAATGTGAATTGAATGTCTAAGTGTATGAGAATGGATCTGGGGCCCACGAGAAAGGTGAAGAGTTTGCAATACGATTTTTGATTTACAGGTCTATTATAGTTGATTTTGTAAAGGGACACGTTTCTAAAGAGATCAAGGGCTTCCTTCAATGCTGAAAGGGATTGGAGGGGATTTAGATAAATTTACTATCATGTCATCTGCATATAATCCTAATTTATGTTCCATGTCAACAATTGTTATGCCTGTAATAAGTGAATTGGAATGAATGAATTGCGCTAAGGGTTCAATTACTAACATGAAAGTAAAGGGAGATAATGGGCTGCCCTGGCGAGTACCATTGGATATATTAAAGGGGTCTCATAATACCCCTGAGGTCTATACTCTACTGCTTGGGAATGTATAAACACTTGCAAATTTGAGGAGAGCCCAAATTTGAGGAGTACCGCTTTTAAGTATTCCCAGTGTACTCTATTGAACGCCTTCTTTGCTTTTAAAGAGTGAAGCAGGAGATTATTGATTCTTCTTGCGCCATCATCAGAGGCCTGTCTACCCATGATAAATCCCAACTGGTCTAGATGCACCAGCTGGGAGATACTTGGAGATAGACGAGTTGCTAAGAGCTTGGCATATAATTTAGACTGTATAGAGTAAGAATATGAGCCTATAGCTGGCCAGATCATCAATGGATTTACCAGATTTGGGGATAGTGATGATGAGGGCCTCTAAGGATTCTCTAGGGATGGCACCCATAGCAGCAAAGTGGTTAAAAGTTTTGCCGAGATGTGGAGAAAGAATTTCCCTGAAGAATTTGTAATATTCCTTCCAAATGCCAGAGGGCCCGCGGGGCTTTGTGTAGAGGGAGAGTATCAATAGCTTTTTGAATTTCTAGCTCAGAGAAGGGCACAGAAAGTTCAGTGAGTTGTGTTGATGAAACTGTGGGAAGGCGTAAGGAGGAGAGGAAGGACTGAATGGTATCTTTCATGAATAAAGGTTTTGTGACCAATTGGCTTGGTTGTACAGTTAAAAAAAAAGTTACTAAATATATTAGCGATATCCCAGGGGTTGGCCTTGCAATGTCCATGGGAGTCTGTGAGAAAGGAGATTTTTTTAAATATATGAGATGGAGCTCATATTGTTTAGCTAGTAAGGCTTCAGGTCTATTTCCCTGGGAGTACCACTGGCATCAAAGCCTTTTGATAAAGTAGTCAAAGCCTGTATGCAGGTGCTCACTGAGTTTAAGTCTGAGCGCATGAAGGTCTGCCACAGTTTGTGAAGATCAGATGGCTTTGTTTAGGTGTTCTAGAGCTCTAGAAATCAGTTTTTCTTTTGTTCAGCCCGTATGTGGCCAGCTTAAAGGGTAAACCCACTTTCATGGGGGAAAACTAGCAAATATTATATAAAATAATATAGCATATAAAATTATGACATAAGTCATATTGTATTTAAGTTGTTATCCTGCAGCACTGTAATTTTTTGTAAAATGCAATGCCATATGCAACCTGCAGTACAGGTTGTACAGAATGTGTGTTTGGCTTATTGATTTTCCCAGAAATCTGCACTAATATACCAGTCAGATTTTGCGCATATGCAACAGAAATGTAATTTTTGGTGAGATACTTCCAAAGTGAAATCATGTCTAAAGGGATGCAGACTCTACTACTTCCCTCATTAGAGCCCTGAAAGGGAAGTAGCTGATTGATAATTAAATCACTCCCACTCCCATTAATTTCGCACATGGACACAGACAAACAAACACCTATTTCTTCAGAATAACAAAAGGTAGGAATCTGCAACAAAGTTTGTTTAACTCCTTGCAATGTACAGGGTGGGCCATTTATATGGATACACCTTAATAAAATGGGAATGGTTGGTGATATTAACTTCCTGTTTGTGGCACATTAGTATATGTGAGGGGGGAAACTTTTCAAGATGGGTGGTAACCATGGCGGCCATTTTGAAGTCAGCCATTTTGAATCCAACTTTTGTTTTTTCAATAGGAAGAGGGTCATGTGACACGTGAAACTTATTGGGAATTATGGTGGTCATGCCCCAAAATTCACCCCTTCTGGGCCAAGGTTAGAGAGATCACGGAACAGGTCACTACCGTACGGGTGGAACTCTCTCCAGCCCATTTATTATTACACCACGTCCCGGTACTCATGCGCTCGTACTGCAGATCTCTTACTATGCACATGGTCAACTCTGCAAAATTATGCATACCAAGACACTGGAAATCTCAACACGCACCGACAGTCTCAGAATGGCTTCATGACAGCCACGCACAACTCTAAAGGTCACAGAACCATACGTATTAAAACGTCTCAACTGGTACACGTATCATTCTCTAGACGTCATGCTCGCGTACTCATGGCCCTGCACCACATTATTATTTACCCGACCTCTCTCAAGGTGGGCATGCCATCACTGGACAAGGCACTAGAGAGATTGGAACCGGGTCTTCCCCACTTAAAACCCCGTACTGGTGGTATTAAGGGTTATTCAAAGTGCACAGTGTACTGGGAGAAGGATAACTTTTTTGTTTTCAACCTAAGTTTTACCGACTGAAGTTTTACCGGCGGTACCAATGGTGG
>BLSH010377274.1:123372-136937 GCA_018402905.1 Glandirana rugosa | reverse complement strand
GGTTTCGCTCTTTACACACTGTTTGCAGATGTTTTCAGAACAGTGATATCATATCAGTGATATAATATCACTGTTCTGAAAACATCTGCAAACTGTGTGTGAAGAGCGAAACCATATGCCTGCTCTTCTCTATGCTGTATTTTCAAACACACTATCCAGATGTTTGAAGAGCAGGTGTATGGTTCCGCACCCGGTTTTAGGTAAAGTGTTCTAAACTATTTCCAGATGTATGAAGAACAGATGTAATGTGTGAAGAACATCTTTTCTGGTGGAGAACAGATGTTGTGTGTGAATAACAGATGTGCAATCATTAGCGGCAATAATATAAGTGACACAGACTAAAAAGAAGTGTGAAGAACACTTTTTTTTAGTCTGTGTCACTTTTATTATTACCGCTAATGATTGCACATCTGTTATTCACACACAGCATCTGTTCTTTCCCTAGAAAAGATGTTCTTCACACATTACACATTATCTCGGGGGAGAAGAGCCTTGGTGAGAGAGGTAAAGAAGAACCCAAAGATCACTGTGGCTGAGCTCCAGAGATGCAGTCGGGAGATGGGAGAAAGTTGTATAAAGTCAACCATCACTCCAGACCTCCACCAGTTGGGGCTTTATGGCAGAGTGGCCCAACGGAAGCCTCTCCTCAGTGCAAGACACATGAAAGCCCGCATGGAGTTTGTTAAAAAACACATGAAGGACTCCAAGATGGTGAGAAATAAGATCCTCTGGTCTGATGAGACCACGATAGAAATTTTTGGCCTTAATTCTAAGCAGTATGTGTGGAGAAAACCAGGCACTGCTCATCACCTGTCCTATAAAGTCCCAACAGTGAAGCATGGTGGTGGCAGCATCATGCTGTGGGGCTGTTTCTCAGCTGCAGGGACAGGGCGACTGGTTGCAATCAAGGGAAAGATGAATGCGGCCAAGTACAGGGATATCCTGGACAAAAACCTTCTCCAGAGTGCTCAGGACCTCAGACTGGGCCAAAGGTTTACCTTCCAACAAGACAATGACCCTAAGCACACAGCTAAAATAACAAAGGAGTGGCTTCACAACAACTCCGTGTTCTTAAATGGCCCAGCCAGAGCCCTGACATAAACCCAATTGAGCATCTCTGGAGAGACCTAAAAATGGCTGTCCATCAAAGTTCACCATCCAACCTGACAGGACTGGAGAGCATCTGCAAGGAGGAATGGAGGAATCTCCAAATCCAGGTGTGAAAAACTTGTTGCATCTTTCCCAAAAAGAATCATGGCTGTATTAGATCAAAAGGGTGCTTCTACTAAATACTGAGCAAAGGGTCTGAAAACTTAGGACCATGTGATATTTCAGTTTTTCTTTTTTAATAAATCTGCAAAAATGTAGACAATTCTGTGTTTTTCTGTCAATATGGGGTGCTGTGTGTACATTAATGAGGGGAAAAAATAACTTAAATGATTTTAGCAAATGGCTGCAATATAACAAAGAGTGAAAAATTTAAGTGGGTCTGAATACTTTCCGTACCCACTGTAGTCCAAGGTCTTTGGGGTATCGTCATCTGGAACCTGGGATGTTGAGTCCCCAACAATAATGTAATGTAAGAAGGAAGTTTGGCTGTGTGAAGTACTCTTTCGGAATCAACATTGGGGAATATTACAGTATATAGAGGATAGAAGGAGGGCAGCACAGTGGTTAGCACCTTTGCCTAGCAACAATCGCTGGCTCGAATCCCAACCATGACAATTAGGGCCATCTTTAACGCAGGGCCCCCCAACAATGACAGGGCCCAGGGGCAGCTGCCCTGGGCCCTGTCATTGTTGGGGGGCCCAAAGCAGCTGCCCCTTGAGCCCGCGCTGCTGCCCATCGGGGGCCATAGTTCTGTCATCTCCAGTGCTAGTCACGCTGGCTGCCCGCTACTGTCCTCCGGGAGAGGAGCACAACTTCTGTATTTACAATTGACAACGCTCCTCAACGTGCGGCCATTCAGACCACTCCCTGCTCCACACATCGATCTCTGTGAGAGCAGAGGAGGGAGGGAGAGGGGCATCCATACAAGTGGAAGCTCCTCCAGAGACGGGCAGCTGCACGGACATGATGTGAGTTGAGGCTGCTCTTCTGCAGTTATTTTTAAGTTGGTGGGAAAGAATTTGGAGGAAAGTTCTGTACTAGGGGGAGGGGATGAGCTCTGAACTGGAATCCAAGGAGAGGAGAGCTTTGCATCTGGGGAGTGGGGGGGAGTTTGGCTGTACAGTCCACCCCTCATCCCTGCATTTTGCACATAGCACACACCTCATCCATGCATTTTGCACACCCCTCATTCATGCATTTTGCACACCCCTCATCAATACATTTTGCACATAGTGCATCACTCATCCATGCATTCTGCACATAGCACACCCCTCATCCATGCATTTTGCAGATAGTGCACCCCTCAGCCCTGCATTCTGCACATAGCGCACCCCTCTCAACCCTGCATTTTGCACATAGCACATGCCTCATCCATGCATTTTGCACACCCCTCATTCATGCATTTTACACACTCCTCATCCATGCATTTTGCACATAGCACACCCCTCAACCCTGCATTCTGCTTAAAGCACACCCCTCAACCCTGCATTCTGCACATAATGTACCCCTCAACCCTGCATTCTGCACATAGCACGCTCCTCAACCATGCATGCTGCACATAGCACACCCCTCGACCCTGAATTCTGCACATAGCGCACCCTTGAACCGTGCATTCTACACATAATGCACCCCCTCATCCCTGCATTCTGCAAATAGCGTACTTCCTCAACCATGCATTCTGCACATAGCTCACCCCCTCAACCATGCATTCTGCACATGGCGCACCACTCAACCCTGCACTCTGCACATAGCGCACCACTTAACCCTACATTCTACACATAGCGCCTGGACTCCACAAGGAATGGATGCAAAATTGTATAAAAAAATCTTGTGTTTTATTTGATTGTGTCATAAATACAGATATAAAAAAAAAACACTTATTGCAAAACACTACTGTGTAGGTTAAACAGAGTGCTACCCAACATGTTTCAAGGCCGTGCGTTGTTCCTTTTCATCAGCGGAAAGTGGTAATAGTATAGTTAATATCGTTAATGAAGTATCAGAAATGAGAAAATCTTCATATATTTAAGAATTTTAATCAAGAGAAAAATGCTGCTGCAGCAGACCTCAGACAGTCCACAGGGGTGAAAGGGCACCAAAGTGCTCCACCAAGAGGGGGGCAGGGACGATCAACCTCCACACCGTCAATTGCCAAAGCACCCCTGATCACGTGGATCAGTGAGTGCAGCAAAAAGTGGATAGGCAGATGGGGCCAGATGGCTCAATCGGTCAATGGTGCTTGTCTATCATAAAGGTGAGTTGTACCAGTGTATCAAAGTATTAGATCAATTTTCTTTATAGTGTGATTCAAAAAAATAGCAAGTAGTAGCAAAGGTACACCGGCAATTCATCCAGTGGAGGTGTGCTTGAGGCTCACAGGTGCATTTGTAAATCTGCAAGTGTAAGACACGCACAACCACCATCTCCGGCCGCCAATCACCTTTATGATAGACAGTGTAGTCTTCCCTGTCATGATTGCGGACTGACAGCGGTGAGAGCCGGCAGTGCGGAGGACGGTCTATGTGGACAGCATTACCCCAGATGCTTGCATACTTAGATGTGCCTCTTTTAATCATCAACCATGTGAGTTGCTAAATGTTGTACCTTCTTTAAATGTAACCATATCGCTACACTTAGAGGCGCCTCTCTTCTTTTTTTATACTATGTAGCTCCTGCTGGATTTTGCTTCTAATCCCCTTTTGGAGGCTGCCATTTGTGGATGGACATTTTATGGTTACACAACCTAACATTGCTATAAGATTTTTATATGGACTATAAACTGAAGGACTTATGAATAAATCCTGGTTGTGGACCGAATCATTTGAGTTTCCATTATGTCTTATGGGGAAATTCCCTTTGATATACGAGTGCTTTGGATTACAAGCATGTTTCCGGAACAAATTATGCTCGCAATCCAAGGTTTTACTCTATTTAACATAGTGCTGCATTGGGAGGTCTTCTAAGCAGTTGTTGACCAAAATCTGTAGCTGGTCTGGTACAATGCTCTTTAATTTTAATGCACCTTGTAGTAAAGTCAAATGAGTCGATTTACTAAAAGTGATAGAGATTGTTCACTTAGCAGAGTGAATGTTCACTAGGCTTAATGAATAATTTGATGATGTTTTTACTTCGTCCAACCATGTGCCATTTTTTTCCCTTGGACAGTATAAGTAATTCAAAGTATCTGAAGCTTCACTTTATTTGCTAATCTAGGCAAGCAGTTTCTACTGTTCTCACTGAACTGCTTGATAGAATGATCCATAGTACACAACACATTGTTAATGTACCAGGAATTGGGGAGCATTTAGCCACTTCTGCTTAACCTCTTGTGACAACTGCCTTTATTGAAATCAATGGGCTGAAAATGAAGCAACAGTCAACATGAAGTTAAAGAGCAATTCCAGAAAAAGTCCAATCAGTAAAAGTAGTGCTGGAAAAACTGTGCTAAAGTCAGCTAGATACTAAACAAATACAATATCACCATCTAGTGGAAGATATAGTTGTTTCATTCAAACCATTTTACGCAGGTAGGAATGTGATTTACTGGTCCTAATGAGTTACACTGTGAGCCTGTTTATTGAAGGAGTCCTATAGTCACAGCATACGCTTTTATTTTATAAGATAAACATTATAATAGAAATACAAACAATAGCTATTACAAAGCTATTAAGCAGCAGTGATTTTCTAAAGACAAAACAGCAAAAAAGTGTATATACAGTACAGAAAATCTGTTGAGCTTCTCTTTTAAATATATATGAACCAATGTAAGTGTAATTGATAACCAAAATACATAATGTCTCAATAAATATATAACGGTGAACAACAGTGAATAAAAATGCATTGATTTAAAATATGGTGTCACAATCATAAACAAATATATTCATTTACATGTAAAAACTCCACTAACAGTGCCCATCCACATGTGCTAATTGGAAATCACACATGATCATGCCTGTGCTCCAACACCAAACACAGCCTCTTACCAGATATATCAAAGCTTTAACATAAAGATCATACATTCATGAGGACTATCCAGGATAACTGTTAGATAAACACACTCAGGCAGGCATCACAATTCCTAAAAACATTACAACATCATTCTTTAGTGACAAAATATGTTGGGCAGCTTCCGAGTGGCTGACACTATCATGCTTGCTGGCAAACAGTGATAGGCTGATACATGCTGTATTTTGCTTTTTCTCATGTGAGTACCAATTGATGCCTTTTATAATAGAACTGTATGGCAGTATTGCACTATGATTCACCATTATATATGTATTGAGACATTACTGTATGTATCTTGGTTATCAATTATACATTTGTTGTTTCATATATATTTATTTATTATTTTAGCTATTTTTGACAAACCACAGGCAGTGCAGTTGTTATGTGGTTAACACTTCCGCCTGGCAGCAATAGGGTCATCAGCTGATTGACCATTTGGGCACTGCCTGAGGGCCAGTAGGGGGCCCCATGAGAGGCTCCTTGTACCCTTCATAGGCGTGCGCCTGGCATTATCAGCGACAATCTAGGCAGACAAGGCGAAACCATAGAGGAGGCTGTCCGGGAGGGAAGATACCCTAGAGGAGGAGCCGGCGATGTGACTGAGTAATCACCCATTCTTGTGATACCCGGCAGTGTACATGGCTCTGTCTAGGGCAAGGCACACATGGCACATGTTGGAAATAGTTCCCCAAAACTCACTCATGTACCCCCCTTCCATTCTCTCAGATAAAACCGACAGCTGTGTTTTCTGTGCCCCTGGTGAGAATGACAGTGTCAACTGTGTGCCTGGAAAAGAACTGCAGGAAGCAGCTGAAGAGTAAGGAGCCGAGGGAAGGTGAGTATGGGAGAGTCTCACCCCCCTCTCTCTCTCTCACCCCCCTCTCTCCCTAACCCCCCCTCTTCCTGTCTCCCTCACCCTTCCTCTCACCCCTCTTACTCCCCTCTCTCTCTCACCCTCTCTCTCTCACCCCCTCAGTCCCCCTCCTCCTATCACTCTCACCCCTCTCTCACCCTCTTTCTCCCTCACCCCCTATCTCTCTCGCCTCCCTCCCTCTCTCTTTCACCCTCTCTCACCACTCACCCCTCCTCCCCCTGTTTCTCCTCACACCCCGCTCTCTATCCCTCACCCCCTTTCTCTCCTTTCACCACCTTTCTCTTCTTTCACCCCCTCTTTATCTCTCACCCCCTTTTCCCTCTCTCTCTCACTCCCCTCTCTCTCACACCCTTGTTCTCCCACCCATTCTCTCTCTCTCGTCCCTCTCTCCCACCCCCCCTCTCTCTCACCCCCTGTCTCTCACCTCACCCCCCCTCTTTCCCCATTCCTCTCTCTCCCCCTTTGCCTCTCCCCCTCTCTCACCCTTCTCTCTCTTTCGTCCTTCCCCCTTCTCACCTCCCTCTCTCCCCTTCCTCTCTCCTACTTTCCCATCTCTCCTATCTCTCTCTTTTCCTCCTATTTCTATCTTTCCTCCTTCTTCCTCTCCCCTCTTCTGTCTCTATCTTTCCACCCCCTCTTCCCCTTTTACCCTTAGTTAATAATATGGGTTTCGGTCATATTTCAGGTTCTCAGTAAAAAAAGTGTGCTCTGTCAGTACATTTTCCATGTTTTCAGGAAGGAACTGAGTGGGAGCCTTACGGTTGCAAAAAGCAATCAACCCCTCAATCATCTGACATCTTTAATGTACTATGCAACCAGCAGGTGCTACCTACAGCCCCCGAAAACCACACCCAATCTTTGCCGCTGCACACTGAGCATGGCATACTTTATTCTTTTACATTTGGGCCCAAATTGTGATCTCGCACACAGGCCAACTGCTATCATAAAATGCCCCTGGTTGCATCATAAAGATAAATGCTGTGCAGCGACCATCTTTAAATCTGGAATTGCCCAGTGGGTTCTATGGAAAGAAGCTGGGAATGTCCATGCAGGCTAAACTGAGGTAGTTATATAAATGCCCCCTCTATGCAGCTGAGCTGCAATAATCAAATGATCAGGCTAATGGAGGTTCCTGGAGGTATGGTTGGGAAGCCATCAGGTACCTGCCAGGTTCTCAGTTGGTCAACACCTTTGAACCTGTCAGGTGTTCGGTGGCTTCCCAGCAATGTATAAACAACCAGGAAGTCCGCTGTGTCTCCTGCGTTCCACGGACTCAACTGGAAATGATGCATGACGTTAGACTCCGCCCTACGCGTTCATTATCGGACGTCTGATAGAGCGCTCCAGCAGACGTCCGATGACGAAATGCGTAGGACGGAGCCTAACATCACACGTCACTTCCGGTTGAGTCAGTGGAATGCAGGAGACACAGCCTATCAATTTCTACGTAAATGTAAGTGCATAGCAGCGTGTTTTTAACTATTAAAATATTGAAGCAATATTGCATGAAGGATTGCCTTTCTTTTACATAATAATAAAATATATACTTCAGCACCAATAGATAAGAGTGCATTAACAATAACGTCGATCAGCTGCAGTGCTCAACTTGCTAATATGGCAAATACAATAGAATATAAAGAAATAACTAGTATTACATAAAAAAGTTATTTGTACTCATGAATAACAAGGTCCATAAACACAGTCCCAAGTGAAGGTGAATCAAGTGTTCAGTGCTTGTACATTAAAGGTGCCGTAGACGTACTCAGACAGGGTACCCCACATGGATGTACACTCACCCCTTGTAGTTGGCCCACTATCTCTAGTGCGGTCAATCGTGCTTGTGGAGTGGCCCCTGCTGGTCTCTGTAGGCTTCCGGCTCTCAGGTTAAAATCCCCCCATCAATATGATGTATGTAATGGAATAAAAAAACTTAATTGCGCAATACCATAATCACGTTTGTTTACACAACACAGGGCCGATTTCCCTTAATAAATCATCTGCCTCACATGCCGGGTGCCAGGATGATCAGGCACCACAAAATGTGAGTATGTTTTAGCAACCTTTTTAAACAATAAACAAACATGATTATGGTATTGCGCAATGACGTTTTTTTTTATTCCATTAAATACATCATATTGATGAGGGGATTTTAATCGGAAAGCCGGAAGCCTACAGAGACCAGCAGGGGTCACCCCACACACGCTATTGACTGCACTAGAAATAGTGGGTCAAATACAATGGGTGAGTGTACATCCATGTGGGGCACCCTCTCTGAGCACGTCTATGGCATTTTTAATGTATAAGCACTGAACACTTGATTTACCTTCACTTGGTCCATGATCCTTTCTTGACTTCCCACTGTATTCACTTTAAGTGAGAGCCTGTCCCAGGGAACCTGCTTTTTTGTATATAATTTGTGGATAATGGACTACCAGTCCATTGGTGGTTGGATCCTTAGTTAAAATATGCCAGTGTTTTTTTTAGGATGGTCGTTCGAGAATTGCATGATAATTCTGGCACCATCCATCTGTTTCTTTTTAGACTTGGTTTTAAAAATGAGGTCATGCCTCTCTAGATCTTTGACCCGATTAAAGGCTTTTTTCAAAGTTGTTTTTGTGTACCCTCTAATTAAAAACCTCTCTCTTAATTTGTCTGCTTCCTGTTTAAAATAATTGTATAATGTACAGTTGCATTTTATCTGTAAAAATTGACTGTAAGGTATGGAGTTTTTTAGTGGCTCTAGATGGAAACTTGTTACATGCAATAAAGTATTGCCGGCAGTTTTATTTCTATAGAGCTTACTGCTCAATTTGCCCTCCTCCCCTTTGAAAATTATGACATCCAAAAAATCTATTCTTTGACAAACATAATTCATTGTAAAGAAGAGATTCAAATCATTGTAGTTGATCTAGTCTAGGAAGCTTGTGAGCTTCCTTTCTGGACCATCCCATATGAGGAAAACATTGTCTATGTAGCATAGCCACACAGCAAACTGTTGTGTAAAGGGGGACAGTTGATTGTTGGCGCGGAGGTCATTTTCCCACACCCCCAGATGCAGATTGAGGTACGATGGGGCACAAGATGTCCCCATCATCACTCCCTGTACCTGGAGGTAGTGGGAACCCTCAAATAGAAAAACATTATGGTGTAGTATAAATTCAAGCATCTGAATGATAAAATGGTTACATTTCCATTTGTGTGTTGATCTCTGACATAGAGTCCGCTCCACTGCAGCCACCCCCAAAGTATGGGGAATGCTTCCATAGAGGGACTCCATGTCAATAGCCACCAGTATAGCAGGCTCTGAGATCTCCATGCCTTCCAGGATCTGCAACAGGTGAATTGTGTCTTTGAATGCCAAGATTATGACATGCGGTCTCAGGTGATCATCTATTATCTGACTAATAACCTTGGATATAGAGGCATTTCCTGAAATGATGGGCCTTCCAGGTGGGAGTTGTATATTTTTGTGCACTTTGGGAAGTGCATAAAATGTGGGAGTACGGGGGGTACTAAGTCCGTATGTACTCCCACGTTTCTTGGTTGATGATGCCTTCTTGTTTGGCATCATCCACTATTGTATAGAACTCTAGGTTGAACTTGTCAACCATAGATGGGGATATCTTTCTATAGCACTTCCTGTCGTTCAAAATTTTGTAGCACATTTGAATGGGTTCCATCAGGACAACATTCCCCCCTTTATCCGATGTTTTGATGGTAATATTAGTATTGTCTTTTAATTGCAGAAACCTAAGTGCTGTTCTGGAAGAATATTTATGATACTGTTATCTCTTTTCATATTCTTTATTTCTTTTGTAGTTTGTTTTACAAATAATGCTATGGCAGGATTTAAAGAAAGTGGAGGAAATCTATGTGATTTCCATTTAAATTTTGTGGCTCCTTGTTCCCTCTCTTCCTCACCACTTTCACTGTCCTCATCCAATTCATCAATCAATGTTCTTTCCTGCAGCAGTAGATTAAGGCCCTGTAATGCCCTAAAGTCTGCTGTGGTAAGTTTGGGTTCTATTTCTTCTATACCCCTACAGTTATATTATGTTATAATGGTCTCAAATGTGTCAACTCCTCTGTTAGGGCAAAAGGAAAAACCTAGTGACAGAACTTCCTCCTCAGTTGCAGAGAGTTGGTAGGAAGATAAGTTAATATTTAGTTTTCTTTCTATTGTGTTTTCACTGTGTAAGATTCTATTCCCTTCTGTGTTAGAGGTGAGGAGGGATTTTCTTTCCCTAAAGGGATATTACCTGATTCTTTGGGATTGCTAAACATTTTGCTTTGTGATTAATTACTTTTGGGGGGTGCCCGCCACCTTGTGTTGTCTTAGATCTCACTGCATTGTGCCCACCACCTTTACCGCCTGTCGTGTATTCATTGGCTTGTGTATCCGTGGTGCGCTTCTTATTGATGTGCTGTGAAGCTCCATCTGCTTGACGTTGTCTAAATAGTAGAGCTTTTTTACCAATTGCTCGATCTGTGTAAGAAGAGGCTGAAGAGGAGGAGTAGTTAGAAGGTCTGTCAGACAAATAGTCACCATTCATATGTTGAACAAATTCTCCCTTTTTGTTAGTGCGATTACCTTGGGTTTTGTTGTTATTATTGGTATTCAGGTGATTCCATTTGTATGCTCAGCCTTCATTGAAGGCATTTTCGTCTCTCCAGTACTTTTTTCTTTTTTCTTAAGTATAGTATTTCTATGTTCTTCTAAATGTTCTTTGAGTTTAGTTTCATATTTAGTATAGTCTTCTTGTACCTTCAGGGGGGCCAAATGAGCATATAAAGAATCGATCTCTTTGCTTATTGATTTCAATTGTGAATGGTATTTGTTCTAGAGAAGAAGCATCAGAGCTTTTGAACAGTCATTGAGCTTGACTTCCCAGTTGAGATTAAGCTCTCCTGAGACATGTTCCAAAATTGGAAAAATTCAGATCATAAGTCCAATGGGATTAATATTTTCTCTTATGTATCTCTCCAGAGATTCAATATGCCAAAATTTGAAATTATTATTATTCCAATAAGGATAAAAATCCTATCCTCTGTCTGTATATTGTCAAGGAGACAGAGTTATGGGTTTAAGAAATATATTCACCTAATAGGGTCCACTTCTAGTCATAACGAGTATAACTGAGGTTTGGGTGTATTGTCCACCCTGATTGTAATCATAAATTGAAAAATTACTCCTATGGCTGGATGTGATCGATTGCCATCATCCCAAATAGTCAATTCATTGGATAACCTCATAATTAGGGGATTTTTAGAGGCAATTAAGTTGTCAACATCAAATATATAATAAAATCGTATTCTTTATTTCTGTATTTAAAATCATTTAACCAGTTTCCGACCGCCCGCCATGGCTTGACGGCGGCAACTTGGCTCGATAACGCAAACCGCTGTAACCTGACAGCGGCTGCGAGATGGTGGATCGTGACTGCGTACCCTGCTTGAGGCGCGCTCACGCACTCACTGTGTTACGGGAGAGCCAGGGAGCAGGTAGGGCGGGCACGACGTCCGCCGGCTACCCGTGATCGCTCCCCGCAGTGACAGAACGGAGGTCCGTGTAGGTAAACAACGGATCTCCATTCTGACAGGGGAGAAGGAGTGTGATTGTAGGCTCCCTGTGTATGGGAGCCGCGATCACTCTCCTCCCCCACTCAGCCCAGCCCTCACACAGTTAGTAACACATACCAGGGAACACAGTTAACCCCTAGAGCTCCTGCTACTGTTAACCCCTTCCCCTGCCACTGACATTTACACAGTAATCAGTGCATTTTCAAAGCACTGATCGCTGTATAAATGACAATGGTCCCAAAAAAGTGTCAAAATTGTCCAACATGTCCGCTGCAATGTTGCAGTGCCGCTAAAAATCGCAGCTCGCCACCATTACTAGTAAAAAATAAAAAATAAATAAAAACCCCATAAATTAATTCTCAAACCAATCAATATACGCCGATTGTGATTTTTTTTTACCAAAAATATGAGGAAGAATATATATTGGCCAAAACTGATGAATACATTTTTTTTTATATTTTTTTTTGGATTTATATTTTACCAAAAAGTAAGAAAAATTGCCACATATTAATTTAAGAAAGAAATACAAAAAGTACAAGAATACAGTCCTATATAATGCGGATGATTGCATAAATGGTGAACCTCCAACGCATTTTGAGATTTATATGACAAGGTTTCTTCATCAGGGAAGAAGGTACCATTTCTGTAATGGAAAACATATGCATACTAGAGTCTCATAATTATTTAATTTATATCAAGGTTCTAGGTAACATAAATGCAACAACATTTTACTAAACACTTACACTCATCATATTTTTGCAATGAGCAGTCTCCACATTCCTTTTTATCTATCTCAGCTTTGACTGGCTTACAACCCTTGCCATACAAGGATGACCGGAAAAAAATGCTTTCCACAACCAATGCTTAAACAAGCCGCTTGCGTAAAAATAAATAATCTGGCTTACAATTTTTTGAGAAGCATTCCACCACCGGAAATGCAAATAAGGGGGAAAAAAGAAAAATTGCCAAATATTAATTTACGAAAGAATTGCAAAAAGTACAAGAATACAGTCCTATATAATGCAGATGATTCCATAGATGGTGAACCTCCAACGCATTTCGAGATTTATATGACAAGGATTCTTCATCAGGGAAGAAGGTACCATTTCTGTAATGGAAAACATATGCATAATAGGGTCTCATAATTATTTAATCTATATCAAGGTTTTAGGTAACATAAATACAACAACATTTTACTAAACACTTACACTCATCATATTTTTGCAAGGAGCAGTCTCCACATTCCTTTTATCTATTTCAGCTTTGACTGGCTTACAACCCTTGCCATACAAGGATGACCGGAAAAAATGCTTTCCACAACCAATGCTTAACCACTTAAATACCGGACGTTTATACCCCCTTCCTGCCCAGACCAATTTTCAGCTTTCAGCGCTCTCACACTTTGAATGACAATTACTCTCTCATGCTACACTGCACCCAACATTTTTATCATTTTTTTCACACAAATAGAGCTTTCTTTTGGTGGTATTTAAGAACCTCTGGGTTTTTTATTTTTTGCGACATAATTGAAAAAAGTGTGAAAATTTTGAAAAAAAAAAACACTTTTTTTAGTTTCTGTGATAAAATTTTGCAAATAAGTAATTTTTGTCCATAAATTTGGGCCAAAACTTATACTGCTACCTATCTTTGGTAAAAATAACCAAAAAAGTTAATACAGCGTTTTTTATTTTTTGGGTCTCCAAGAATTTATGGTGGTTTTCTTTCGAGATAAACACACTTTTTTTACTATTTTTACAACCCACGTCACATCGTACTCTCTCATTAACAGTAAGTTTCACACTCTCGCGACTTTCGACTTTTAACCAGACCCGTCCTTCCCCCATATTTGCAGGCCATAAATTCACCAATTCGTAACCAACACCTTTCGTAAAAAAGGCCAGTAGGAACATACCGTTCCCAACATTCGGTCAGTTTCGACTTTATCTATTTTCCTTACACCTCTGACGAGGAACGTTTTTATACTACTCACATTCAC
>BLSH010377274.1:95752-111667 GCA_018402905.1 Glandirana rugosa | reverse complement strand
CCCCCCCCCCCCCCCCCCCCCCCCCCCCCCCCCCCCCCCCCCCCCCCCCCCCCCCCCCCCCCCCCCCCCCCCCCCCCCCCCCCCCCCCCCCCCCCCCCCCCACAGTTTGGCCTAGATCAGTGGTTCCCATGGTTCTCAACCTTGTCCTCAAGTACCCCCAACAACATGTTTTGGGAATTTCTCTTAGAATTTCTTTTAGATAAAATAGCTGTCCAAAATACCAAGCCATTGACTCTGATTTAAACCACCTGTGCAAGATCAAGGAAAACCTGAAAACATGGCCTGTTGGGAGTACTTTAAGGACAGGGTTGAGAACCACTGCTCTAGATGACCTTTTCCCAGCACGGCCATCAACACTTCCTTTGCAGATTTTTATTTCTGTCTGTTACCACCTCAGTGCAAGTTTGCAAGTTTCCCAGTGAAAATCCAATAGGAGTTTTCATCTCCCCCCCCCCCCAAAAAAAAAATTGGAAAAAAATGGCTTGACATATTGTACACTGTAAATGTGAAACACAATATCATCTACCTGCCAAATAGTAGTGCCAAACACTAGTGCCACCAGTAGACGATACCCACCTACTCTGGTAACTTACAAAATTGTTGTTATGATCAGTTAACACAAGACCGCATTCATAATATGTCAATGCTCTGTTCAGCCTCTAGTAACATGGTTAGGCTTCTTGATCTAAGCATCTTTTAAAAATCTTTTAAAACTGTGCTCTGCCCACAGTTTTCAAGCAAAGGGGTCCCACTTTTACATCTGGTTGGGTTCTCATTTTGTCTAAATCCACTACATTCAACCAGGTATGGTAGGAGTCTCCAGTTCTATGCAAAGACTTTTAATTAGTGTATCCTAAGATTATACAACATAGCTCAGAGATTTCTATTCTTTTCTAACGTCTTATTATTCTTCAACACATGCTGTCTGGTGCCCTTTCATCCCTACACTTACGACGTACTTGAGATTAAGAACTGTCAGACACTTTCTGGTGCAGAAAAATGGGAATGTTTAGCACAGCTGTGTGAGTGTTTCCTAAACCTGTGTGGCATGGACCTTATAATGCATAAAGCTTTGTAAGTGAGGTGGAACTGGAATTCAGCAAAAGTCGGGTCCCAGAGTGAAGGCATGGCTGACATGCAGCTGAGTACATAAAAGCCCGTAAAGAAAACCAAAACAATGACATTCCCTGTTGTGACTGTTTAGTCTTTCTGAAGAGACTCGCGAGGTCTAATATATTATCTATTTTTAAAGCTACTTGACCCAAGGAGGGACGCTACCATCTGTGAAAATGTAGAAAATAGATAATATGCTATTCCGCAGTTTGTGTGGTGAAGCAGTCAATTTTCCAGGAGAGGAACATCTTGGGAAACCATTAACATCCATCTGCCATTTATAGGGAAAATAGTTATTTCTTTATAGCTGAGGTATATTTAAAAAGGACATGGAAACAATTACTTTGCTAACCGAGCTGGATTATAAAAAGCAAAGGAAACTTAAAACTAAGATGAATAAAAAAGAATAAAAAAAAATCACAATTCTAAACACATGAAATGCAATGTAAAGTGAACTTGTCTAAGAGATAATCTTTAAAACATTATTTAAAATGCAGTAAATAATAATTATATAAGTATTTAAAGTGGTTGTAAAGCCTCAAGGTTTTTCACCTTAATGCATTCTATGCTTTAAGGTGAAAAACGTTCTCTGCTGCAGCTCCCCCCAGACCCCCCTTTCTCTTACCTGAGCTTGATCTGATCCAGTGATGTGCATGGCGCAGCGGCTCCAGCCACTGTCACTCTCCTCATTGGACAGATTGATAGCAGCTGGAGCCATTGGCTCCAGCTGCTGTTAATTAAATCCAGTGATATGGGAGCGGGGGCCGAGCCCCACTGTCTGTGTTAATGGATGCAGCAGCAGGACTCAGGAACGAGTCCTCATGGGGAAATCGGCTTTCTGTGGGGGCACCTGATAAAGAGGAGGGGCCTGGAGCACCGGCGGGGCACCCCAGAAGAAGAGGATTGCACAGAGCAGGTAAGTATAGGCATGTTTGTTATTTTAGGGTTTACAACCCCTTTAATGCATTTAAAATAGGCTTGCTTAACCACTTCCCGACCGCCGTATGCAGAATGACGGCCGGGAAGTGGCTTAGTTATCCTGACTGGATGTCATATGATGTCGCGCTTTGCGGAGATTGGTGGTGTGGGAGGTCAGTCTGACCCCCCGCAATACCAATCTCGGTAAAGTGCTTCCATCAGAAGCACTTTACCATGTGATCAGCCGTGACCAATCACGGCTGGTCACAGTGTAACACAGGAAAGCCGTTTATCGTCTTTCCTGTACTCAGGTCTGCAGACCTGAGGAGTGGAGAGCCAATCGGCTGCTCTCCTGACAGGGAGGGTTTGTGCTGATGATTTATTAGCACAGCCCTCCCTCGGATCGCCACCCTAGACCACCAGGGAGCCTGCCCAGGGACCACCAGGGATGTGCCCACCCAGGACCACCAGGGAGCCAACTAGGGACCACCAGGGAGATTTAAAAAGGCCCACACAGACCCCCATATCCCTTTTGTAGGGCAGGAAGTGAGGATGAGGCCCTTGTCCCTATAAACAATGGGATAAGTTGCCTTTCAATGGGGGGAAGTTGGCTCCCCCCTGGGAAAGGTACCCTGCTAATGTTGAGGGCATGTGGCTTGGCGTAGTTCAGGGATAGGGGTACATGCTCTGTATAGGGGTCTGATTTGAATTTTTATGGAGATCCCATGCTGTTCTTTCTCTTATAAGACCTGCACACTATTTAAAAAAATAATTTTTAAAAATGTGCGGGTCCCCTTAAAATCCCTACTAGACCCTTATCCAAGTATGTAACCTGGATGGCTAGATGGCCTGGAAATGAGGGAGGGAGAGAGCATGTGAGGCATCTTGTGCCCATGTTGATAGGGTGGAGCAGATGGGCTTATCATAATCTGTAAGCCCACTTCAGAATAATGGCGCCCCCAGATATCAGCCACCATGGTACATAGTACTCCTTATTACTCATTCACAAAAAAAATAAGTAAATAGTAAATACAGACACCCACACCATTCAGTCTGAGTTCACCTTTGTTCACCTTTTTTTCAAAATTCAAGCCCCCCTATTTACCAATATGGCATTAATGTACTTGTTTTGCAAAAAAAACAGCTTTCCATTCATTTTACACAGGCTTACCTCACTCTCTTCATAGCGGTTTAAAAACACTGCTCAATTACTTCTTCTTTACTTACTGGACAGACTTTAGGTCAAGGTACAGGAAGGAGCTGACCAGCTGAGGGTAGATGATACAGGGTATGTGCTAATGAGATCATCTGGTCAACTCCTTCCTGTGTCATGACCTAAAGTCTGTCCAGGAAGTAAGGCAGAAGTAATGGAGCAGTGTTTTTAAACAGCCATGAAGAAAGTGAGGTAAGCCTGTGTATAATTAATGGAAAGCTGTTTTATTTTTTCAAAAGAAGTACATTAATGCTATATTGGTACATAGGGGAGCTGGAATTTAGAGAAAAAAAGGTGAACTTAGCCTCTAATCTTTATTTTAAAATAAATAAGTAAACAATCTCCCCTTATGTAAAGTCATGATCAATCCCGTTGTCCACTGATGTAGATCCACAATAATCACGAAGAGTGACAAGTAATGATGTCAACCCACTGCCATGACAATACTGCTACTCCCATCACAAATGACAGATTCCTGGGGTCGCTAGAATGTAAACATGGTGGAAGGATCCCAGGCGGTGGCATTTCCCAAATATGGTTATGATCTCCCTCCCCTTTGTTTAGAAACCAGGAACCTGGTGAGGAACTGTCATTTAGAAGCTATAATCATACCACTGCTAAACAACAGATCCTCTGGTATATTGACAAACTACAGTTGGCAGGGATGTGTATCCGTGGATAAATGCCTAATTCACTGCATGGTCATTTTAGTCATTTCCTCTCATAGTAGCCATTTAATCCAGCAGTACATCACTCTCTCTTTCATTTGCTAGTTTTTGACATTTACATAAACATAATACATTTGAAATTAAGACCTCAATGTTTGAGGTAACACTCTGCCAATACATACAAGAAGTTTTTTCAATGACAATACTTGTTACATTTCTTCATAGTAAAAACTTTCCACAACCTGTTTATGTGCCCAAGCACTTTCAGACCTAATCGAGAGTGTAAGGGGTCTGTTATGTTTCATCCTGTTTTCAGCTGTACAAATATGACATACTTTCCTCTCCCCCCAAGGGAGCCATGCTGTTGTTTGCTAAAACATTACAAACTACCAGGGTAATGATGACTGAAGACGGGAGAGGCAGTGACTGTCACCTTAATTCCAAATAACATGTCAAGGTTTATTTTTTCAACCAGAGCTGAAATTCTCAAGTATATATATCAGAACTGTTTTACTACCATTAAACAGTAGATGAGTACGCCATCACATGCTATTTCTAGCATTTAAATTTAAACACAAAACGCTGACTTAGAAAAACTGAAGCAATGGTGGAGGTGCTGTGCCATATCTATTTCCTTGTGTTATTCGAAGCAGATATAAAGTGTACAGCTCACAAACATGCACTTTGCTATGATGGCAATTTGCATTCAAAATGGGCGAGGAGATATTAACAAAAACTATTCCAAATACTTTTTACTGCTATCTACTTTTATATTTATTTATGTAATTTTTTATTTATTTGTTTTTGATTTTTTTTTTGAGAACCACAAAAAATTTGCAGTATCTCACAAAAGTGAGTACACCCCTCACATTTTTGTAAATATTTTATTCTACCTTTTCATGTGACAACACTGAAGAAATGACACTTTGCTACAAAGTAAAGTAGTGAGTGTACAGCTTGTATAACAGTGTAAATTTGCTGTCCCCTCAAAATAACTCAACACACAGCTATTAATGTCTAAGCCGCTGACAACAAAAGTGAGTACACCCCTAAGTGAAAATGTCCACATTGGGCCCAAAGTGTCAATATTTTGTGTGGCCACCATTATTTTCCAGCACTGCCTTAACCCTCTTGGGCATGGAGTTCACCAGAGCTTCACAGGTTGCCACTGGAATCCTCTTCCACTCCTCCATGACGACATCATGGAGCTGGTGGATGTTAGAGACCTTACACTCCTCCACATTCCATTTGAGGATGCCCTACAGATGCTCAATAGGGTTTAGGTCTGGAGACATGCTTCGCCAGTCCATCACCTTTACTTAGCTTCTTTAGCAAGGCAGTGGTCGTCTCGGAAGTGTGTTTGTTGTTGCTATCATGTTTAATTACTGCCCTGCGGCCAAGTTCTGAAGGGTGGGGATCATGCTTTGCTTCAGTATGTCACAGTACATGTTGGCATTCATGGTTCCCTCAATGGACTGTAGCTCCCCAGTGCCGGCAGCACTCATGCAACCCCAGACCATGACACTCCCACCAACATGCTTGACTGTAGGCAAGACACACTTGTCTTTGCACTCCTCACCTGGTTGCCGCCACACACGCTTGACAGCATCTGAACCAAATAAGTTTATCTTGGTCTCATCAGACCACAGGACATGGTTCCAGTAATCAATGTCCTTAGTCTGCTTGTCTTCAGCAAACTGTCTGAGGGCTTTTTCTTCTTAGAAGAGGCTTCCTTCTGGGATGACAGTCATGCAGACTAATTTGATGCTGTGTGCGGCAGATGTCTGAGCACTGACAGGCTGACCCCCCCACCCCTTCAACCTCTGCAGAAATGCTGGCAGCACTCATACATCTACTTCCCAAAGACAACCTCTGGAAATGACACTGAGCACATGCACTCAATACCTTTGATCGACCATGGCAAGGCCTGTTCTGAGTGGAACCTGTCCTGTTAAACCGCTGTACGGCCTTGGCCACCATGCTGCAACTCAGTTTCAGGGTCTTGGCAATCTTCTAATAGCCTAGGCCATCTTTATGTAGAACAACAATTCTTTTTTTCAGATCCTCAGAGAGTTCTTTGCCTGCTCCCCATTCACACCTGAGACCTTGTAACACTAACAGGTCACATGACACTGGGGGGTGGCTAATTGGGCCTAATTTTGACATTTTCACTTAGGGGTGTACTCACTTTTGTTGCCAGTGGTTTAGACATTAATGGCTGTGTGTTGAGTTATTTTGAGGGGACAGCAAATTTACACTGTTATACAAGCTGTACACTCAATACTTTCCATTGTAACAAAGTGTAATTTCTTCAGTGTTGTCACATGAAACGATATAATAAAATATTTACAAAAATGTGAGGGGTGTACTCACTTTTGTGAGATACGGTATGTACTTATTTATTTGTTTGTTATCCTATTTTCAGAGGATGTTACGTGAGGGTGAAGAAAATCATCAATGGTTCTTATTTCCGCTGATGTAATAAAACTTCAATTCTTGCCCCACACCCACGTCACTGCTGTAGGTGGAAGCGTATGTCATTCGAGCAGTACAGGTATACGGGTGATAGACAGGGTTTGTAATGGTGACAATGGTTGTATGTGCTGTGTGCATGTAGGACATACTGTATAGCTGTTGTTCTACTAAAACAGTAGAAGTCCTCTTCACTCAACTGTTGGATTGTACTGTGAAGCACACCTTCTGTATACATTTAGAGGAACAAGACCTGAATTATATGATGTGACAAACCCAACTGGGACAGAGGCTTTTGGAGGGGACTAGGGGCAAGCCTCCTACCCACTGACCCATGGAGGAGACTGGAGATTTTGTCCACTTCTGGTCAGAACATGGAAAAGAGCTCAGTTCAGCCTCTGGTGCCATGGAGAGAGCAGATCATTCTCTTATGATGGACAACAACATGTTGAATGCTGAGATTGGGGACAAGGTGCTTTGGGGTGGGGGGCAGAGAACCCCCCCAAAGCACCCATACTCCCAATGTTGAGGGCATGTAGCCTGGTACGGTTCAGGAGGGGGGCGCTCGCCCGTCCCCCCCATCCTGGCCGGTCAGGTTGCATGCTCAGATAAGGGTCTGGTTTGGATTTTAGGGGGGACCCCAGGTCAATTTTTTTTTAATTTTGCTGTGGAGTTCCCCTTAAAATCCATACCAGACCCAAAGGGGAGCTACATTACAGCTGCAGTTTTAAATGACAATTTTTCCTTTACAAATGTAATTTTGCTCTGGCACTGTTCTAAGGGGACCCCACCCCCCCAGGCACATTATTTGAAGGAATATTTCATTTTTATTGTTTCACTTTAAGCATTATTAAAATCACTGCTCCTGAAAAAGCGATCGATTTAAAAACTTTTTTGCATTGATAGATGTCCCCTAGGGCAAGACCCGGGTCCTCATACACTTTTTATGGGAATAAATTGCATATAAGCCTTCAAAATTAGCACTTTTGATTTTTCATGTTTGGGTCCCATAGACTTTAACGGTGTTCGAATGTTCGGATGAATTTTTTGTCTGTTCGCATGTTCTGGTGCGAACCTAACTGGGGGTGTTCGGCTCATCCCTACTGTTAATTCTGTTAATTAGATCACTGTTTGACCACTTACCATCCGGGGCCCTTTTTTTACATTTGTTGGTTACAAGCTAAAAACTGTTTTTTTTGTTAGAAAATTACTTAGAACCCCCAAACATTATATATATTTTTTCAAACACCCTAGAGAATAAAATGGCGATTGTTGCAATACTTTTTGTCACACGGTATTTGCGCAGTGGTCTTTCAAGCGCGATTTTTTTTTGGAAAAATTTCACTTTTTTGAGTTAAAAAATAAGACAACAGTAAAGTTAATCAAGCAAAAGTAAACTGCGCTAAAGTTCCACAAGTAAGCAGCAGCTAAAAAACAGAAGACACAGTAGATATATATAAAGCTGCGCTATTAGTAACAGTCCATATGCTGAAGAGTTTTGATGAAAAGTCTTAATAGGAAAATCTTAGTAAAAAACAGGGTGACCAGTTGATCAAAAACACCCAGTGCACTTCGTATGCTGTGAATCCACCACCAGACAATAAAAGGCTTACCAGACCCAGCTGGAAGCCAGGCATATCATTATAATATCTGGATCACTTGTTCAACGGGTCTCCACAGCACCAGGATCACCATTTCCACAGCAACAAGCAGGCAGAGAGTTCATATGGTATTATTGGTACATCCACTCATGGGCAGCCCTCAAGCGTGTTCCTCATGGTATTAGGCCATAATCACATCGGACCACAAACAGGGAAAACAGAAAGAGCCCCAATAGTGAAGTACTGCATAAAAGGTTTATTATGTAAAAACACAAGGTACTCACAAAGGCAGAGTATATAGCAGCGTGTATCAGCATGCATCATGAGCCGGCTCTCTCAACAACACGTAGGTGACGTCAGCGCATCCTCCCGACGTACGTTTCGTCAAAGGTGACGTCGTCAACAGTAAAGTTAGCCCAATTTTTTTGTATATTGTGAAAGAGGTCGTTACGCCGAGTAAATAGATACCATACATGTTACGGTTGAAAATTGCACGCACTCGCGGAATGGCAACAAAGCCCGGTACTTAAAAATTTCCATAGGCGACACTTTAAAAAATTTTAACGGTAACCAGGTTAGAGGTGCAGAGGAGGTCTTTTGCTAGAATTATTGCTCACACTCTGGCGATCGTGGGGATACCTCACATGTGTGGTTTGAACACCGTTTTCATATGTGGACGCGACTCACATATGCGTTTTCTTTGCTGCGCGAGCTCGCGGGGATGGTGTTGCTTTAAATTTTTTTTTTTTAATTTTATTTAGTTATTTATTTTTGACACTGTTCCTTTAAAAAAAAATTCTGATCACTTTTATTGCTATCACAAGGAATGTAAACATCCCTTGTGATAGTAATATATGGTGACAGGTACACTTTTTGGAGGGCTGGGGGCTCTAAAAGACCCCCCCCCCATCCCTCCTTTGCACTTCACAGTATTCAAATCGCCACAAACAGCGATTCTGAATATTGTCATTTTTTTTAAAACTGGCGCCGTTGGCCGCCGAGTAAACCGGAAGTGACGTTATGATGTCGCTTCCGGAATTTGCCGAAGGAGACCCGATCGGAGCCGATTCCGGCTTCTATCAGGTCTCCTTCTAGCCGGCAGATGCGCCGGATCGTCGCTCTGTTCTCCCGGTGGGGCGGGAGGCCGGAGAAGAGTGGCGGAAGGCAGCGGCGGGGTGTCCACTCCCGCCCCCGGGGATGACAGCCAAGCGGCTCCCGAGCCGACCGCCCACTCTAAAAAACGATGCCGGGGTATAGCCTGCAGCTGCAGGCTATAACCCGGTACAGACGCTCAAACCAGCCGCCGCCAACTGGCGCTGGTCAGGAAATGGTAGATCACTGTTAGCTGTTCATTAGATGTACTGTTAGATGTACTGATGATATTACTGTTTAAAGTTTGCATAGTTTAGGATAATGTGATGAAGCTTTTATTTGATTTTGTGTGGTAGAAATTCTATGTGAACTTACAATAAAGATTTCCAGTATGCACCTAAGCTAGTGCCGTCTAGTTCGTGGGTACAATTCTCAGTTATAATACCTTGTTCCTGGTACCAGAGTGGTATCCTGGTGGGGGCATCCAGGCTTTTTTTACATTTGTGGTTTACATGAAAAGATGCAATAGTAAAATGAGTGAATGTTATTGGTGCCATATCATTTTTTTTCCAGTTTTGCATTGTTTTAGTGTTTTAAATCAACCCATATGGGACATATGCCTGAAAACGAACCCAGTGAACTAATACCAGTAATATGACAGTTTGCTCTGGAGGATGATGGGTATAATCATCGGAAACATAAAATATCTACAAATGATTTAATATGTGCATAAAAACTTCATTAAATTACTAACTGACCAGCGTATTTTTGGACAACTTATGTGTGCACTATACTAGGTCAGGATTCACAACCTTGCTCTCTCTTTGGGTTAAATGCATGTAAATAGTGCCCTATTTTAATCACTTCAATACGGACACTTTTACCCCCTTCCTGCTTAGGCCAATTTTCACCTTTCAGCGCTCTCACACTTTGAATGACATTTGCATGGTCAAGCAACACTGTACCCATAGGAAAATTTTATAATTTTTTCACACTTTTTTTTTTGCTGAATAAACTAAAAAAAACGAAAAAGTAAAAAAAAAACTTTTTTTTTTTCATTTCTGTTATAACATTTTGCAAATAAATAATCTATATATACATATATGAAATCGTTCAGTCCTGATGTGTATAGTTGCATAGTATCCATCAAGTGACCATTTTTGGAAATTAGACAGTCCAAGGTATTCGAGATTAGAGAGTTTTTGAAAGTTGTAATTGTTTGTTATAATTTTTGGAAAATAAAGAAATAAAAAAAATGTTTTTCCCAATTTAAATTTTTTTTTTCACATATGGTCACCAGTGCAGTACAATGTCATCATATATCTGGTGTGGCTGTGACACTGACAATTATTTATTTTTTTTCAATTTTTACATTTTTTTTTTTGTTTTAATACATTTTTTCTTTTTTTTTTAAATTTTGTTTTTTTTTACATACAGTGACCAGAGCAATACAGTATTACCATATTAACCACTTCAGCCCTGGAAGGTTTTACCCCCTTCAGGGATAGGTACGGACCATGACTGTGGCGGACATTTTCCAAATTACAGACCTTAGTCAAGGACACCAAGGTACATTTCAAATTAAAACCTTCAAAAAAATCCCATCATCTCCGCCAGTGGGAGGAGTAGTGCCCCAGCATTGTTGTCAGTGGGAGGAATAGTGCCCCATCATTGATATCAGTGAGGGGAATAGTGCCCATCATTGGTATCAGTGGGAGGCATAATGCCCCATCATTGGTATAAGTGGGAGGAATAATGCCCCATCATTGGTGTCAGTGGGAGGAATAATGCCCCATCATTGGTGTCAGTGGGAGGAATAATGCCCCATCATTGGTGTCAGTGGAGGAATAATGCCCCATCATTGGTGTCAGTGGGAGGAATAGTGCCCATCATTGGTATCAGTGGGAAGAATAGTGCCCCATCATTGGTGTCAGTAGGAGGAATAGTGCCCCATCATTGGTATCAGTGGGAGGAATAGTGCCCCATCATTGGTATCAGTGGGAGGAATAGTGCCCCATGGTCACATAGCATAGCAGGGTCCTGGCCTGTACTGATGATTGCAGAATGCAGATATGCATCATATCTGAATTCTGCAAATCATCAGAACAGGTCAGGGCCTTGTTAAACAGGTGATGAACTCATTCAGGAAACCATGAGCTGCTGGCCTGCTGCATCACTAGTGCAGAGTTGCAGGAGCTGCAGGTCTGTTTAATGCAGTGCCAAGCAAAGCAAATGCTTCCCTGCAAACATTTCAGGGAAGCATTTGCTTTGCTTGGCACTGCATCAAACAGACCTGCAGCTCCTGCAACTCTGCACTAGTGATGCAGCAGGCCAGCAGCTCATGGTTTCCTGAATGAGTTCCGAATCATCCAGTTCTAGCAATGTCTGTACTGATGATGATGAATCGATCATTGCAGTGCAGAATTATTCTGGAGACAGGCCCCCATCCCAGTGAGTCCCAGGCAGGCCAGACCACCAGTCGTCCCTCCCTCTGTCCCACCGTTGAGGTGCTACAGAACTTATTATAAAAATCAATCCACTGACCGGACCACTCAGACAGTCAGTTTCACTGTCACCAGTGTCACCACATCGGTCCGGTCCTCCTGTATTTCTCCCGCTGCTGCGAGTCACTCCCACACTCAGCATGCTGCCTGGCACACCATTCCACACACAGTGAGGTGACGTCTTCTGCCAGGACGACCCCTCCCCTCCCTCAGAGTCAGAGTGAGATCACTCTGCCGTGCAGGACCAGGAGACTCAGGAGGAGGACGACTAGTGGTAGGTGCCGCTCGCCCCGGCCACACCTTCACACACTCAGTAACATTACACTGAAGAAGAGAGAGATAAAATAAAATAAAAAAGTTGGAGGTGGCCGCGGACACCTCAAGCAGTGCTGGAGGACACTGGTGTCCGGGAGCGGACACCTTGCCGATCCCTGACCCCCTTCATGACATGGCCATTTTTTGTGACACGGTACTGCTTTGCTTTACCTGACAATTGCGCATTCATGTGATGGTGTACCCAAACATAATTGATGTCCTTTTTTCCCCACAAACAGAGCTTTCTTTTGCCGGTATTTGATCCCCTTTGTTGGTTTTTATTTTTGCGCTATTCACAAAAAAAGACCGACAATTTTGAAAAAAAAAAACAATATTTTTTACGTTTTGTTATAAAACACATCCGATTAAAAAATGTAAAAAATCGGATAGGGCGGAGCTTGCCAAGGATCATGATGGCCGCGTGAGAGCAGAGCTTGGGTGATACCAGGGACAGAGCGGCACACAGCAGCCCACAAACTCGCAATCTGATTACCCCAACTTGGCGTGCGGACTCCACAGACTACACCTGGAGGAAAGAAAACTGGAGGCCACAAAAATGGTCTACTTCACCCAGGGGCAGCGGCAAGATAGCGCCAGCTCGTCTGCACCATCCGCAGCCAATACTCCTCAGCAGACACAGAAGAATGGCAAAACATCAAAAAGGAATAGACTCCCGAATAACCAGCAATCTCTTCTCTCCACACCTGCTTCAGGAAGACCGGACAAGGCGCGCTTCAGGATGGATGGCACTGATTAAAGGCTGGAGGTGAATACAGGCCTAGACTCAGGGGATGACACTAGGGAGCTCCCTGACTCCATTGATTTTTTCCCCACTAATAACCAGTTGGTCCTAGATACTACATTAAAGGACGTTAGTGTCCCTGAGATCTTCCCTGCACGCTGACATGATGACATGTGTGCATAAATTCTGGATAGAACTCCAGTCAGCCACTGCTAGGGTAGATAATATTGAAACCAAGATAGAGGAGTATGCCACTACCATCAATGACCTCACTGATGTCCATGGTACTAAGGAAGATGAGATGGAGATCAGTAGGGCCAAGATTACAAATATAGAAGGTCATTCCAGGAGGAACAATTTAAAAATAAGTGGGGTCCCCGAGTCAGTACAGCAATCGTACCTACGTACATATGTGGCACAACTGTTCACCTCCATACTCCCAAATTTGACACAACTGGATATAACGGTGGATAGAATTCATCGACTGCCAAAACCATCATATCTCCCTGAAAAAGTTTCAAGGGACATTATTCTAAGCCTGCAAGAAAATTAATGTCTGCCTCACGCAACAAGGAGCTTTTTCCTACACAATACAAAGATCTACAGTTCTTTGTTGCTCTGTCCCAGTACACCCGCCAAAAGAGAAGGAATTTAAACACCATCTCAAAGGCACTGAGGAATCACAAGATCAATTACAAATGGGGGTTCCCAACCAAACTGATTATCACCAAGGATGGTAAGGATCATACAGTGGACTGCCTTGCAAAGGCCCTAACTCTGCTTAAATTATGGAACATAGTTCCTGCTGACTTGCCACAAACCTCTAAAAGCTGAAACCCTAGCCGCCAAGATGAAAACTGGCAACTGGTTACTTCTAAAAATGCCCGCACACATAATTAATGCGAGCAGTGGGCACGATTAATACCGGAGATGTTTTGCTAAGCTGGACTTTTTTTTTCTTACCCCCTCAAGTTTGAGTAGCTATAGGATACACCCAGTTTTAATGACCTTCTCATGTTCTACATGGCATGCTTTCTATACACTTTATATTCTCTCACAATTCGGAAATTCACAAATT
Organism: Glandirana rugosa; assembly: GCA_018402905.1. Classification (NCBI taxonomy): domain Eukaryota; kingdom Metazoa; phylum Chordata; class Amphibia; order Anura; family Ranidae; genus Glandirana; species Glandirana rugosa. The sequence continues at coordinate 97,951 of BLSH010377274.1, read as the reverse complement.
CGGTAATTTGGAATTCGAAAATGCCAAAATTCGAAAAGTCGGTAGTTCAGAAATTCGGACGTAAAAAACCCCAGAAAATCCGGAAATTTGAAAGTCGGAAATTCGAAAATAAGAGAGAACATTTGAATTAATAACTAATAATTAGCTATTACATTATAGGTATTGGAATTTCCTTTCAAATTTGGCTGTTAGTGAACTTAAATACAAAATGTATCACTAACAGCCAAATTTTCAAGGAAATTCCAATACCTATAATGTAATAGTTAGTAAAATTTGTTAAGTTATTATTAGTTATTATTTCCAATTTTCTAATTTTCTCACTTCAAATTTTTGGATTTCCAAATTTTCGAATTTCGGATTTTCAGCTTTTCTAATTACCGAATTTCTGAATTACCGCATTTTGGATTTTTCGATTTTCGGATTACAGAATTTTCGAATTTGAAAAAATGAAAATTTGGAAAAATCGGAATCGTCCAAACTCCCAACTTTTGAAAAATTCATTAAAAAACAAATTCGGAATGAAACGAATTGCACATGCCTATTCCTCATCTTGTTTCGTAAGCCCAGAGATGGAACATTCTTATACCTCTTTGATCACCTCAGGATCTTCGCTGGTCAAGGTCCAATCATCTGATGTAAATGTTACCTACACTTGCTGCACATATAAGCTACACTTTCAACTCCGCAATGACAATAACATTTCTAACAATTAATGACAAGGGCCTCAACCATCCTGTAAAGCAAAAATGATTGTGGAAAGAGGCTTCACAACATAACTGTGATATTTTATGCGTGCAGGAGACGCACTTCCATAACCAATCAATGCCCCAAGTAACCACATATCTTTACTGTAAATGCTGCAGCAAAAAACGTGGGGTACTTACAGTTATAAGGGATAAAGTTGCTTTTACGCTACATGAAAAACGTACAGACCCCCAGGGTCGATATCTCATTCTCATATGCGATATCAACTCCACCACATAAGAATTGGTGAATCTATATGCACCAAACAAACACCAAACTCGCTTCTTGCGACAAACCCTCAAACAAGTTCAACGGATACAGAGAGGCTTCCTCTTACTGTGTGGTGACTTTAACCAGTACAGATCCACGCTCTAGTCGAAAGACGGAAACAGCGCGGATCTGAATTGCCGGGGGGACAACCATGGACGTCCGCCCCTTTGCGCGCTCCCCGCGCACACTCAGTGCCGGCGGCAGCGGGCTCTCGTGGCCACCGCACGCTGCATGGGCAGGGTCGGGCGGACTTGATGTCTGCCAGAGACCCGCGATCCCCTGTTAGAGCAGCAGAACGGAGAACCGCCGTGTTTACATCTGTGTAGGGGGGGCATAACAGATCTACCGATCCCTATAATCGGGATCAGTTAAATCTGTTATGTCCCGGCCAGCACAGCCCCCATACAGATCGCTGCCATTACTAGTAAAAAAAAAAGTCAAAACGCCATAAATGAATTCTCATGGTTTGTAAACACTGCAACTTTTGCACAAACCAATCAATAAACGCTGATCGTGATTTTTTTCCCCAAAAATAAGTAGAAGAATATATATCGGCCTAAACTTAAGAATTTTTTTGTTTATATAGTTTTTTTTGGATATTTATTATAGCAAAAAGTAAAAAATCAATAATAATCACTATAATTATTCATAGTAAAAAGCCGCGCTCAAATCTTTTAAAACTTTGCTATATAAGTGCAAAATAATCTTGTGCAAAAAACCGCAAACAAAGTGTCAGTGCAAATTGCAAATGCAAAGAACCAGTGTCCATTAATTGATAAAAATCATAGCCATAAATAAAAATAGAAAAATAGTGTCCAAGAAATAGTGTCCATAAAAGATCCTCCTCCTAAAGTGCAGCTCAAACTCTCTGGTTCAATTCCATCACTAGGGTAATCACAATTAGTGTACTTTATATTTTCTAAGGAGTATCACATAGAGAAATTCGTCTAACTAAATAAATCTATCTATTTTACGCGAATGTAGTTTAGTAATTTTTGGTAGTGTCACATGTCTAAGGTTTCTGGAGATGGTCAAGCGACTAGGAGCGGAGAGAGGGAGAGGTCTGCTCGCAGGGTCGAGGACCACACAGATCACACACAGAGGAGCCCGGCGGCACATCGGTGCACTACCTTAACTTGGTCTCTCAAACTCGACGTGAAATCCTCCTCCTAGAAAATACCTGTG
>BLSH010377274.1:60620-95425 GCA_018402905.1 Glandirana rugosa | reverse complement strand
ATTTAGATAGATAAAATGCGCTTACATCAAATCATTAAAAACCATCACAGTGTACAGATTCCAAAGACCTCTACCAGTTCGCTGATCCTCGCCTCTCTCCCTCTCCAGACGAGCGTCCCAGCTCCTGGTGTGTCTAGTGTGTGTCTCCTCGGGCCGCCGTGTAGCCACGTGATGGAATTGAACCAGAGAGTTTGAGCTGCACTTTAGGAGGAGGATCTTTTATGGACACTATTTCTTGGACACTATTTTTCTATTTTTATTTATGGCTATGATTTTTATCAATTAATGGACACTGGTTCTTTGCATTTGCAATTTGCACTGACACTTTGTTTGCGGTTTTTTGCACAAGATTATTTTGCACTTATATAGCAAAGTTTTAAAAGATTTGAGCGCGGCTTTTTACTATGAATAATTATAGTGATTATTATTGATTTATGAGTTTTTTTAAAGCGGCAGCTGTTTATATATTTATAGACATATAGATATATATATTGATTGGTTATTGATTTATTATTGATGACACATATAGGAACACATATTCAGCACCATTTAGGAGTGGCACTAATACAGCGCGGTGTTTTAACTATTATTAAAAAGTAAAAAATATTGTTCTTTTTTCAAAATCATCACTCTTTGTATGTTGAACTGTATTGTAATTGTACCTTCCCCCCTCTACATTGTAAAGCGTTGCGTAAACTGTTGGCGCTATATAAATTGTGTATAGTAATAATAATAATAATAATAATCTCTCTTCCTCTCTCACAGAATTGCAGTCTGCCTTGTTTACATAGACAGACTGCCGTTCTGCCTCTCCTGCGAAGGATCGGCGGGTCCTGTCGGCCATCGCGGCCGTGCAGTTATGTTGTTTCGCGCGGCCTGGCTGCCCTGCTGCAATAAATGTGTAGTGGGTGGTCTGGAAGCAGTTAACACTCTACTACTTTTTTTTTTTACACACTATGATTGCTTATAACTGTGAATTTTATAGTTATAAGTAACCATTGTTTCTGAATGAAAACTATTTTTTCAGGGCCCACAGCTGATCACATCGTACACATGGGTTGTGTTTGGTCCTGTCTGTACCATAGGATCACTGTAACCACACAGCTCATCACAATAGTACACAATGAAAGGCATGAATCAAAGCCTTTCATTGTGTATAACTGTCATGTGATCTGCTGTGATTGGCCACATTGACCACATGGTACCTGCAGTAGGCTCGTACAGTGATCTGTAATTGTCCCTGTCTGGTGGACACGGTGGGTTACAGATCATGCAGGAGCACAGCCCAATCCTATGATGTCCTCCTAGGATAAATGGGCTCTTGCCCTGCTGTTATAGGCTGGGCTGGAAGGGGTTAAAAGTGGCCTCCTACCTAGTTCTTACACCACCCATACCTATTTGTACTTTACTTGTACTTTCCATCTTTACTTTTTCCTAGGTGAAAGACAGATGGTCATGGGGTTCAGGTGCCAACTCTGAGCTTTCAGCAAGGGACCGGATGGGAGACAATGTGAAGGAACTGGAGGCATTGTCAGCCACCAAATCTACTATGGATTGTACTTGTTCTGGCCTCACCATTCGTTGAGCGGCATTCGGGCCTACCATATAACTTTGAAGGTTCTGTCGGCTACTCGCACCTGAGGAAGGTGTTTCACTTGTGCGTGTAGCTGGCACAGATCGACCACATCCTCTCCTTGCAACAGGAGCTTCACCAACACCACCAACACCAGCAGCACCACGACCACATCCCTTATTTGACGCTCTCCTCATTCTGGATGCAAATGTACTATTTAGCACAAATTTATATTATTTTTTAAACCGGCAATGTGCAATTTTGTGCAAGAAATGCACAGCAAGGTGCAAATGTACTATGTAGCACTATTTATTAATAATAATAAAAAAGAATAATAAATTATTATTCTTTTTTTTTAAACCGGCAATGTAGACGCACTTTTTATTTTTGTGCAAGAAATGCACAGCAAGGTGCAAATGTACTATGTAGCACTATTTATTAATAACAATAAAAAAAAATAATAAATTATTATTCTTTTTTTTTAAACCAGCAATGTAGATTGACTTTTTATTTTTGTGCAAGAAATGCACCGCTGGCCGCAAATGTAGTATTTAGAATATTTTTTTTTTAAACCAGCAATGTAGACGCACTTTTTAATTTTGTGCAAGAAAAGCACAGCGAGGTGCAAATGTACTATGTAGCACTATTTATTAATAGTAAAAAAAAGAATAATAAATTATTATTCTTTTTTTTTTAAACCAGCAATGTAGAGGCACTTTTTATTTTTGTGCAAGAAATGCACCGCTGGCCGCAAATGTAGTATTTAGAATATTTTTTTTTTTAAACCAGCAATGTTGACACACTTTTTATTTTTGTGCAAGAAATGCCCCGCTGGCCGCAAATGTAGTATTTAGAATATATATATTTTTTTAAACCAGCAATGTAGATGCACTTTTTAATTTTGTGCAAGAAATGCCCCGCTGGACGTAAATGTAATATTTTGCACACAAAAAAAAAAAAAATGTTTTAATTTGTCTAACTGCAATGTAAAAGCAGTATTTAAATATGCCAAAATGTTGCCAACTGAACTAACAGAACACGATTAAAGTAGTGTCCCTAACACACAAGCAGTTGCAAGTGCACTGCACTTGCAAAAATGGCTGCAAACGCCCATCTAACAAACAGAAAATTTGCTTAGGTTTTATATGAGGCACTTTGCTTAGCAAACAAAATGTACTCTAGCAAACAAAAATCTCCTCTAGCACCCACCCACCAATAAATCACTGTTTTTAACAGATTTTCTAAAGCTAATCTGTCCCTCACACCAGCAGCAGCATCCTCTCCCTACACTAGTATGAGATGATTTTCTAAAGCTAATCTGTCCCTCACACCAGCAGCAGGATCCTCTCCCTTCACTAGTAGTATGAGTAGTAGTATGAGATAATGTGACATGCAGCAGTACGTGACTCCAGCTTATATAGAGGCTGGCTCACATGATGCACTGGCCAATCACAGCCATGCCATTAGTAGGCATGGCTGTGATGGCTTCTAAGGGCAAATGAGTGAAACGCTTGTTGATTAGCTGCCCTGCAGCTATTCAAAAGGCGCGAAAAAATACCCACCCGGACTTTTTTTCAAATGTCCAGGTTCGGGACACGGACACCCTAAAGTCCGTTACTAACCCGAACTTTACAGTTTGGGCTCGCTCAACTCTAGCTTTCACCTTTTGCAACCCATTTTTTGTAAATTTAGAAATGCCTCTTACCTTGCTCAAACTTTTTTTTTACCTCTTATAGTCATATTGGCAGCTGTATTAGATCAAAAGAACATAACATATTTTTTGTATTTATTTATATTCAGAAGCCAATATCCAGGATCGTTTTTATATGTCTAATCCAGGGAAAAAATATGACTGCCACTTTATAGCCCGGAAGAATTTCTTTTCCCCGTTGAGAAAAATTGGCAGTGACTTCATTTGGGGTTTGTGTTTGCTTTGCTTTGGATTAACTTCTTGATGTTTAGCAAAGGCTGAGCTTGATGGATTTATACTGTACCTAACTATGTAACACTGTTTTACATAGTGACAAATCATTTGCCATAATGAAACATTTCATTTAACCAAGTCTATAATAAGCATGGAGTCCTCTCCTGCCTCTGACCACTGAATAATTACAGTGTACAGGGTCAGTGATGTACCAATGTAATGGAACATTTAGAACTGTACCTAATAGCTGCCCAAGTACAAACACCTGCAATAACAAAATTATCCCTGTAAATTTGTCTAAGGCAAAACGATTTCCAGTAAGTTAAAGCTTTAATATGCACCCCATTTAGGAAAGTCCAAAAATAACAGAAATATCATATTGGGGCAGGAAAATATTAGAATAATGGATAGAGAATATGATACTTTATTTCATTTATAGGAATGTCATATTAAACATATTTTTTTTTCTAAGAATAACATTGAATGTGAGATGATATATAGCGCTATAGTATTAAAACAAAGTTAGCAAATCTGACATTGAAATTTGAAGTTTGAAAAAGAAGAATGTGTCACCCACTTAAACATGTCTGATATATTTTATTATGTGTAAAAGGGGGATTATATTTAGTTTCTTTAAGAGCTGTTAGCTTTGTAGAATTCGTCATTAAAAAGTCTATGAAAAATATTGTATTCTGGTAACTGAATGTGGTTAATACCTGTAATGATGGTACTCAATATATGATTTTTTTCATTCTTCTGCAGTAAATGTGATACTGAGATTATGAACAGAGTGAATATAAAGTTGAAAAAGCAATAGAGATTATGTAAAATGTCCAACAAATATAAGACATATACAAAAAGAGCAATGAAAATATAGAATGATTGATATTCAAGAAGGAACATTCTAGAATTATCTCTGTGCATCAAGGAAAATTTGACAATTAAAAAGCGGTACAGGGAGGGAGGGGGAAGGAGTGTATATGGGGGGAAAAAAGGGAAAGGGTAACAGGAGGAAAGGTAGGATACTAGAGAAAATTAAAAAAAGAAGGGAAAAGGATAGGGAAAGACAAAAGAAAAGAGGGAAAGGAAAAGAGAAAAAAAATGAGGCAGGAAAATGAAAAAGGAGGAAGCTCAAATTAGCAGGTATATTAAATATATGATTGATCTCTTAAAGTTTTCAGGCAATTTGGGAGTTATCCAAGGAACCCAAATTCTATTAAATTTAAAAAGTCGATCATCTGTATTTGCATACATTTTTTCATAAGTTGTGCAGAGGGTGATATGGGACCTAAGTTGTATGAAAAGAATACTCAGTTTTTTCCATACTTTCACATTTGTTTGTTTTGCTGCTTTGAACATATAAGTCAGGAGAAAGAACTCTGTTTTGGTTCAATCTGCAGATGTATTACTGAGCAATTCTTCCATAAGGTCTTTATGTATAGTCCATAGACTGTGTATGGATCCACCCAATAGGGTATAAATTAATTGACATTTCTCATCCAGAAGCGTTTGCTCTTGGGCAAAATCTACCAGATACATGTGAATGTAACATAAGAGCCACTACATCTAAAACAATAGGATCAATACAATATTGTAAAAAAATCTTTTGGCTACACAAGACGAAAACCTGTCCATTCCTTTATTATCAGAATATCACCCATAACAATGTTTTTTTAGTTTCTTTATTTTACATGCCTATATTTTCTGCACAACTACATTCAGATCAAGCTGTCCAGTAAAAAAGTGACAGTTAAAGGCTTAGTCAAATTGAAGGACTGCTGGGGTGCTTACAAATGGTCAGTTTTTTTAATATAGTTTCACCCTTTTTTGTTTTAAAAAGAACATTACTGTTACGTTACTGTAAAGTTTGGTTTTCTTCATTGGGTAATAACTTCCTCCTATTCTCAGTTGTCTGGATACATTTCTTTGACAAAAAATTTTTATTGGTAGACAAGCCAACATAATGTAACAAATGAGTTGGACGGTTACATCACAGAATGTTCTGATAAGGAGCAAATGACAAGGATACATAAACATATAAAAGGTAACACAGATCATGAAGACAGCTAGAGTAGAGTCCTAGTGTTCTAGATATCAATTAACATATGAAAACGTCCACAGCAGCCTGTCTGGGCTGTCTGGAGGACATAACAAATTTGGAAGTGGTAACTAACAACTATTGTGCCAAGCTTAACTAGTCTTATAAACATAACCTAGAATGTCTTCGAGAAGAACTAACATAACAGGGCCTACGTTGCAGGTATCATGGTAACCATCCTAATCAGGACAATGCCTGGCAGCCTCATGAATTTATAGGCAGCTTTTAGGTCGTGTTGCACAGGCAGAGTGGAGAGAAAAAGGAAAAAGAGGGAAGGGTTGAAGTAGAGAGGTAGGGAATGGGTGAAAAGAGAGTGAATTAGAGGAAAGAGAAAGAGAGAGGGAGAAGGGGAAGGTGAGTCCACGGGGAGTGCGCCGGGGGATTTCTAAATTGAAAGAAGTGTGTTATGGAACCGAGAGGGTTGGAAATAGGCGATCTACGGCTGCCAAATCTGGAGGAATGTGTCATGGGTATCTGATAGAATAGCCGTCAGTTTCTCATTTACCATAACATCATTCATGCGATTTTTAACGGCCTCAAAACTAAGCTTTGGGGTTTTCCAAGATTTGGCAATAGTTAACATAGTTGCAGTAAAGAGATGTTGGGCCAGTTGTCGTTCTGGGCGTAGCAGTTCGACAATTGGTTTACCCAAAAGAGCTTCATAGGGATCCCGCCTAAGGTTAACATGAAACATGTTTCAGAGAAGAGCATGGATTCTGACCCACAGCCTGCACACCCTCGGGCATGACCACAAAATATGAGCCATGGACCCCTGTCTGGATACATTTCAAAGAAGTTATATAAACTATTCCGACACAGTCAGTGTTGCTTGGGCAAGCTGAATCTTTGAACAATATTTTTACCTGAGAGAGGGGGTGGTGGCTCTAGTGCAGGGATCTTAAACTGGTGGCCCTGAAGCTATTGCGAAACTACAAGTCCCATCATGCCTGTGGAAGTCATGCTTGTAACTATCAGCCTTGCAATGCTCTAGTGCTATGCTGTCATTCCCCCATAGGAACAGCCATAAATTGGTCTTTAGCCATGGGTGAAGCTACAGCCAGCACGAACAGAAAAAAATAGCTTCTAATACACAACAGGGCCACAGATCAAAACAGGACCTACTGCTACATGCATTGAATCTCCTGGGGGATTCAGCAAGGATTTTATGTTGTAGTGATACTTATTTTTTAATGGGAGGGCTGACTGACACTTTAACCAAGTGGCTAGCAGGCTTTAGTAGGCTGCAGCATTACTCCAAAGTTTTTTGAAAGCCTGCTGAAGCCTGCTAGCAGGTTGTTTAAAGGTTTAAAGCGACAGTCAACACTTCCATGAAGATCTATGTTTAAAATTACCATACTGGAAATGAAATTTTCTTTACAGGTTTTAGCTGCCTTATGCTTTGCACCACTATTTACAGATGCTATGCAAAAACTTTATTTACACATGGCTTCTATACTTACTAAAATCTGTGTGAACAAGTCTTTTATTCAGATGGAAAGTTATTTTCTTTAATTATTTTTTTAGCAATGAAGACTTTGTGTGACATGGTGAAGATGTCAAGGGGGTATGATTAAGTATAATGGTGTGTGAGGCTATTTGATGCTTATACAGTATAAGCCTCACACATCATTATGCATAATATTTGATGTTTTTATTATTATATCCTTTAAGGACATGTACATTTAATAGACAACAGAGCAAATATTTTCTCAATGTGTGGTATGCCTTTCCCAAGGGACAGGAGCCATATTAGCAGTAAACAATGGGCTAACTGGTCCTGGCAAAATGACTTTCACTGCACACCAGGAACTGGATAGAATTCAGGCATAAGATTCTAGGCAAAGAGTGACAATTTGCTTATAGGGTATTTGGAACTGATGAAAATTTAAACGTAGACACATTAGTATTTGTAATTAACAATAGATTTACAAAATAATGACAGATATGGGACAAGATACTTTTCACAGAACACCTGTAACTGAAATGTACTTACCAAGTACTGACACTTCTACATTATGCACAAACGAGTATGCATACACATGTAACATACCCTCTTAGGAGCCGCTGATGATCTGGATCCCTCCACTCCTGCACAGCCAGACACACCAAATTTTCACTGGCACTCCAGAGACAGAGAACAGTATGTGAATTTGGTTTTATTGTTATTTATTGAGGGTTAAAAACTTGGATAGGGATGGGAGGTTATGGGATGCCCACTTGACTTCAGCAACATCTTCAGGGACATTCATATACAGCCTCTTTATACAGTCTATATAGAGCCTAAACTTCTTCCTCCAGCACATACTTGCTTATAAAATCCCAGCTGAATCACTATTTGTAGATTTGACAGGCTTTCAGTCAGATCTTTAGCAATGGCCCATTACAGGCAGGAACCCAAGGTCCCTTGTTGTGTAGCAAAAGATACAGTGTCCAGCTTGTACTCTTCCTCCTGTGGCTACTGATCCCAGCACCACCTCTTCAGGCACTGCCAATCCAGCTGCCCCGTTCACTAGCCCTCCAGGCTAACTCTCCACACCAGTCCTTCAGACTGACTGACTCTCACCAGCCCACCCAGCTGACTCTCAGGAGATCTCCCAGGGAAGGATGAAGACTTAAGCATGCAGCTGTCTTCAGGGAGAACTGGCTACATGTGACAGTCTCCCCCCTGTAAGTCCTCGGTAGTGCTGAACTATTCATGCTGTCATCTTTCTTGGTCCCGTGCCTTCAGGAAGGGCTTCCTCCATGTGTTGTGGCAGGATCCTCCAGCACCCAAGCCTCGGCCCAAGGTCACCCCCCCAGACTAGGGGGCACCTAGTCTAGTCTAGTCACCTAGACTAGGGGCCACCGACAGCCTCCTCAGCACTGTATCTCCATCTTCCACCCGACTGCCCTGCTGGCATGGCCCATGCCTATTTATGAGGTAAACTATGCCCCCTGCCAGCCCGCTACTGGGGATTGGCTGAGGCCTCATAAATATTCAAGACAGCTCCTCCTTACCGCCACCCACCAGTTCTAGTAGATTCTATGAACTTCTAGACCAGGGAGAGGCACCAGGGGAGCTGTCAGGATGAGTCATCCAGCCCTGAACTTCCACTGAACCCTGACCCAGATTTCATGGCTCAGAATTAGCTCTGAGCCAAACTAGAATTTCACTGTACTAAACTCTAGCACTAATACTAGCACACACTAGATGCTGCTACATACACATTTGTAAACTTGTCTAACATTTTTAATTTCAAATCTGTGGTAATGGGAATTCAGGGGTGCCCGCTGACATTTTTAAGCATTAGACAGGCACTTGGCCGTAGAAAAGTAAGAACCATTACTATAATGACAATTAAAAACTTTCTGTAACATTTTTATTATGCAGCAAGACTGTGAATATGGCTGCCATAAGAGAATATAATAATTATTAGTTATCGTTACTTTAATTTTGATAGCACAGGTAAGAGTCTAGTTCATTAAAGAGATTCTGCCAATTAGCTTATTCAGGGAAATTGATTGTCAGGACATTGTGGCAAATGTGAGCACCATTGGTTTGTAGCTAGGTTAACAAGAGACTTTGATTTTGGCTTCAATGGCAACAAAAACCTCTTTTGTTAAAGCGTACAATTGTGTGTGTTGTATCTAAAATCATGATAATTTCCCTGCATCAGTATAATGCTTTACATAAGTTTTGTATGAGCCATTGAGATGATTCTCATTTTTTTAGGTGACTTAAGATGAAACAAAGTTTAAAAAAGGATATATTAAACGTTTACTGTATATTAAAGTATTACTGTGATTACCTTTTTAGGGCTTTTGAAATCCCTCATGGAGTAATGGGTTTTGTACTAGTTGGGATGAAGGCATCCCTAGGGCCTATGTTATTCATCTCTTTTTCACAGTTTGTGTTTGGGTTTTAGGTTGAAGAAATTCTGTGCAAGATCATTCTCAATTATGTCATTAAATAAAACAACACGCCAATGGCTCCCGCTGCTGCTTCCCTTCCCTGTGAATGCAAGGAGAGAGCTGCTAGAGATGGGCACATCTCGCTGGATAGAGCGATTTTTTAATACAAATGCAAGCCACCTTGACGGGGTGCTTTACCTGTCCTCATCATTTCTAATCTATTCAAATATTAAGCTGCTGAAGCACATTAGTATATTTGTTAATATCATTGCTATATTGTACATCAGCAGCTTCATGTTACGTTATTGTCTCGACCCCTTCCGATCTATCTTATCCACTACTTTCTGACTTGGCCGCCATGCTCCAACCTTGTTCAATAATGTCATTGACTCAGAAACCTGCCTTCTAGCAAGGCAGATGCCCTTATATTCAAACAGACTAGCTGTGACCAGATGGTTAAAAGTCCCAGTGCTCTAGAAGCCCAAAATGCTCACAGCAGTCTATTCTTTTTTGTATACGGCACTGGAAGGAAACAGCCTTGGAGGTCTAGTCTTTCAAAGCACAGTCTAGTTCCCTAAACATCCTCTACCTTCTCTTTATTATGTTTTATTTTTGTCCCAAGAAATTCAAAGACAGTAAGATCATGCCAAGACAAAATTTCTACCCAATCCACTATGTGCTGAACCCTGGCAAAAGCAAGAGAAGCCATACATTTGGTTGAGGAGATCTTGGCATCATATTATTCTTTCTATCTATCTATCTATCTATCTATCTATCTATCTATCTATCTATCTAAAATATTAACAAGCACTAGACCTTTTCCACATTTCAAACTATAGGCCATTTTGACAGTTTTAGACTTCTAGTCATTAAAACAAAAAAATGTAAGTATAAAATGCAGACACCTAGAGATTCCTACACTTACCTGCATCAGGCTTTCAAACTCTCCAGGCTATGTTGAATCCTGACCACTTCTGCCAGGCAAAGCCCGAACAAATCAGGGTAGTTCGGGGTACTACATATTCCTTTTGACTTATCACTATGGTGGGCACTGCTGTTTTCTCATTGATATCATGTAAGTGCAATATTTTATTTTAATAAATATACCTAAGTGTTACTGGATTACACTATTGGCCTTTTTTACATTCCTCTGGGTATCCACTACGGTTTTATCCTGAGCAACAAACGCTTCCAGTTAGAACTCCTGCAGTGCGAATAGGATCCTACATCCCCGCAGAGGGACCCTGGCAGGGTTGAAAGCCAAAGGTGATTTTACCAGCTGCATCTGGTAAGCACACAAGCTGTCTGATGACGGATTCACACTGCATGTGGTGCTGTCTAACACGTTGGGTGTCTCCTTTTTTCACTCTGCGCCTGGTTTGTCGGTATAAGGATCTTCATCTACTTTTTTTGACAAAGACTGTTCGGTTTTATTGCCTAATGTTCACCAGAGACATTTATTAGTCATCTCTATAGACTACTTTTTCGCTTTTTATTTAATGACTGTATTTATATATTGGAGTAACAGCACTGTTTAGCTCCACTTGCACCATAGCCTGGAAGGGTATTTGCCTATTCTTGTTCCATTAAATACTATTTAGCGCTGCTCAAGGAGTTTGACTATGGTGGGCAGCCTTTCCAATAGCATAGTGGCCAACATTCTCAAAAAATTAATGGGGACACTTTTTTGTCTGTAGACGGGGGTCTTATTTTAATTAGGGGTGGGGCATTCGCGTGTATGGGGTGGTGTAGCAGGGAGTAAAAATGTGGGGCGCTATGAGCGCTGCTGAAAAAATGGGTGTGCTTTAGACTTATTATTTGCCGTGGCTTAAAGGGGGTGTGGTTAGAGTCTGAGTTGAAAGAGGGATGGAGGCAGAAGGAAGAGAGGGATGGAGGGAGAAAGAAAATGAGAGAAAGGGAGAAAGAGGGAGAGAGAAAAAGAGAGAAAGGGAGAAAGAGAGAGGGAGAGAGAAAGAAAGAGATAGGGAGGGAAGGAGAGAGAAGAAAGAAAGAAAGAAGGAGAGAAAGAGGGATGGAGGAACAGCAGGCACAGATCCTACACCACAATAGCAATATGTGTATTGCAGAAAGTTTAACTATCAGCAGATAAAGATACTCCAAACACCACCCCCCCCCCCCCAGGCAGATCCCATCAAACAGATACAAGAGATGGTCAGAGAAAGCAGACATAATAAAAGAGATAGTCAGAGAGTGTGCAGACATGATACAAGAGATGGTCAGAGAGTGTACGGACATGATACAAGAGATGGTCAGAGAGTGTGTGGACATGATACAAGAGATGGTCAGAGAGTGTGCTGACATGATGCAGGAGATGGTCAGAGAGTGTGCAGACATGATACAGGAGATGGTCAGAGAGTGTGCAGACATTATATAAAAGACAGTCAGTGAGTGTGCGGACATGGTACAGGAAATGGTCAAAGAGTGTGCGGATATGGTACAGGAGATGGTCAGAGAGTGTGCAGCATGATATAAGAGACGGTCAGGGAGTGTGGGGACATGGCACAGAAGACGGCCAGAGAGGGGGCAGACATGGTACAGGAGATGATCAGAGAGGATGTGGACATGGTACAGAAGACCGTCAGAGAGGGTGCGGACATGATACAGGAGACGGTCAGAGAGTGTGCAGATGTAGTCAGAAGACGGTCCAAGAGGGTACGGACATGGTACGGGAGACAGTCAGAGAGTGTGCGGACATGGTACAGAAGAAGGTCAGAGAGTTTGCCGACATGATACAGGAGATGGTCAGAGAGGGTGCAGACATGATACAGGAGATGATCAGAGAGGGTGAAGACATGGTACAGGAGATGATCAGAGAGGGTGCAGACATGATACAGAAGACGGTCAGAGAGGGTGCGGACACAAAACAGGAGATGGTCAAAGAGGGTGCGGACATGATACAGGAGATCATAGATTTATAAAAGTAGGGTGGGACTTTAAATGAGGCATGGTTACAAGGGAATTCATGCCTCCATCCCTATCAATGTAAGCATAAGAGGAAGGGGGGCAAGAAGCGGGACTTTAAATGAGGCACGCAAAGGTAGGTGAAGACTAGAGTATAAAAAATCTTATTTATTAATCAAATGACAAATATATAAATGTGAGACCATGCTCTACAGAAATATATCAATTGAACATTACAACACATAGATTTCCATTACAGTAGTTTCCATAATTCAATATTATCTCCACATATTCACATAGGTACACATGGTTTATACCAGAGCTATTGTCCAACTATATGGATGAAATATTAAACATGCCAGCAAAATTGTACACAGACAGTACAAAGAACAGTCATACGTCAAAACCGCTATAGTAATAAGGCCGTTGGTGGCTCTACGCGTTTCGTGATTAGTTAATTATCACTCGTCAGGAGCAGGCCAATCTAGAACAAAAGGAGGAAGGAAATTTTGTATAAAAACAAAATGTCAAATTGTTCACAGCTAGTTGGAAAGTGGCAAGTGTATCCACCAAAATAAAACTTACATGGTTTGGTGATGCTGGGAGTGGGGCACAAACGCCAGAGACCGCCGGCCAACCCTGGACGCCAGCCTCGGGAGCTCTGGGGGCATAAAAAAACAACAAAAACCCACAGCGGGGCAGAGCACACAGCGAATGGGCATTGTGGAGCACACCCAAGTGGTGATGATGACAGGATGTAATGTAGAGTATCTAAAAAGTGAAAAATGAGATAAGTGAGAATACGTAGGGAAAATGGGAAAACCATATGTGAAATATAAGGCCCATTATATAAATGGGAATGGCACAAAAAAGCAGTGGTACGAGGAATAAGTGCAGGGTGGGAAATATGGGTATGTAAGGCGAATTACCTGGATGAATGTGGGTCAATTCGCATGGCAGTCCAGGTGAAGAGTGTGCTTCCTCATGTCCACCCGCCACGCGCACCCGCCCCTACTTATGGGCGCCGCCTAATGACGTCCCCCAACGTCACAGAAGCGTGCAGGTGGAGAGGGAGGGGCCACCAGCTGGGCGGCCTATTCCGCCCAGGCAATAGCGCCAAAACATGCCTCTCCTGTAACACGCAAGATGGATGCCGTCAAAGGCCGGAACAGCGCCGCCGGATGCCACACATCCGGCGCGCGGCCGGTGACGTCGACGCGCGGTGTGTGAGCCCCCGCCCACCCTTAGGGGGGAGCGTGGGAATCCGCAGCGTGCGTCGCAGCTCCCGAGGCAGGCAGAGCGAGGAAAGGCAGGTAGTAGGTCACCGACACCAGGCTCCAAACTCCCAGATACAGAAACCCATGTAAAAAAATCAATATAAATGTAAAAAAAAATATATATATAAAAATATATATGTATGAAATATGACTGGTCATGTATGATATAATATAAAAATAGAAATACAAATTACAAAATCAGGCTTGGTAAAAAATATAATATATATATATAGTTGGTCAAAAAATTATTAATAATATTGTGTCCCAATGCGCGCCTCCATCCCTAAATTGGTTGATCATAGATTTATAAAAGTAGGGTGGGACTTTAAATGAGGCATGGTTACAAGGGAATTCATGCCTCCATCCCTATCAATGTAAGCATAAGAGGAAGGGGGGCAAGAAGCGGGACTTTAAATGAGGCACGCAAAGGTAGGTGAAGACTATTGTATAAAAAATCTTATTTATTAATCAAGCGACAAATATATAAATGTGAGACCATGCTCTACAGAAATATATCAATTGAAAATTACAACACATAGATTTCCATTACAGTAGTTTCCATAATTCAATATTATCTCCACATATTCACATAGGTACACATGGTTTATACCAGTGCTATTGTCCAACTATATGGATGAAATATTAAACATGCCAGCAAAATTGTACACAGACAGTACAAAGAACAGTCATACGTCAAAACCGCTATAGTAATAAGGCCGTTGGTGGCTCTACGCGTTTCGTGATTAGTTAATTATCACTCGTCAGGAGCAGGCCAATCTAGAACAAAAGGAGGAAGGAAATTTTGTATAAAAACAAAATGTCAAATTGTTCACAGCTAGTTGGAAAGTGGCAAGTGTATCCACCAAAATAAAACTTACATGGTTTGTTGATGCTGGGAGTGGGGCACAAACGCCAGAGACCGCCGGCCAACCCTGGACGCCAGCCTCGGGAGCTCTGGGGGCGTAAAAAACAACAAAAACCCACTGCGGGGCAGAGCACACAGCGAATGGGCATTGTGGAGCACACCCAAGTGGTGATGATGACAGGATGTAATGTAGAGTATCTAAAAAGTGAAAAATTAGATAAGTGAGAATACGTAGGGAAAATGGGAAAACCATATGTGAAATATAAGGCCCATTATATAAATGGGAATGGCACAAAAAAGCAGTGGTACGAGGAATAAGTGCAGGGTGGGAAATATGGGTATGTAAGGCGAATTACCTGGATGATACAGGAGATGGTCAGAGAGGGTGCAGACATGGTACTGAAGATGGTCAGAGAGGGTGCGAACATGGTACAGAAGACGGTCAGAGAGGGTGCGGACATGATACAGGAGACGGTCAGAGAGGGTGCCGACATGGTACAAGAGATGATCACAGAGGGTGCAGACATGGTACAGGAGACGGTCAGAGAGGGTGCAGACATAGTACAGAAGACGATCAGAGAGGGTGAGAACATAGTACAGAAGATGGTCAGCGAGGGTGCAGATATTGTACAGGACTTGATGTGCACCTCCAACCCCCAACACAGCTCTGTACCCCCCCAACACAGAATGTCCAACAGATCACCCCATGGCCACTCACCTGCAACTGTGGTACCTGCAGCATCTCCCCCTGCACCTCAGCTGTCAGCTTACTAAGAATTGAGGGGGGGCGGATGGCAGCTCTGTGGTGCCTGCGGGATCTCCCACTAGCTAGCAGATCTCTTCCCTGTGTACAGTGGAGAGGGAAGGGGCCTCTGACTCGGGCAGCTATCAGCTTCAGTGTACAAGTGAATTGCTCTGCTTGTACACTGAAGAGAGGCGCTGATACCTGCCTGGGTCAGAGGCCCCTCCCATTTCCACTGTACACAGGGAAGAGACCTGCTAGCCAGAAGGAGATCCCTCAGCCATGTTTTTACAGCCGGAAGCTGCGGCCGTCCAGGTGATCTGACTGGTCGCCTACAGAACACCGGGACAATGCAAATCTTCTGAATAGTGTGAATGTACCTGGAAAATCGAAACTGTTGGCAAATATGCCAATAGGAATGTGCAGGAGGCAGGAGAGGGGGGACAAACTTCAGTATCATCAGAAAGTGCTGAAACTTGTCAGGACAGGCAATCACCAATGGGAATGTGCAGGATGTAGGAGAGGGTGGACAAGATGCAACAGTGTTTTTGTTTATTTTTAAGATAGGTTCTCTGAAACTATATCTTTGCCTATGTACAAATTATATATTCTCCCCTAACTGTTGCATCATTTGCTTTTGCACTGTGGAATGACATACGCATACAGAATTAAATGCTATTTTAAATGTATGGAGTATTACGTGCATAATCAATAGTACTCAGTTGGGTAAACAAACACTTACATGCAGGTGGTCTATTTTGTGTCTGTTATAAGGCATTGCTTCTTTATGGTGTCAGTCAAATGCTATTTACGAGGGACTTACTACTATAGTAATGTTCTGTGGATATGCATTTTATAGGGCATTTTGTAAGTAAATAGGATTATTTGATATTGTAATGTTGCATAGAACACTTATTTCCGCTCAGATTTCCATACCTAACTCATTTAGAAAAGCAGATACATTTAACATGCCCATAACTATCACACATAGCTTGGACTCCTAGAATAAGCAGCAATTTATTACATACAGCATAGAGATTCGAAAGGAATGAGAATTCCACACGGTCTGATGATGATTTAAACAAATTCTGAAATAGTAACCATATATCTTATTCCATTCCATGGAGGTCATACACTAATATATTTAACATGAAATTATAGGTAATCATTATTATTTATTTCAGGTACTTATATAGCGCCGTCAAATTATGCAGCGCTTTACATATACATTGTACATTTACATCAGTCCCTACCCTCAAGGGGCTTACAATCTAAGGTCCCTAACTCACATTCATAAATAATTATTATTATCATCATTATAACATATAAAAATTGTGAAACTACAACATGTGCTGACCCCAAAAACCTTGATGTTATTCATGAATACCACTAAATTCGCCTATAGGAAATTATGGTGGCAACTTTATGCGTTGTATAAAAAATGTAATTATTATTACTAACATGAAACTCACATGATCGAAAATACTATCTTTTTGTGTACCTTAACCGGTACCCGACCGGCTCACGTACATTTACTGCTGCAGAGTGGCAGCACCCCGCGAATCCCCATCTATAAACCTGCGCTGTAGCGAGTGGGAGCATACCGCTGACGGTGCGCTCTCCTGCCCACCACACTCTGTAGGAGTGTGGCCGCGGCTCGGGCGGACTTGATTGCCTGGCAGAGAGGAAGAACGGGGAACCGCCTATGTAAACACGGCAGTTCCCCGCTTTGTCAGTGGGCATTTAAAAGATCTACTGATCCCTGCCCCTGGGATCAGTTAGTTCTCTTATGCCCATGGTAGCCCAGCCCCCTCACAGTTAGAACACGCCTAGGGAACACACTTAACCCCTAGATCTCCCCCTGCAGGTTAACTCCTTCACTGCCAATTACATTTATACAATAATCAGTGGATATTTACATTTCTGATCGCTGTATAAATGTCATTGGTCCCAAAAAAGTGTCAAAAATGTCCGACATGTCCACTGCAATATAAATCGCTAAAAATCGCAGATCGCCTCCATAACTAGTAAAAAAAAAAAAATTGTAAATACGCCAGAAATGAATTCCCATGGTTTGTAAACAGCATAATTTATTTTAGGTACACTTGCACACAATTTTGAAGGAAATCAGCATTAGTCAGCAATAGCTTTACATTTCAAATTTGTTTTAAAATTAGATTTGAATTTGTTTCTAATTTGTTTCAAATTCAATTATAATTTGTTTCTAATTTGTTTCTAATTCCTAATTAGTCATTATTTCAGATGAAATTTAGCTTAGTTACCATTTATTTCAGATTCATTTAAATTGGTTTCTATTGTGATTCAGAAATTCGAAAACATCCGAACTTCTGCATATGAAAAAACTTGTCTGGATTTTGATTAGGAATTAAATGAACAACACATGTCTAATGCATTTCACAATGAAAGTGGCCACAACCTTTGGCCAATTAAACAATTGAGGATGATACAATTTAGTAATATAGTCTAAAAATAAACAGTTGAGTTGGAAGGGGGAAAGGCCTTGATTACTTGGTTCAAAAGCATATTTCAAATTAAATGGAGAATAAAGGATTAATGGGGGGGGGGGGGGTCATTGGTTATCAGTCTTGGTTGAAACCAGTAAGTATATTAGAAACATTGCACTATAGAGTGTTGGGTGCCTATAGGTTTGGATAAAGCATTCCCAGACGTCAAAAAATGTTTGGACTCTTTGCTTAACCACTTGCCGACTGTCCGCCGCAGCATGAAGGCGGCAAGATGGCTCATTATCGCGAAACGCCGTCACACAACTGCAGCCGCGATAACTAGTAATGTGAGCATGCACCACCGGAGGCGTGCTAGCGCACTCACTGTGTCCGGGAGGGCCAGGGAGCGGGTAGGGCAGACTCGATCGCCACCGGCTACCCGCGATGGCCCCCCCGCAGTGAAAGAATGGAGGTCCGTGTAAGTAAACACGGATCTCCGTTCTCATAGAGGGGGAAGGGCTGTGATCACAGGCTTATATGGAAGCCGTGATCACTCCCCTCCCCCTGCTAGCCCAGCACCAATACAGTTAGAGCACAGTGAAGGAACATAGTTAACCCTTAGAGCGCCCCCTCCAGGTTAACACCTTCACTGCCAATGACATTTATACAGTAATCAGTGCATTTTTATAGCACTGATCGTCGTATAAATGCCAATGGTGCCAAAAAAATCGCAGATCACCGCCATTACTAGTAAAAAATAAAAACCCCAGAAATGAATTCTCATCATTCGTAAATGCGGCAACTTTTGCGCAAACCAACAATAAACGCCGATTGCGATTTTTTTTACCAAAAATATTAGGAAGAATATAAATCGGCCAAAACCGATGAAAAAAAATGGGTTTTTTAATTTTTTTTGGGATTTGTGTTTTAGCAAAAAGTAAGAAAAATTGTTTTTTTTGCTAAATTGTCGCTCTTTTTTTTTGTTTATAGCGAGGACCAGAAATGACGCAGAGGTGATCATATACCACCAAAAGAAAGCTCTATTTGTGGGAAAAAAAATGGCTCAAATTTTGTTTGGGGACAATGTCACACGACCGCGAAATTGTCAGTTAAAGCGACGCAGTGCCGAATCTCAAAAAGTGCTCTGGTCCTAAAGTGTGAAATCCTTCTGGGGCTGAAGTGGTTAAGGAGGCATCCACCCAGTCCATGCAAAAAAACATGAGACATTTTGGCTATAAACATACAATTCTCGCAAAAGTGAGTACACCCCTCACATTTTTGTAAATATTTTATTATATCTTTTCATGTGACAACACTGAAGAAATGACACTTTGCTACAATGTAAAGTAGTGAGTGTACAGCTTGTATAACAGTGTAAATTTGCTGTCCCCTCAAAATAACTCAACACACAGCCATTAATGTCTAAACCACTGGTAACAAAAGTGAGTGCACCCCCAAGTGGAAATGTCCAAATTGGGTCCAATTAGCCATTTTCCCTCCCCGGTGTCATGTAACTCGTTAGTGTTACAAGGTCTCAGGTGTGAATGGGAAGCTGGTGTGTTACATTTGATGTTATCACTCTCACTCTCTCATACCGGTCACATACTGGTCACTGGAAGTTCAACATGGTTCCTCATGGCAAAGAATTCTCTGAGGATCTGAAAAAAAGAATTGTTGTTCTACATAAAGGTGGCCTAGGCTATAAGAAGACTGCCAAGACCCTGAAACTGAGTGGCAGCACGGTGACCAAGACCATAGATCGGTTTAACAGGACAGGTTCCACTCTGAACAGGTCTTGCCATGGTCGACCAAAGAGGTTGAGTGCACATGCTCAGCATCATATCCAGAGGTTGTCTTTGGGAAATAGACGTGTAAGTGCTGCCAGCATTGCTGCAGAGGTTGAAGGGATGGGGTGTCAGCCTGTCAGTGCTCAGACCATACGCCGCACACTGTATCAAATTGGCCTGCATGGCTGTCATCCCAGAAGGAAGACTTTTCTAAAGATGATGCACAAGAAAGCCCGCAAACAGTTTGCTGAAGATAAGCAGACTAAGGACATGGATTACTGGAACCATGCAAGATAAACTTATTTGATTCAGGTGGTGTCAAGCGCGCGTGGCAGCAACCAGGTGAGGAGTAGAAAGACAAGTGTGTCTTACCTACAATCAAGCATGGTGGGGAGAGTCATGGTCTGGGGCTACATGAGTGCTGCTGGCACTGGGGAGCTACAGTTCATTGAAGGAACCATGAATGCCAACATGTACTGTGACATACTGAAGCACAGCATGATCCCCTCCCTTCAGAGATTGGGCCACAGGGCAGTATTCCAACATGATAACGACCCCAAACACACCTCCAAGACGAACACTGCTTTGCTAAGGAAGCTGAGGGTAAAGGTGATGGACTGGCCAAAAATGTCTCCAGAACTAAACCCTATTGAGCATCTGTGGGGCATCCTTAAATGGAAGGTGGAGGAGCGCAAGCTCTCTAACATCCACCAGCTCCGTGATGGTGTCACGGAGGAATGGAAGAGGACTCCAATGGCAACCTGTGAAGCTCTGGTGAACTCCATGCCCAAGAGGGTTAAGGCAGTGCCGGAAAAGGATGGTGGCCACACAAAATATTGACACTTTGGGCCCAATTTGGGCATTTTAACTTGTATTCACTTTTGTTGCCAGCGGTTTAGACATTAATGTCTGTGTGTTGAGTTATTTTGAGGGGACAGCAAATTTACACTGTTATACAGGGTGGGCCATTTATATGGATACACCTTAATAAAATCGGAATGGTTGGTGATATTAACTTCCTGTTTGTGGCACATTAGTATATGTGAGGGGGGAAACTTTTCAAGATGGGTGGTGACCATGGCGGCCATTTTGAAGTCAGCCATTTTGAATCCAACTTTTGTTTTTTCAATAGGGGTCATGTGACACATCAAACTTATTGGGAATTTCACAAGAAAAAGAATGGTGTGCTTGGTTTTAACGTCACTTTATTCTTTCATGAGTTATTTACAAGTTTCTGACCACTTATAAAATATGTTCAATGTGCTGCCCATTGTGTTGGATTGTCAATGCAACCCTCTTCTCCCACTCTTCACACACTGATAGCAACACCGCAGGAGAAATGCTAGCACAGGCTTTCAGTATCCGTAGTTTCAGGTGCTGCACATCTCATATCTTCACAGCATAGACAATTGCCTTCAGATGACCCCAAAGATAAAAGTCTAAGGGGGTCAGATCGGGAGACCTTGGGGGCCATTCAACTGGCCCACGATGACTAATCCACTTTCCAGGAAACTGTTCATCTAGGAATGCTCGGACCTGACACCCATAATGTGGTGGTGCACCATCTTGCTGGAAAAACTCAGGGAACATGCCAGCTTCAGAGCATAAAGGGGGAAACACATCATCATGTACCAATTTCGCATATCCAGTGGCCTCGAGGTTTCCATTGATGAAGAATGGCCCTGCTATCTTTGTACCCCATATACCACACCATACCATCAATTTTTTGGTTCCAACAGTCTTGGAGGGATCTATCCAATGTGGGTTAGTGTCAGACCAATAGCGGTGGTTTTGTTTGTTAACTTCACCATTCACATAAAAGTTTGCCTCATCACTGAACAAAATCTTCTGCGTAAACTGAGGGTCCTGTGAAGATACAGGATGTGCAGCACCTGAAACTACGGATACTGGAAGCCTGTGCTAGCACTTCTCCTGCAGTGTTGCTATCAGTGTGTGAAGAGTGGGAGAAGAGGGTTGCATTGACAATCCAACACAATGGGCAGCACATTGAACACATTTTATAAGTGGTCAGAAACTTGTAAATAACTCATGAAAGAATAAAGTTACTTTAAAACCAAGCACACCATTGTTTTTCTTGTGAAATTCCCAATAAGTTTGATGTGTCACATGACCCTCTTCCTATTGAAAAAAACAAAAGTTGAATTCAAAATGGCCAACTTCAAAATAGCCGCCATGGTCACCACCCATCTTGAAAAGTTTCCCCCTCACATATATTAATGTGCCACAAACAGGAAGTTAATATCACCAACCATTCCCATTTTATTAAGGTGTATCCATATAAATGGCCCACCCTGTACAAGCTGTACACTCACTACTTTACATTGTAGCAAAGAGTCGTTTCTTCAGTGTTGTCAGGTGAAAAGATATAATAAAATATTTACAAAAATGTGAGGGGTGTACTCACTTTTGTGAGATACTGTAGAAGTGGTAGGGGGTTCCAGGTAGATCCACTTATGGAGGATAGTTGTCCATGTTGCAATGATTACTTGTTTACAGCCTCTTGAGATCTGGAATATCGATTAGACCGAAAAGTGCTCATTCAGGAATTAGAGGTAAATTGTTTAAAAAATATGTGATGGTATAACATGCCACTAAGTGCCAAAAACTTTTAATACTGGGGCATGACCAGAAAGCATGGATGGTCACATTTCAGGCAGCAAAAAGGGAAGCTTAGGCCCTTAAAGTGGCATTCCACCCAAAAGTAGAACTTCCGCTTTAAGAACGCCTCACCCCCTTACATGCTACATTTGGCATGTAATTTTTTTTTGGTGGGTTAGGGGGTACCTGGTTTTACCAGGTAATTTTTGCTTCAGTCTTCTGGCCGCCCAGGCGACTCCTCCTCTCTCCTTAGGTGGTCCCCCCTCTCTGCAATCTTTTCAGACACAGGTGCCAGAAGATTGCCTGGCCACTAACAGAGCGCAGCGCGACTCGTACATGTGCAGTGCGCGCCCGGCCGTGAAGCCATAAGCTGTCACGGCCAGGTGTCCACAGTTTCTATGATGGTGCCACAGAGAGGAGGGGGAGAGGAGCGAGGCGTCGGGCGGGCACATCGCTGGACTCTGGGACAGGTGAGTGTCTGTTTATTAAAAGTCAGCAACTACACTTTTTGTAGCTGCTGACTTTTAATAAACTGAAAAACAGCGGAAATCCACTTTAAGGCGAGAATGATGTAGAGCTATGTATAAATAAATTCTGGAAAAGTCTAAGCATCATTTTGTGGTACATTGTGGTTTTGATCACACCACAAGACAAACAGTGATTTTAGAAGAGTGTTAGTAGAAAGGTGGTGGAATCCCCTGGTCCATTTATTAAAGCAGAACTACACTGCATCTGAGCACCACAAACCAAAATGCTATTTAATTGATTTTTCATGTTCACCCATCCATCTATGACTCCATGTTTTATTTTGCTGATACATGACTTTAAAAAATACCCCCTAGCATTCCTGTGCTTAGCCATTTTTAAGGGCAGATAACTCATGTAGCAATTACTTCCTAGAATCCATCTGCCCTTAGTTCTAGCAGGCAGGCAGAAGAGTTTGCTTAGCTGAAAAAACCCCACCTCCCCTCTTGAAGACTCCTGGGATGTACAACATAATTTGCCTAGGCCTGGAAACCAGGAAGTAAGTGTAAATATGATATACTTTCCTATACATTTACTAATGCTAGCAGCATAAGGATTAAACATATTCAATGTTGGTTGAGGGATTGTCACCAGTACAGTAATTAGGAGTCAGGTTTTGTAATTCGCTAAAAAAATGACTGCCATCCATTAGACCCAGGTTGGTTACGAAACAGAAATAGAAAATGAAAAGAACATCAAAATACAGTTGGCTCTGAACAAACAAATAGAGCATTCTCTATTTTGCTAGGAATAAGGGGCACTTGTGGCTCATCTATTCAAGGAAAGGGGTCATAACTTTAAAAAGGGAGCATAAGATTACATATGAAACATAGAGAAAGCAGAAATAACATTGCATAAAAGTAAATGAAGGTGACTCTAGGAGAGGTGATTGCCTTCAAAGGATCAAGATCAATTTTTTGAAAATAGTACAGGTCATCACTTGAAAGTGCAAATACACTATAAAGAAAGTTTTTGTTCTTCAGATGGTTGGGAGTGCAGTTGCAAGTGAAGAGTGGCTGATTTAAGATCTTCAAATAATTTGGGTTCCCCAGTGGAGACTGCATTATATACTCTCCACTGTATTATATATATATGTAGCGGTACCCCCCCCCCGTAGGGGCTGCTAAGTGTTGTGGCCCACCTGTCACCCTGCCTTGCCCGGCGTTCAGTTCTCAGACACTCCAAAACAGAAAAACAGTCCATGTGCTTGTTTTTATGTTTTATTGAGGGACTTGAACTTGGATGGGGTATAGGGAGTATGGGATGCCCAATGGAATTTTGCAGAACTTGCTCGGACAACTATATACACTCCATTTCTCCTCCTGCACATAGCTTCCTTTCTAATGTTCACTTCTCTCTCCTAATGCACATCACTTCCTCTCTAATGTTCACTCCTCTCTCCTTCTGCACACCACTCCCTCTCTAATGCTCGTTCCTCTCTCCTCCTGCACATCGCTTGCTCTCTAATGTTCACTCCTCTCTCCTCCTGCACATCGCTTCCTCTCTAATGTTCACTCCTCTCTCCTCCTGCACATCACTTCCTTTCTGATGTTCACTCCTCTCTTCTCCTGCACATCGCTTCCTCTCTAGGTCGTTAGGAAATTAGATGTGAAAATTCTGCTCCTAGAATGCATGACGGTACTCCCTGCATGTTGGACCTCTCTATGTGGCCAGGCTGTGAAAAAGTCTCACACATGTGGTATCGCCATACTCGGGGCAAGTAGCAGAATGTATTTTGGGATGTAATTGGAAGTATGCATATGCAGTGTGTGAGAAATAACTTGTTGTTATGACAATTTTGTGCAAAAAAAAAAAAATCTTAATTTTCCCAAGAAAATTGCTCCCTCTGTGAGAACGGGAAGAGTTCTGAGACTTTCCCTTGTAAATGTGGTCAAGGAGGGTTGCCAACCAATAATGATCCTTCTCCTTGATGCCACAAATTCTCGGGTCCTTTTGCAGGCTTTGAAGAATGAGGGAGCCCATTCACCACAAGTTTGCGAAGGCATGAGAAGCAGTGTCCTCTATGTCACTGAGGATTACAGTGTCTGCAACTGCCCCCTCCCAGCCCTGTACTACTCCCAAGGGTTCTGGGGACGGAAAACCATCTCTTAAGGTTTGAAGTATATCTTTCTTTGCTTCAATGCTTCCAAAACTGCAAGAATCCTCCTCCTTCTCCTCTTGTGTGTTTTGTGGCGTCACAAGAATGGTGTCTGCATAAAGCGGGCCTTGAGAGGAAAGGAAGTCCTCCTCTTCCTCCCGCTGATCTGCCCGAGTGCCCTGTCCATAATGCCACACAGAGTCTGTTCCAGCAGGAACACAACAGGGATTGTGTCACTGATGCATGCATTGTCACGGTTCACTATCCTTGACGGCTGCTCACTCCCCCAGCCATTGGCGTGGGGGAAAAAAGCCGAGCCGGCCTGATCCTGTCGTTGTGCCATACTGACACAGGCA
Organism: Glandirana rugosa; assembly: GCA_018402905.1. Classification (NCBI taxonomy): domain Eukaryota; kingdom Metazoa; phylum Chordata; class Amphibia; order Anura; family Ranidae; genus Glandirana; species Glandirana rugosa. The sequence goes on along the minus strand of BLSH010377274.1, from coordinate 70,283 downwards.
CTCGTTGACAGCCCTCTGCTGCATGTGCAGCCGCTGCATCATTGCCAAAGTTGAGTTCCACCTGGTAGGCATATCACACATCAGGCGGTTTTCGGGCAGGTAGAATTCCTGCTGAATTTCAGCCAATTGAGCACTGGCTGTGTATGACCGCCTGAAATGGCTACAGACTCAAAGTAAAAGTACAGAGGCACTTCAATATACTGCCGTAAAAGTGCACTAATGCACTTCAATATACTATTGTAAAAGCGCATTAAGGTACTTCAATATACAGCCGTAAAAGTGCACTAAGGCACTTCAATATACTGCCATAAAAATGTACTGAGGCACTTTAGTATACTGTAGTAAAGTGCACTAGCGCAATTCAATATACTGCAGTAAAACTGCACTGACGCACTTTAATATACTGCCGTAAAAGTGCACTAAGACACTTCAATATACAGCCATAAAAGTGCACTAACGCACTTCAATATACTGCCATAAAAGTGCACTAAGGTACTTCAATATGCTGCCGTAAAAGTGCATTAAGGCACTTCAATATACTACAATAAACGAGAACTAACACAACTAAATATACTGCAGTAAACGTGTACTAACACATTTCAATGTACTGCAGTAAAAGTGCATTAACGCACTTCAATATACTGCAGTGAAAGTACACTAATGCAATTCAATATACTGCAGTAAAAGTGCACTAACACACTTCAATATACTGCTGTAAAAGTGCACTAATGCACTTCAATATACTGCAGTGAAAGTGCACTAATGCAATTCAATATACTGCAGTAAAAGTACACTAACGCACTTCAATATACTGCTGTAAAAGTGCACTACCGCACTTCAATATACTGCCCTAAACGTGCACTAACGCACTTCAATATACTGCAGTAAACATGCGCTAACGTGCTTCAATATACTGCAGTAAACAAACACACTTCAATATACTGCAGTAAACGTGCACTAACACACTTCAATATACTGCAGTAAACGTGCACTATGCACTTTAATATACTGCAGTAAACGTGCATTAACGCACTTCAATATACTGCAGTAAACGCGCACTAATGCACCTCAATGTACTGCAGTAAACCTGCCCTGAAACTCTAAACTGACACTAAAGTAAAAATGTATGGTCACACTACACTCACACTGCACTATCACTATATTAACACTACACTTACACTCACAATAGAATCACAATAATACACTATAGTACACTAACGTGCTAGCAGCAATGAACTGAGCCCTATTCTCCACTCCAATATCACACTGCAAATGGCTGCTTTGAGAAGGATCTTTTTATAGTGTATGGTGGGTCTATGAGCAATGAGCCATGATTGGGCACAGTCATCATTACTTTCTCCAGTCATAGCTCTGACACTGTTCTCTGCCCTGATTGTGCAAATCATTGCTTCAGCCAATCAGGGCTTCCAGTGCACTGTGCGGAGCGCAGTGCATTGTGGTACACTTGGCGGGCTGAACAAATGGTCGGGCTAAACCGTTCAGCCAACATTAGTGACAATGAAGAATCAATCAGAATATTTTCATTAGTTTGATCTGCCTGCCTCCATACAATCACCTCAACAAAGTCAGCAGGATAGAATACATCTTGCTTAGACATCCAAATCAATCCACTTTAAATTAGTTTCATTTTGTATGAGTAGAATATCAATATTACCAATGCAGAGATATAGGAAGGGTATAGGAAGCTCATTACATTGGAATACACTTTTGTTGCAGCCAGAATAGGCTGTCCTGCCATTAACTACTTCACGACCACCCACCATACATATACTGCGACAGGGTGGCCGCTCCGCATCAGATCACGTACCTAGTAGGGATGAGCCGAACACCCCTGGTTTGGTTGACACCAGAACATGACATGACAAAAAGTACGGGCGAACATTCGAACACCATTACCCTAAAAAGTGTATGGGGACCCAGGTCCTGCCCTAGGGGACATGTATCAATGAAAAAAAAAAGTTTTTAAATCAATCCTTTTTTCAGGAGCAGTGATTTTAATAATGCTTAAAGTGAAAAAAAAAATGAAAAATTCCTTTAAATATTGTGCCTGGGGGGTGTCCTTAGTCTGTGTGTAAAAGGGCACATCTCTGTGAGGTGTAGAACATAGCCAGAGCAAAATGATATTTCCATAGGAAAAATTGTCATTTAAAATCGCGGCTGTATACTAAAATATATATACTAAAAATCGCTGGAAATAAGTGTGTGGGGTCCCCCCCAGTCCAAACCAAGCTCTTCAGGTCTGGTTTGTTATTAAGGTGAACCCCGTGCCAAATTTAAAAAAAAAATTGACGTGGGGTTCCCCATAACATCCAAACCAGACCCTTATCCGAGCATGCAGCCCTGGCCGGTTAGGATGGGTGGGGACGGGTGAGCGCCCCCCCTCCTGAACCATACCAGGCTACATGCCCTCAACATGGGGAGTATGTGTGCTTTGGGAGAGGGGGGCTCTGCCCCCCCCACCTCAAAGCACCTTGTCCCCATATTGATGGGGACAAGAGCCTCTTCCCCACCGCCTGCTTGTGGGGGGTTTATCAGAATCTGGAAGCCCCCTTTAATATGGGGGCCCCCAGATCCTGCCCCCTTCCCTATGTGAATAGGTATGGGGTACGTTGTACCCTACCCATTCACCAAAAAAGGAGGGTAGTGGTACAAAAAACAAGAGGCAGTTTTTGACAAGTCCTTTATTGTGTAAAATAGCTCTTTTCTTCTTTCTTCTTTCTTCCTCCATCTTCTCATGCCCCAGTCCTTCTTCTGGTCTTCTGCTTCTTCTTTTAGTCTTCTTGCTTCCTCTCTTCATCTTCAATCTTCATCTTCGTCTTCTTTCACCACCGCTGCTCCTGCTGCTGCAGCCCAGCTCCTGCGCTCTCCCAGAATAGACGGTCTTCACAATGAGAGTTCTTTTATAAGAAGGGGCAGGGCCACCCGGTGACGTAAATGGGTGACCCCACCCCACTGACAGCGCATGACGTCAGAAGGGGGCGGGTTCACTCGGTTACGTCACTGCATGGCCCCCCCCCTTCTTATAAAAGAAGTGTCAATATGAAGACCGCCCATTCTGGGAGACGCGCAGGGGCCGGGCTGCAGCAGCGGGGAGAACGGCTGCGGTGAAAGAAGAAGGAAGAAGAAAATGAAGATTGAAGACGAAGAGAAGAAGACTAAAAGAAGAAGCAGAAGACCAGAAGAAGGACCGGGCAGGAGAAGATGGAGGAAGAAAGAAGAACGAAAAAAAGAGCTATTTTACACAATAAAGGACTTGCCAAAAACTGCCTCTTGTTCTTTGTAACACTACACTCCTTTTTTGGTGAATGGGTAGGGGTAAAATGTACCCCATACCTATTCACATAGGGGAGGGGTCGGTATCTGGGGGCCCCCTTATTAAAGGGGGCTTCCAGATTCTGATAAGCCCCCTGCCTGCAGACCCCCACAACCACAGGCCAAGGTTGTGGGGATGAGGCCCTTCTCCCCATCAACATGGGGACAAGGTGCTTTGGGGCACATGAGGGCATGTGGCCTGGTATCTGTCAGAGGGGGGATGCTCGCTCGTCCCCACCCCCTCCTGCCATGCCTGGACTCCATGCCCGGATAAGGGTCTGGTTTGGATTTTGGGGGGGCACCCCACACCATTTTTTTTTTATTTGGTGCGGGGTTCCCCTTAAACTCCATACCAGACATGAAGGGCCTGGTTTGGATTTTGGGGGGAACCCCACGTCATTTTTTTTTAAATTTTGGTGTGGGCCCTGCGGTTGTAAATTAGTTAACAAATTGTGATAAAATCCCCCAGTCGAACAGGTGGCAAAAAATTGGTCCTTGGGTGCTGGCAGTACCAGAACACTGTAACCCTTTGCAGTTACTGTTTTTGGACGGAGGAACGGGCCCTGCTGTTTTAAATTAGTTTAAAAATTGTGATGAAATCCCCCAGTCAATCAGGTGGCGAAAAATTGGGCCTTGGGTGCTGGTGGTGCCAGAACACTGTAACCCCTTGCAGTTACTCTTGTTGGACGGAGGAACTGGGCCTGATGTTGTAAATTAGTTTACAAATTGTGACGAAAGCCCCAGTCAAACAGGTGGGGAAAAATTGGGCCTTGGGTGCTGGCGGTGCCAGAACACTGTCACCCCTTGCAGTTACTCTTGTTGGACGGAGGAACTGGGCCTGATGTTGTAAATTAGTTTACAAAAGCCCCCAGTCAAACAGGTGGTGAAAAATTGGGCCTTGGTTCAAACTCCTTATCTCCTACCTATTGTTTTATGCCAAAAAAGCCATCTTGCTGACATGGACCTCACCTTCTGCCCCGGTCTTGTCCTCCTGGGAAGCACTGATAACAACAGCCCTACCTATGTATAGGAAAACATATCTGAATAGAGGTTGTACGTGGAAATATGATAAGGTCCGGGCTCCGTGGATTGACTCCTAAAAAGGGGATAGGGGACAGGGGTGGGGAGGTACTCCCACAGGGGAAGTGGAATGGATGTGTACATTTACTAATATGCTGCTGATATGCAGTGTGGCATGCCCACAAGTGACTATCACTACACGGGTATATGTGGATGGGTATGTTCCTGCTGCCATGGCAACTCTGTAGACTCCAAGTTGTTTTGTATATGCATATGTAACCTCCTGTACTGTTTGGACTGTCTTTTGGGTATACTGTATTTTATGTGCAAACAATCAATAAAGCACCTCTGATTGTTAAAAAAAAAAGAAGGGGGCTGAACAATTACCATCTCATAGGCCATATGACTGTGCTATTGAGCTCCTCCCTGGAGCCGAGGTCCCCTTTGGCAGGATCTTCCCCCTGACTGAGCTGGAGCTAGTGGCCCTCAAGGCCTACCTGGATGAGAATCTAAAGAATGGTTTCATCCGGCCCTCTATGTCTCCAGCCGGAGCTGGAATCTTCTTCGTGTAAAAGCAGGACCACACCTTGAGGCCTTGTATAGATTACAGAGAGTTAAACAAAATAAAGTCAAAAAACGTTACCCCCTGACTTTGGTCCCAGAACTCTTCCAGAGACTAGGAACGGCAACGGTGTTCACGAAACTGGATCTCCGTTGGACTTATAACCTGGTCCGTATCCGGGAAGGCGATGAGTGGAAGACCGCCTTCCGCACCCTTTTCCGGCACTTTGAGTATTTGGTGATGCCCTTTTCAGCATTTCGTGAACGATGTGTTCAAGGACTATCTAGATCTCTTTGTCATCATCTACTTAGACGACATTTTTATATTCTCTCCCACCTTGGAAGAACACTGTAAACATGTTGCCTGTGTCCTGAGTCGCCTTTGGCAGCACGGACTCTATGCCAAAGCCGAGAAGTGCGAATTCGAACGCTCCAGTATTCCCTTCCTGGGACTTATCATCTCAGTCACAGGCATTACCATGGATCCCCAAAACGTCTCTGCTATTCTTGAGAGACCTGCTCCCACGGACAAGAAGGGAATCTAGTGTTTTGTTGGCTTCGTCAACTTCTACAGAAAGTTCATCCGAGGATTTTCAACGATTATTGCGCCAATTATGCAGCTCACCAAGTCCAACACACAGTTCTTGTGGACCAAGGATGCCCAAGAAGCCTTCGAGACCTTGAAAGGTCTATTCACGTCAGCACCTATTCTGAAGCACCCCGATCCTGCCCTACCCTTCGTCCTGGAAGTGGATGCTTCCGAAGTTGCTGTAGGGGCCGTGCTGTCACAGAAACAAGGAGCCAAGGCTGCCCTTCACCCGGTGGCGTTTTTTTTTCCCGTAAGCTAACCTCACCAGAGAGGAACTATGATGTGGGAGATTGTGAGCTGCTGGCAATCAAAGCCGCCCTGGAAGAGTGGCGCTATCTGTTAGAAGGAGCCAGGCACCCTATTTTGATCTTTACCGATCACAAAAATCTGGAGTATCTCAGATCATCCAGAAGACTTAGACCTTGCCAAGCCCGGTGGGCTCTCATCTTCTCCCGCTTCCTCTTTCATGTTACGTACAGGCCTGGGTCAAAGTATTCCAAACCGGATGCCCTGGCCAGGATGTTCTGCAAACCGGGAGATTCCATGATTCCTGACACGGTTCTGCATCCCAGGAACTTCTTACAGGGAGACTTGCTGTCTCGCATCAGGCAATCTTTAGCTAAGACGCCCAGGCCAGCCATCCCCAGTCTGTGCCCAGAACAAGAACAGCAAAACCAAGGCATGGGGGCTGCTAAAACCACTTCCTGTACCTGATCGAGCATGGTCAATGATTTCCATGGATTTCATCGTGGAACTTCCATCATCCCAGGGGTATTCTACAATCTTTGTGGTAGTGGACCGTTTAACCAAAATGGCGCACTTCTTGCCCATGAAGGGCACACCATCAGCCGCTGAGACAGCTGAGATCTTTATTCGGGAGATAGTCAGACTCCATGGAGTGCCCTTTAGCATTGTCTCCGATCGCGGAGTGCAGTTTACATCCAAGTTCTGGAAAGCTCTGTGTTCCTCTCTGGATATCGAACATGCTCTCTCATCGGCTTACCACCCACAGACCAACTGCCAGACTGAGAAAACGAATTAAACGCTTGAGCAATATTTGCGCTGCTTTTCTTCATACTCACAGGATGACTGGGCCTCTCTGCTGTCATTGGCCGAATTTGCCTTTAATAATACAGTTCACTCAGCCACTAAGCAATCCCCATTCCTGGCCAATTATGGCTTTCACCCAACCTTCATGCCTATGTACAACTCGGAAGGCACGGTACTTGCAGTACAGAAAAATAACCAAGTTCCTGGAAGGGAATAATAAATTGTTGCAGGAAACCTTGGCCCAGACTCAACAACACAATAAGGAGACTTTCGACAAGGGGAGATGGGGAGAGTTAGATCTACAACCCAGAGAGCAAGTCTGGCTCACTACAAGCACCCTTAAGCTAGCCTACCCATCAATAAAATTGGGACCCAAGTTCGTTGGACCATTCCGGGTGAAGAGACAGATTAACAGAGTGGCAAATGAGCTGGAGCTTCCATCATCCCTGCTGGTCCATCCAGTTTTTTGCGTGGCTCTGTTGAAGCCCGTGGCCCCAGATCCTTTTCCTGGGTGGAAGACAGGCCCGCTAGGGCTAATCTTGGTAGATGGCGAAGAGGAATTCGAAATTGAATCCATCTTGGACTGCAGGAAGAGGAGGGGCGGTATTCAATACTTGGTGAAGTGGAAGGGTTACGGCCCTTAAGAGAGCTCCTGGGAGCCTGAAGACAACATCCACGTGGATTAGCTTATCCAATCGTTCAAGGAGAACAACCTTGATAAGCTTGCCCGGTTGGGCATCCGGAGGCTGCCCCTTGGGGGGGCAATGTCAGGAAATGGCTGTTGCTTCCAGAAATCCGGTCTGGAAGCCTATGCACGGGCGCATGTAGCGTGTGCGCCTGTGCGCGTGTGCACACGCCTGTGCGCGTGTGCACGTGCTTATGCACCGGCATTGGTGCCAAATGGCCCATTTAAGTGGACAGCACCCTGCAACCAGTGCTGTCCATTCTACAGCGTTTGTGTGTGTGTGTTCCTGAGCAACCTGAATATCTGTTCCTGTGACCCGGCTTGCCTTGACCCTGCTCTGACCTCTGCCTGCACTGATCTTGGCTTCCATGACCACTCTTCTGCCTGCTCCCTTTGTAGCTCTGCTGCCAGCCTGTTAACAAACTTTGCCTGTGCCTGACCACTCTCTTGCCTGCTCCTCTCTATTGCACCACCAGCCAGTTGCCGACCCAGCCTGTACCCTTCATTCTTCCAACTAACGAGACCGGAGGAATTACTTCAGTTGTCAACGGTGACCAGTTCAACCCTCGTGCCATCCTCACTCCTGAACCTCCTGTTTGCTGTACCAGGGGTTCGCGAATCAGGGTCACAAGAGAGGTTACCCCTGCATAAGTCAGACTCCACCACCAGGTACGTGACAATTTGCCTGCTGAATTCACCTGGTGGTGTACTGCTAGCAGATTGGCTGCAAGTACTAGTGGCACGCATTGTTACACCTTCATTCCTCTCAGTGCAGATTTTGGAGACGACTGCAGGTATAGTAGAGGTTGAGATCCCAGATGAGGAGCAAGGAGAAGTCCGCCTTGTTTTCTGGTGTGGGTTCTTCAGGTACTCTTGCCAACAGACTGCATGGCTGGTTGTCATATGTCTTGTCAAGACAGTAGTGCCCAAGTGGCTGGAGTACTGGCAGTGCTTGACCCGCTTCAGACATAGATTGCAAATGGCAATGGTGCGATCTACTGCACATGTGCTGAAAAATGCCCACATCAAAGAAATTTTGGAAGTCCGCGGGGAGGCAGCAGCGCCCCGCACCTGTAGAGCTCTGTGGTCTGATGCAATTGGGTGGCTTCCCTTAAGCTGGCACCTGGAGAACATCCTGCCTTGTTGGAGTTAGACACTTTCCTCCTCTCTTCTCTCAGGCACCCAAGTACAGTCCGTGTCCTCATCATCCCCTCCCTCCTCGTCACTGGATCAGACTTGCCAGTATGCTGCAGCTGGGGGAACATGACTGTTAGTTTCTTGTCCTTTTGCAGCACCCCCTGTCTCTAGGCTCACGCTACTCCCTTCCTCAACCTGGGAACCAACATGGGAGCCTTCAAACTGCTGCGCATCCTCCATGAGCATGTAACCGACACTATGGTCGAACAACTCAGGTGACTTCTCCGTGCATGATGGTAGGGCTACAGAAGGAGTAATTGTGGACAAGGATCCAGTGGAATAGGCCGCTTTGCCAGATGCGTTGGAAGGCAAACTTGTACGAGCCTTGGTGACAGAGGATGAGAAGGATGAGGACGGCTTTGTTATCCACTCCACCAACTCTTCTGCATGTTGTGGCTCAATAGCACGTCCAACAGCAGAAAAAAAGAACAAGCGTGACAAGGTGCAGAGGATGCACCCCATCCGCCACCACCACTTTTCACTGAAGACACAGAGGCAAGTGTGTGGCCTGGGAGTGTCTGCCTCTCCCTTGTGGCCTTACTGACATGATGGGTATTTTTTTTAACACCACACTACACTGTACTATATACCGTACACCCCCGAATGCACTGTTATATAGTGTACACTCAATATGCTGCATGTATATCTGGATACACTAGACTGTATATATTTGAAGACACCACGTCAAGTAGTGTGCTAAATATCGTACACCCCCGAATGCACTGATATACAGTGTACACTCAATACGCTGCGTGTATATCTGGATACACTAGACTGCTAGACTGTATATATTTGAAGACACCACGTCAAGTAGTGTGCTATATAACGTACACCCCCAAATGCACTGATATATAGTGTACACTCAATACACTGTGTGTATATCTGGATACACTAGACTGTATATATTTGAAGGCACCACGTCAAGTAGTGTGCTATATACCGTACACCCCCGAATGCACTGATATATAGTGTACACTCAATACTCTGCGCGAGTTTATATATGTCAGATCACATAGGTCTATATGTGTGTCACATAACTCACATGTGATATATAGTCACGTAAACCCCCACATGCAATATATCGTGTGATGAACTGCACCACAGAAGTTTATATATGTCAGATCGTCAGATCACATAGGTCTATATGTGCGTCGCATAACTCACATGTGACATATAGTCACGTAAGCCCCCACATGCTATAAATCGTGTGATGAACTGCACCACAGAA
>BLSH010377274.1:3277-27589 GCA_018402905.1 Glandirana rugosa | reverse complement strand
CCGCCCCCTCAAAATATCTCAACACACAGCCATTAATGTCTAAACCACTGGCAACAAAAGTGAGTACACATTAAAAGAGAAAATGTCCACACTGGACCCAATTAGCCATTTTTCCTCCCCGGTGTCATGTGGCTTGTTAGTGTTACAAGGTCTCAGGTGTGAATGGGGAGCAGGTGTGTTAAATTTGGTGGTATGGCTCTCACTCTCTCATACTAGTCACTGGAAGTTCAACACGGCACCACATGGCAAAGAACTCTCTGAGGATCTGAAAAAAAGAATTGTTGCTCTACATAAAGATGGCCTAGGCTATAAGAAGATTGCCAAGACCCTAGAAATTACCTGCAGCATGTTGGGCAAGACCATACAGTGGTTTAACAGGATAGGTTCCACTCAGAGCAGGCCTCACCATGGTCAACCAAATAAGTTGAGTGCACGTGTTCAGCGTCATAACCAGAGGTTGTCTTTGTGAAATAGACGTATGAGTGCTGCCAGCATTGCTGCAGAGGTTGAAGGGGTGGAGGGCCAGCCTGTCAGTGCTCAGACCATACAACGCACACTGCATTAAATTGGTCTTCATGACTGTCGTTCCAAAAGGAAGCCTCTTCTAAAGATGATGTACAAGAAAGCCTGCAAACAGTTTGCTGAAGACAAGCAGACTAAGGGCATGGATTACTGGAACCATGCCCTGTGGTCTAAAGAGACCAAGATTAACTTATTTGGTTTGGATGGTGTCAAGCGTGTGTGGCGGCAACCAGGTGAGGAGTACAAAGACAAGTGTGTCTTGCCTACAGTCAAGCATGGTGGTGGGAGTGCCATGGTCTGGGGCTGCATGAGCACTGGGGAGCTACAGTTTATTCAGGGAACCATGAATGCCAACATGTACTGTGACATACTGAAGCAGAGCATGATCCCCTCCCTTCGGAGACTGGGCCGCAGCACAGTATTCCAACCTGATAACGACCCCAAACATACCTCCAAGAGGACCACTGCCTTGCTAAAGAAGATGAGGGTAAAGGTGATGGACTGGCCAAGCATGTCTCCAGACCTAAACCCTAGTGAGCATCTGTGGGGCATCCTCAAATGGAAGGTGGAGGAGCGCAAGGTCTCTAACATCCACCCAGCTCCGTGATGTCGTTATGGAGGAGTGAAAGAGGACTCCAGTGGCAACCTGTGAAGCTCTGCTGAACTTTATGCCCAAGAGGGTTAAGGCAGTGCTGGAAAATAATAGTGGCCACACAAAATATTGACACTTTGGGCTCAATTTTGACATTTTCACTTAGGCCCCTTTCACACTGGGGGCGGTGGAGTGTTAGCGGCAGATCTCCGCTAGTCACAGCGGGGATTTACCACTGTTAGAGAGGCGCTATGGCAGCGGGAGCGGTGCGCTTTTACCCCGCACAAGGGGTTAAAACGGGGTTAAAAGTGCCCGCTCTCTGTGCTTCCGAGGCGGTGTGCAGCCGCTTCGGAAGCGATGCCCATTGTTTTCAGTGGGCAGGGGCGGGGGAGGAGCGGTATATTACCGCTCACTGCACCGCCCCAAATATGCTGCTTGCAGGACTTTTTGTAATGTCCTGCAAGCGCACCGCCCCAGTGTGAGAGCACTCTGGCTTTCACATTGGGGTGGATTGGGCTGGGCTTTTGAGGCGCTTTACAGGCACTATTTTTAGCTAAATAGCACCTGTAAAGCACCTCAGTGTGAAAGTAGCCTTAGGGGTATAGTCACTTTTGTTGCCAGCGGTTTAGACATTAACCACTTCAGCCCCGAAAGGATTTCACACTTTAGGACCAGAGCACTTTTTGCGTTTTGGCACTGCGTCGCTTTAACTGACAATTGCGCGGTCGTGCAATGTTGTACCCAAACTAAATTTGCGTCCCTTTTTTCCCACAAATAGAGCTTTCTTTTGGTGGTATTTGATCCCCTCTGCATCATTTCTGATGGCCGCTATAAACAAAAAAAGAGCCACAATTTTGCAAAAAAAAAAAACAATTTTTCTTACTTTTTGCAAAAATTTTGCCAAAAAAAATATAAAAAAACATTTTTCGGTTTTGGCCGATTTATATTCTTCCTCATATTTTTGGTAAAAAAAAAAATCGCAATCGGCGTTTACTGATTGGTTTGCGCAAAAGTTGCCGCATTTACAAACCATGAGAATTCATTTCTGGGGTTTTTATTTATTTATTTTTGATCTGCGATTTTTAGCAGTACTGCGATATTGCAGCGGACATGTCGGACCATTTTGACACTTTTTTGGGACCAATGACATTTATACAACGGTCAGAAATTTAAATGTCCACTGATTACTGTATAAATGTCATTGGCAGTGAAGGGGTTAACCTGCAGGGGGAGATCTAGGAGTTAACTGTGTTCCCTGGGTGTGTTCTAACTGTGAGGGGGCTGGACATTTATGGGCATAAGAGATCTAACTGATCCCAGTGACAGGGATCAGTAGATCTCCCATGCCCCCACTGATAGAGAGGGGAACCGCCGTGTTTACATCAGCGGTTCCCCGCTCTTTGGCTCTTGCAGCTCATCGCGGCTCGCCGGCGGGCATCGGGTCCGCCTGAGTCGCAGGCACATTCCTCCGGAGTACAGCAGGCAACCCCTAGCTGCCACCCCGTGAATCTCCATTTATTTACGGCGATTTGCGGGACACGTCCACACTGCCGCAGTAAATATACTGTGCGCGGTGTGGAAGTGGTTAATGTCTGTGTGTTGAGTTATTTTGAGGGGACAGTACATTTACACTGTTATACAAGCTGTACGCTCACTACTGTACATTGTAGCAAAGTGTAATTTCTTCAGTGTTGTCACATGAAAAGATAGAATAAAATATTTACAAAAATGTGAGGGGTGTACTCACTTTTGTGAGATACTGTATATAAATACTCTTCTTCCACAAATAAAAAATACAGCGTTGTAGAAGAATAGTATTTATATATGTCTGTGATATTAGTTTTATTCAATATTTGACATTTGTAAACATATTTTGAATTTGCTTAATTTAACTTGGTTGTTTTTAATACCACGTGTATCCTGCAGCTTCCTTTTGACTGGTATTCTAGTCACCTTGTTTCTTTTGTACTAATATATATGCTGCCGGGACCGCACTGGCTTAGTTGGTATTTTCTATGATTTAAATGATGTTACCTTTTTATTAACAATAAAATCTGACAGGGGTTCTAATTCTTCCCCACTGTATTCATCCCACTGGATATTACATGAGATAAAATACTGCATGGTTACATGAGCTAAATACCACATATTATGGAAATATACTGTATTTTAGAAACACAGAGCACAGAACTCAGAGCACAAACCAAGCCATGAAGTCCAAGGAATTGTCTGTAGACCTCCGAGACAGGATTGTATGGAGGTGCAGATCTGGGGAAGGGTACAGAAACATTTCTGCAGCATTGAACATCCCAATAAGCACAGTGGCCTCTCTTGCTCAGTTTGGCTGAAAGGCACGCTCTAGGAAGAAGTTTGGAACCACCAGTACTCTTCCTAGAGCGGGCCGTCTGGCCAAACTGAGTGACCCTGGGGAGAAGGGCCTTAGTCAGGGAGGTGACCAAGAACCCGATAGTCACTCTGACATAGCTCCAGTGTTTTTCTGTGGAGAGAGAACCTTCCAGAAGAGCAACCATCTCTGCAGCACTCCACCAATCAGGCCTTTATGGTAGAGTGGCCAGACGGAAGCAACTCCTCAGTCAAAGACACATGACAGCCCACCTGGAGTTTGCCAAAAGGCACCTGAAAAACTCTCAGACCATGAGAAACAAAATTCTCTGGTCTTATGAAACAAAAATTGAACTCTTTGGCCTGAATGGCAAGTGTCATGCCTGGAGGAAACCAGGCAATTCTCATTAGCTGGTCAATACCATCCCTACAGTGAAGCATGGTGGTAGCAGAATCATGCTGTGGGGATGTTTTTCAGTGACAGGAAATGGGAGACTAGTCAGGATCGAGGGAAAGATGAATGCAGCAATGTACAGAGACATCCTTAATGAAAACCTGCTCCAGAGCTCTCTGGACCTCAGACTGGGGCGAAGGTTCATCTTCCAACAGCACAACGGCCCTAAGCACACAGCCAAGATAACAAAGGAGTGGCAATGGGACAACTCTGTAATGTCATTGGGTGGCCCAGCCAGAGCCCAGACTTGAACCCGATAGAACATCTCTGGAGAGATCTGAAAATTACTGTGCACCTATGCTCCCCATCCAACCTGATGTAGCTTGAGAAATCCTGCAAAGAAGAATGGGAGAAACTGCCCAAAAATAGGTCTGCCAAGCTTGTAGCATCATACTCAAAAAGACTTGAGGCTGTAATTGGAGTCAAAGGCGCTTCAACAAAGTTTTGAGCAAAGGCTGTGAATACTTATGTACATGTGATTTTTTTCATTTTTTATGTAGCACCCTGGTCCTAAAGAGGGCTGCTAGCAAATTTAGTTGTGCTAGGTGGTAACTAGCTTGGCTAATTGGTAGGGGATCCACCGATTTTACCCTAAGCCTGAGTTCCTCTCTTCATTGCTGACTCTGACATTAGAATCGTGGATTACAGTTAACACAGGTTATGAATAGATATGTTGTCTTAGCCAATATGGAGGAGTTTTCTTTGGCCCCGGAGCATAATGGGACTATTTATTCGGAAGGAGTCAGGTGATCGGTGTTCTTTCTGCCCCAGGCTTTGGTTTGGGGAGACGTATGTTGAGCAGTAGCAGAGGGTTAGGCCTGAAGCATGAGGCCTAATCACGCGTGTGAGGAGGTTCTGCCTGAGGGAGAGCCGGATTGTGTGCCAGCGGTAAAGGAGAAGCAGTTGCCACAAAGGGACGACCACTCCTGTTACTAGAGGCAGGTGTAGAGAGGATGGAGGTCTGAAGAAATACCAGAGCAGCCCTTTCACTAGCCGGGGATGGTGAAGAGGTGGGAAAGCTTCATTAATCTCTAGACATGTGCAATTCGTTTCGTTCTGAATTAGGTTTTTAATGAATGTTGACAAATTAGTTAATTCGGAAGTATCGAAGTTACAAATTACCCGAAATAATGAATGGCGCGTTTAAACTTTTGGAATGTAACAGATTAATAATAATGATAAATAACAATAATAGTAATAATAAAAGTTTTTTATCACCATTATTATTTATTATTATTATTTGTTCCGTTCCATTTGTTTAGACGCGGCATTCGTCATTTCGAATAATTCGTAACTTCGGATAAATTCGTATTCGTTATGTTCACTAACAGTCAAATTTGAAAGGAAATTCCAATATCTATAATTTAAAAGTTAGTTATTATTAGTTAGTTAGTTATTATTTCAAATTTTTGGATGTTCGAATTTACGAATTTACAAATTTACGAATTTTGGAATTTACGAATGTAGGAATCGCGTTCATAACTAATGACCCAAAAAACAAAAAAAAACAAATGAAAAGGAAAACAAAGACAAACTAATTTTTCAGCAGTGCACAAGTCTAGTAGTCTCATCCGGGAACCCAGCAGGAGGCGTGGGTGCACCTTGAAGATAAGTACAGCGGGTAATTGTGAACCAAGTCAGGGACTCAGCAGGACAGTGTGGGTGAAGCTTGAGTGATGTACAGTGGGATACTGTGAGTAGAGATCTACAGCGGGATACTGTGATTTACGTGTGCAGATCTACAGTGAATTATTGAAGTGAAGTGTTACTATAGGAGACAGCAGTTGCTACGAAAATACAGATTGCTGCATTCAGCTTAAAGGCCCCTTTTCTGTATCGCTGTCAGCCTATTTCTTTTTTTGTCTGTGGAGTCTGCCAATTTGCATATTGCATTTGCCTAAGGGTGTCCTGGCCCCAACCCTCTCTCCCCCAGTTCTTGTTGAGAGACAATAAATCTCTTTTTGTTCATTTCCAAAGTGACTGGCGCCCAATCATTCCGCCTTGCACGACACCCACCATGCCTAGTAACCTGCACCCGAGGAGGAATATCAGCTGCCCTTGACTCTGGAGGTCACCATTAGGCCTCTGGAGGGCGGGGGCATCTCTACATTTATTTTTAATAAATTTGCACAGATTTCAAACAAACTTTTTTCATGTCATTTTGGGGTATTGTTTATAGAGTTTTGAGGAAAATAATGAATTTAATCCATTTTGGAATAAGGCCAGTGGCACAGGGGAGCCGCCCCCTTAATCCATGCGCCCGGAGCTTAATCTCCATGCAGGGTGCAAGACGCATGGATTTCAATGAGTGTTTTTCTTTTTTTGAAGCACATGATTAGAGCCGGAGCACTGCGCCCCGAGCCTGCCCACTTGTGTGGCATTAGCAAATTAATATTCACTAATGTCTTCCTGCTTCTCCTCCTGGCCAATTGGGACCAGCTTCCTGATTGGCCAGTAGGAGAAGCAGGAAGACATTAGGGAGTCTTAGGATGAGTCTCAGTACCCACCTCCTGTTCAGCCGTGAGGAGAAGCAACAATCCCTGCAGCAGCAGTCTCTTCTAGCAGCCCCGGATTCAGCATAGCATCGCCACCTTGTCCTCCTCCCTGCACCTCTACCGCAGTAAGGTAAGGCCAATTGGGACCAGCTTCCTGATTGGCTAGTAGGAGAAGCAGGAAGACATTAGGGAGTCTTAGGATGAGTCTCAGTACCCACCTCCTGTTCAGCCGTGAGGAGAAGCAACAATCACTGCAGCAGCAGTCTCTTCTAGCAGCCCCGGATTCAGCATAGCATCGCCACCTTGTCCTCCTCCCTGCACCTCTACCGCAGTAAGGTAAGGCCATGGATTGCAAGGGGGGTGGGGGTGGTTTCGCATTTCTATAGAAGTCTATGGGAATGCTTGAAGCAGTCATATGCAGGTCAAAAAGAGGTCAACTGCAGGTCAGAAGCATCTTAAACTGATCTCAAACGAATGTAATTGACAAAAGCCCAAAGCATGGTGACATAGGCCCTAAAGATGACCAGAATCTTACAATGTACATTAACATTGTTGCAATGTGTTCATGTGTTATTATGCACATTAATCACTAGCTGACTGGCCCATTGTAAAAATATGTTATTACTTTGAAGTTAAGTACCGGGGTTATTACAGTAACTAGCTGCCATAACCCCAATATTTTTTTGTTACTATGGCTTATTCTCTTTCAGATGAAAGTGTTCCTGTGGGTGGACTCGCCACTGGATCACTTTTAGAAGCCGCAGGAGGGGTGCCCCCCCCTCCTGCCGCTTCACTGATGCATTAGGTAAGCCTGGGAGTGATCCAATGCAGTCGTTAGCTGGGCATGGAGAAAAGTGAGGCCAAGATGGCCACCCCTCATGTCTATGCCTTTGGTGGAAACGCCATTTCCCGTTCCCAGGCCATAGTAAATACATATTTTTTTTTTTTTAAACAAAAGTTTAATTTTTTTTTCTTTTGCTTTTAAAGGTATATAAGAGATTTGGGACATTTTTTGAGATCTCTCAATAAAGAGGACCTGTCATCCCTATTTCTATTACAAGGTATATTTACATCTTCTGTAATAGGAATAAAAGTGATTTAAAAAAATAACAATAAAAGGACAGTGTAAAAATAAAAAAAAGTAAAATAAATCAGAAACAAATGTAAGCGCCCCATCCCTCCGTGTCCACGCGCAGAAGCGAAAGCATACGTAATTTGCGCAAGCATATGTAAATGTTGTTCAAACCACAAATTCTGAGGTATCGCCATGAACATTAGAACGAGAGGAACGATTCTAGCACCTCCTATATAACTCTAAACTGGTAGCCTGTAAAAATGTTTAAAGTATCGCCTATGGAGATTTTTAATACCGTAGTCTGTCGCCATTCCACGAGCGTGCGCAATTTTAAAGCAGGTATCTATTTACTTGGCGTAACATCATTTTTCACAATATACAAAAAAATTGGGGTAAATATTGTGTTTTCTTTTTTTCATTCATACAAGTGTATGTGTTCCCAAAAAACTGTTGTGTTTGAAAGACCGCTGCGCAAATACAGTGTGACATAAAATATTGCAATGATTGCCATTTAATTCTCTAGGGTCTCTGCTAAAAAAATATATAATGTTTGGGGGTTCTAAGTAATTTTATAGCAAAAAATATTGATTTAAACTTTTAAACAAAAAATTCCAGAAAAGGCCTGGTCTTTATCCACTCATGTGGTTAAGATGCAAATCGTATTTAGTAATATGTGAGAAGTTACAGAATTTTTTTAAAGAAACTCTTAGGTCTTTAGTATATCAAAACCATACTCCCGCAAGACAAGTGGTAGTGCAGCCCTTGTGTCTAACCTCCCCAATGGGGGGACTTAGGAAAAGTATGACAGGCCAAGAAGCTAGCATTTTTGGAAAGTGAGGTCAACATTGGTAGCTTTTGTATTTTTCAAAGCACAGCTTCTTTTAAATGCATTAGAACATACCAACATAGCTCCAGAGTTATGAATGCAAATAGCCACCAGGGGGAAATATTGTCTAACTAAACACATGAAGCCTTTTGACACCCTATTGGTATTAATATAAAAAACAAGTACATGGAAATAAGAGACACTGAAAAAAAGATGGTTCAGTATATACTGTAAATATTTATAGTATGATGCCGTGTATCTTTACATACTCTGTATATCAATTCTTTCTTTGTGAGGAATGGATCTGAATCTAATCTCAATGTCACAGCTGGTATGATTTTATTTTATATGTGAAAGCACATTAAGTTGCATACATGCAGGTTATAATAGCAATAGGTTTGTATTTTTTTTTTCTTTTTAAGAAAAATGTTAGTATTTTATCATACATCTAATTAAAGCCTAATTTCATTTTCTAAAAATCATTTTTTTTATCTTTCAATTTAAAAAAAATGTATTTTGCAATCTTGCTGTAATTCTTTTGCCAGCAATGCATCTAAATCTTTTCATTTTGATGTGTCTGCTTTGATAACTATTGTAACTAATGTATGTAGTTAAATATTGTTTGTGTTTACGTAATAGAAACTACTTGCATTACCTGCATTTTCCTGTACTTAAATGTAGTGTAATAGTGAAATTGTGTAGTTGGCTTTGTTACACATGCTATATACTAGAACTGCATGTATATAATGTTATGATTTTATAGATGCAAATATATTATTTAAATATCTATAGACTGACCTGTGTTTTACATCTTATAAATATATTTTTAAATATTAAATGCATTTTTCTTTAAAGTATTTAAAGTTGGTCTAGCATTATTTAGCTTCAGCAAAATGTTTAGGTAAAAATGCTTTTACATAAAACTATTTTAATTTTATCAATACAGTTTTAAGTTAATTTTGTATACACTATGGGATATTTGATAGTTATTTCTTACATTCTTCAATTCAATTTTTGTTAATGTCTAGGTTCTCTTAAAATGTATTATTTAATGGCATAAAATTTGTGTTCAGCGTCCGAAATGATAAAGCATCATTAGGAGCAATTAACACGGCCATTTGCTTTAAAAACTCAATTTAAAAAATGCTATTTTATTTTGCTATAGATTTTTCTATAGATTTATTTTATAGTTATGTGAGCAGTTTCATAATTGTAATTGTTAATTTATTGTTAAAACTAGGTGAATGGTTATATTTGTTTCACTATTCCATTTTTAAAGTTAAGGACTGCCAACAAAACGCAAAATGTTTTGAAAGTTGCAGTAATGTTTTTGGCTGCTTATGTGGCAAAATGCTACAAAAGATATCTTATTAAGTACCTCATTTGCTCTTGGATGATAACCAAAAGTGTAAGTTCTAGTAAAGTGTTTCCTGCAAATACCCAGATGGACAGATATTGCAGTTAAAGAAAAACCTACATTGATGGGGGTAAATATATATATACATATATCCCTTTTATGCTTTAAAATACTTTCAGTATGATTTACTTACTAAAAATCTGCCTCTTGAAATAAAAAATAATATTTTTACAGTAAACACAGATGGCTGATGTTTCTGCATTTTTTTTTAATTTCTCAATAGTAAGAATACTTAGTAATAATAACAATAACAACAATAATATCAATTAAAATAATAATAAAATAATACCATAAAAATAATACACCATTTTTATATTAATCCTACATTTACACACATTTTCATATACAGGCAATAGTAATTTGGGGCCAAATGAATATTTGTAAATAGCGCTCTATAGCAAAATGGAAAGACAATAGATGTTTTTACTATAAATGTGATATTATGGTGTGTTTTAAGATCTGCAGTATGTTTCAGTCTGGTCCCACTTAAAAAACACATTCCAAACTACACCTTTCTATACTCTTTGTTGAATTTCACTGAAGTTTCTCTTCCTGTCATCACTCCATTAGTACCTTCACCAAGGTTCATAGAAAAATTCAGAAAATACACCTGAACAAGCATAAAAAGAATGATTATTCCTAATTGTGCTTAGAGTAAATGTTTCTTTTTAAAAACATAGCAACCTAATGGGAAAGGCAAAAATATAACACTTCTTACGGCTGATGTTAAAGTAACACTGCGTGCTTTCAAAGAAAATGACGTGCCATGGCAATGTCAGCAATACATTTGTTAACTTAAATAAATGACAGAATTGTAAAGGTGCAAACATGCAATTAGTGAAATTGAACCTTCTGAAATTTAAGATATCTATTGTGTAGGGAATCTTAAGCCCTGGATATGTTGGGCTGCTTGAAACCAGGCAAAAAAGACGGGATATTGTTTCTGTGATATGTGAAAATACAGCCATCAGATTTAAACATGAGAAGTATATTGTAATAAATTCACATGGGACAATACATAAAAATAAACGTATAAAACAGCAATGAAATATACTGCAAAACGCGTGTTATTATTATCCACAATAATAACATAATGATGCATGATATGACAAAAATGTGTTATTTAACCTGGAAGTAATTTAACACAACTGCATATAACTTAACAAGTTAGGGTAGTCACTAAGAATTGGTCTATGTTCTTATAAGGTGATGTGTAATATATACTTAACCTTATTTACATTATTATATTTTTATTTATTTAACACATTGATCTTCATTTTTTTTTTTAAAGAAAATACAGGCTTTCCCAAACTTCTTTATTATTTCCCTTTTTTTCCTAAGTCAATTCATTGTAAATCAAATAATTAATAACATATGAGGAGAGTAATCTCTCCTTGATATTTTATGTCATATAAGCTTACATAGAAGTAAATTACACTTCAGCAAATTAATAACAAAGTAATAATTTAACATAGTTTATAACATCTACAAAGCACTTTTTCACCTTAAATTAATGATGACTGCATTAAGCAATATGTATTTTTTTTTATATATTCTCAATGTATCCTGTAAAAACAGAGATCATAGTATTATATAAACATTTGGCATCACTTCTTGCTTGGCTAAACATGTATTTCCTTCAATATACATAGCAAAAAAATAAAACAATTTTTCTTTTATACTTTTTACACTTTTGTGCAATACAAATTAGGTAATGCAACAGGTTTTATCAAAAACATAAAATAAACACTAAAAAGATAATTTATATAACAAAATAAATATGCAGATAATAATAATGTTGATGCTTGTTTGTGTTGTGCATATTATACATAAATGCTACTAAACTCTTTCATATTTCTTTGTGGCATGTAACACAAACCAGTATAGCTAGCTGTGTATCTACAGTATATGATATGTTGTATTATATTTTTTTCTACAAAACAAGAAAATTAAAATAAAATTATGAAAACTGTATGGTTTACATGCTGTTTTAATTTTAGTAACATTGAATTTTCAACCCTGAGGAAGGCCATAATGCTTCATCACAGCACAGCGTCAAAAAAAGTTAATTAAAGTTCACTTATATTAGCGAATAACATTAATTTGTGCTCACAGACATCCAACCATGTGCAAGGTGATTTTTTTTAAAATTCCACTACAGATGAGTAATCAAAGTGAGAAAGGTTTAGTTTATTCACTTAGTTTAGCATGTTCTAACCCTTGAATCAAGTAAATTATTGAGATTATAACATTATTTTTTTGTGATGGCATAGATGCATCCTTACAACCATGTAACTTGTGCTTAGAACAGCAAGGGAGGCCAGCAGCAACAAATAACAAACTATAGACTGTCTTTTTGTATTTTCTATCTTCATATTTTCATCAGTATTAGCCCCACTTGACAACTATAAATAAACCAAACCCACCAGTATAATACCTACAATGTACGTACAGCTCATCTACGGTGTATTAGAAGATACACATATAGATGATTGAAGGCAATAACATTAATATTATAAGTATTTGTGACAGGAAGTTTAAATTAAATGGCATGACTGTCAGAGAAAATTATTTGCAGTTGTGATCTAAATTAGGCTGAAAATGACAGAGGTGGAATAAGGATCGTTATTTCTATATATTTGTTGACCAACAACATGAGTAAACTAACTGAAATTGCAATTTGCAAATTTTATTTTTTGTTTAGGAGGAAAGTATGTGTTTACGTGCACATATATTTAAGAGTGATGTATAACCAAAACTTCCACTTTAATAGTTTTTTAAACTTTGACCATAAAGTCAACTTGGAACAGGAAGCTTTAATTATGTAAAATGTTAAGGAGAATATGTGGTCAGCGTTGATTAGTCAAGAACAATAAGTTAATATAATTTTGCATTTTACTTGAGATTGTGTATGAGCGCTAAGGGTTTGATTGACTCACTGCAAAACCATACTTTCTGTGAAATATGTTATCCCTGCAATCTTCAAGGTCAGTATATTTATGTGGAAGAATGGATTAATTAATTAGCTGTAATATCTTTTAAGAATCTTGGTAATTGTCACTCCACTACAAGAGCTGCAACATCTCACACTGAGATATTTTGACCCTCACTAATTAACAGAGTGTCTGTCCAGTAAACTGACTCTTGTCTGTGTGTGCGACAAAGTAACCTTTGTTAGAAAAAGTGAGAATTACCAACAGCCATTAGGGAACATATTTAATAAATGATAATGACAATGACATTATGGCCTTGCCACATTGGACTGACTATGATCGGTGATGGCAAATAGGGCATTTAGAGGAGGTAACCACTATGCTCTTTGAAACACAACAAACAAAAAGTTAGATGTGGCATGAAAAGTGGTGAGCATGCACATGGGTCAATGGAGTGGGAATCCTGGCAAAGGGCATTATGTACTAAAAATGACAACAGAACTTTTGAGTAAATGGCCACAAATTTGTGACTATCACTTTGGAGTGAACCACCATTACCAAAGTTGAATGCCAGTTCATGCAATTTAGATTGTTCATCTGTTTTCATAATACAAAAGAAAAGCATGAACACACATATATGCATGCAAATTCCTTTATGAAATGGTAGTTTAACTATAATATGCCTTATATTCTGGCTTTCTATTTTGATCACTAAAATATAAGTCTTGCATGATTGCCATAGGAAAACATTTTGGGTTTAATGTGCAAATTCCTTTTTTTGAAGAAACTCAAATGCATAGTTGCTATACCCTCAACCCGAATAAATTTGGCACAGAAGGCATAAGTATACTCATATGAAATGAAAATATTATGAATTAATATTTAATCCCCAGTGGAAATCTATTTTATCCACAAATGTTTGCACTATGTAGTTTCACCACAGGAAACTGAGGAAATGTCAGATTGGCATGGGGATCATTATAACCAAAGTAGTCTATTGAACTTCTTTGTGGCCAAGTGTAGGGAAGAGAATTCACTTTAAATGCCAAATCTATGAAATAGTCATTTGGACATGTATTTAGAAAAACACACACACATATATACAGTATCTCACAAAAGTGAGTACACCCCTCACATTTTTTAAAATATTTTATTATATCTTTTCACGTGACAACACTGAAGAAATTACACTTTGCTACAATGTAAAGTAGTGAGTGTACAGCTTGTATAACAGTGTAAATTTGCTGTCCCCTCAAAATAACTCAACACACAGACATTAATGTCTAAACCGCTGGCAACAAAAGTGAGTACACCCCTAATGAATGTCCAAACTGGGCCCAAAGTGTCAATATTTTGTGTGGCCACCATTATTTTCCAGCACCACCTTAACCTTCTTGGGCATGGAGTTCACCAGAGCTTCACAGGTTGCCACTGGAGTCCTCTTCCACTCTTGCATGACCACATCACTGAGCTGGTGGATGTTAGAGACCTTGTGCTCCTCCACCTTCCATTTGAGGATGCCCCAAAGATGCTCAATGGGGTTTAGGTCTGGAGACATGCTTGGCCAGTCCATCACCTTTACCCTCAGCTTCTTTAGCAAGGCAGTGGTTGTCTTGGAAGTGTGTTTGGGGTCATTATCATGTTGGAATACTGCCGTGTCGCCCAGTCACTGAAGGGAGGGGGTCATGCTCTGCTTCAGTATGTCACAGTACATGTTGGCATTCATGGTTCCCTCAATGAACTGTAGCTCCCCAGTGCCGGCACATCATGCGGCCCCAGGCCATGACACTCCCACCACCATGTTTGACTGGAGGCAAGACACACTTGGCTTTGTACTCCTCACCTGTTTGCCGTGACACACGACTGACACCCTCTGAACCAAATACGTTTATCTTGGTCTCATCAGACCACAGGACGTGGTTCCAGTAATCCATGTCCTTAGTCTGCTTGTCTTCAGAAAACTGTTTGTGGGCTTTCTTGTGCATCATCTTTAGAAGAGGCTTCCTTCTGGGAAGACAACCATGCAGACAAATTTGATGCAGTGTGTGGCGTATGGTCTGAGCACTGACAGGCTGACCCCCCCACCCCTTTAACCTCTGCAGTAATGCTGGCAGCACTGATATGTCTATTTCCCAAAGACAACCTCTAGATATGATGCTGAGCACATGCACTTCTTTGGTCGACCATGGTGAGGCCTGTTCTGAGTGGAACCTGTCCTGGTAAACCACTGTATGGCCACTGTGCTGCAGCTCAGTTTCACGGTGTTGGCAATCTTCTTGTAGCCTAAGCCATCTTTATGTAGAGCAACAATCCTTTTTTTCAGATCCTCAGAAAGTTATTTGCCATGAGGCGCCATGTTGAACTTTCAGTGACCAGTATGAGAGATTGAGAGTGATAACACCAAATGTAACACACCTGCTCCCCATTTACATATGAGACCTTGTAACCCTAACAAATCAAATGACACCAGAGAGGGAAAATGGGTAATTAAGCCCAATTTGGACATTTTCACTTAGGAGTGTACTCATTTTTGTTGCCAGTGGTTTAGACATTAATGGCTGTGTGTTGAATTATTTTGAGGGGACAGCAAATTTACACTGTTATACAAGCTGTACACTCACTACTTTACCTTGTAGCAAAGTGTCATTTCTTCAGTGCTGTCACATGAAAAAATATAATAAAATATTTACAAAAATGTGAGGGGTGTGAGACACTGTATATATATATATATATATATATATATATATATATTATATATATGGCCATTTTTCCGAGAATATGAATGGGAACACAAAAACATTTCTTTCACTCATGGTTAGTGTTTGGCTGAAGCCATTTATTATCAGTCAACTGTGCTTACTCTTTTTAAACCATGATGACAACAGAAACTACCCACATGCCCCGGATCAAAAGTTTACATACCCCAGTTCTTAATACCTTGTATTGCCCCCTATAACATCAATGACAGCTTGAAGTCTTTTGTGATATTTGTAGATGAGGCTCTTTATCTTCTCAGATGGTAAAGCTGCCCATTCCTCTTGACAAAAAGCCTCCAGTTCCTGGAATTCTTGGGCTATATTGCATGAACTGCACGTTTGAGATCTCCCCAGAGTGGCTCAATGATATTGAGCTCAGGAGACTGAAATGGCCACTCCAGAACCTTCACTTCATTCTGCTCTTGCCAATGACAGGTCGACTTGGCCTTGTGTTTTGGATCATTGCATTCATCTTGCCTTTAATTTTGATCAAATTCCCTGTGCCTTTGTAGCTCACACATCCCCAAAATATCAGCGATCTTTTTTTGACAGGCCTTGTTGACTCCTCTCCAAATGTAGAGTTTATGGCTGTGGCCATAAAGCTCAATTTTGGTCTCATCACTCCAAATGACTTTGTGTCAGAAGGTTTGAGGCCTGTCTCTGTGCTGTTTGGTGTATTGTATGCAGAATACTTGGTGGCATTTGCGTAGCAATGGTTTTCTTCTGGCAACTCGACCATGCAGCCCATCTTTCTTCAAGTGCCTCCTTATTGTGCATTATAAAACAGCCGCACCACATGTTTTCAGAGAGTTCTGAAGTTATTTGTGGGTTTTTCTTTTCATCCCGAACAATTTTCCCCGCAGTTGTGCCTGAAATTATAGTTGGCCCACCTGACCATGGTTTGGTTTCAACAGAACCCCTAATTTTCCACTTCTTGATTAGAGGTTGAACACTGCTGATTGGCATTCTCAATTTCTTTGATATCTTTTTATATCCCTTTCCTGTTTTATACAGTTCACCTACCTTTTCCCGCAGATCCTTTGACAATTCTTTTGCTTTCCCATTGACTCAGAATCCAGAAACCTCAGGACAGCACTGGATGAAAGACGCAAGGGTCTGTCAGGAGTCCAGAAACTCATTGACCTTTTATACACACACACACTTATTACAAGCAAACAGATCACAGGTGACGATGGTTACGTTTAATAGCCATTCAAACCCCTTTGTGTTAACTTGTGTGTATGTTATCAAGCCAAAATCACCAGGGTATGTTAACTTCTGATCAGGGTCATTTGTGTAGTTTCTGTTGTCATCATGATTTAAAAAGAGTAAACACAGTTGATTGATAATAAATGGCTTCAGCCAAACACTAACCATGAGTGAAAGAAATGTCTTTGTGTTCTCATTCATATTCTCTGAAAAATGGCCAAGAAATCATAAATTCTGCAAGGGTATGTAATCGTATGAGCATGACTGTGTATATATCTATATCTCTCTCTCTCTCTCTCTCTCTCTCTCTCTCTCTCTCTCTCTATATATATATATATATATATATATATATACTGTATTCTAAAAAAACAGGAATATTCATTACCATACTGTTTATCTGTTCACTGATAACAAATATTTCTTGGCTACTTTGGTCCACTAACCTTTATTGCCTAATGCAGTTAGATCAGTGTTTCTCAACTCCAGTCCTTACCCCTGCACCAGCAGGTCAAGTTTTCAGGACTTCCCTCAGATGAAACGGCTGTGTAAGTTGCTAAGGCAGTGAAACTTATCAAGTCACCTGTGCAAAATAATGGAAATCCGGAAAACATTAGCCTGTTGGGGCACCTTGAGGACTGGAGTTGAGAAACACTGAGTTAGATGCTCAATTTCCCATAGACGATGGCAACTACTACTTCAATCATTTAGCAAAGTAAAAAAAGGCATCTTAGCAGTTTTGAACTTATGTGAGTCTGACACTACATATCACTTCTGGGAGGGGGGAGCACTGATCCAGCGTGCAGTGTCCTCATCATAACACTGCAGTCTCCAATTGTTGAGAGGACCCCAACACTGGAAATAGAGTGACCCAAATGCTAGAACAATCCCATTCTACAGTCTAGAAGACAGCATGACCATGAATTTTGGTAATTGAGCTACATATGTCAAATGACCATAGATTTAGGTAAGTAAAGGAACTTTAAGTTTAGGCTGCTTTTTTTAATTTATTTTATTGGAGTTGGGTTTCTTTTTTTTTTATATTTATTTTTTGCTTTTGATGGTTCCTAGGCCACATTTTAAATGACAAACTGGCAGTTCTCTCTTTGGGTAAATTGGGAGTCAATGTCTATTTGATGGGGTTTTTTGGGGGGGGAGGGTGCATGTGATCAACACAGGGCAAATCAGCACTGTCCAGACAGAGGGTCAGAGGTCATGCAGCCTCATAGGACAGTCAGGGGAGAATGAAAACTCCTCCTACAAGCTTTAACCAGTGCTCGGCCAGACACTGATAGAAGTCACAAACCTGCTATAAATGAGAAAAGGTATGTAGCAGTTTATATTTACTAAAATAATTGCAGTTCCATGTTCAGTGTAGTTTGGGAGACCAGATAAAGTGAATGCAGGGCCCTGGGTTTAGTAACACATTAAAATTAAAAACAGTGAAGGGAGGATTTGTCATCTGCTGAAGAGGTAAATATCAAGCCTACTTTTGCAGACAAGTTATTTCAGAATTTGTCACTTGAAATCAGATTTCCTGCTTACTTGGTTCATAAAATTGGCTCACCTATGAAAGCACCTTAGAGGGGCAGCATGCCAGTCAAGCAACAAGCATTTTCAGACAGATCAGTACTGGCATCCCCTATGTTTCTCTCTGGATTGAAAAAATGTAGCTATTGTGCAGGATATGAGAGCAGTTTTCCTTTTCAGGTTTCCTTTAAATGATAACTTGACACAAGAACAAAGATGTAATATGGTACAGCTTACCAGTATTTAGCTCTCAAAGTTGCATTCGTTTTTTAGACAAAGAACATTTTCAAAAAATACCTGTTGATCTTGCCAGAAATGCAGTGGCCCTGTTACCTCCTGTGAGCTGAACTCTTTCTTCTGTAAAATAGTCCAATCACCTCCCAAGTAATGGAGATGGACAAAGGTAAACATATTTAAAATTCAAAGTGTGTGACAAACATGGCTCCCTCCATAGCTAATCTAAAGAAGTGAGCATAGCCATCAAGGGGCAGAAAGTGTGTTATTTGGAGGATTACCAGGTAAAAACAGAGAGCTTAAAGTGAATATAAAGTCTCATTTTTTTCAATAAAAATAACAAACATGTTATACTTACCTGCTCTCTGCCGTCGGATTTGCACAAAGCAGCCTGGATCCTCTTCTTCTCCAGTCCCTCTTCTGTGATCCTGGCCCCTCCCTCCTGGCCCCTCCCTCCGGTTGAGTGCCCCCACAGCAAGCAGCTTGCTATGAGGGCACCTGAGCCGAGTCACAGCTCCCTGTGTCCATTCAGACACGGAGCTGTGGCCCTGCCCCTTCTCTTCCCTGATTGGCTGACTGACTTTGATTGACAGCAGCTGGAGCCAATGGTGCCGCTGCTGTGTCTCAGCCAGTCAGGAGGGAGATTCTCGGATGGCCGAGACACCTGTGGATATCGCTGGACAGAGATGGGGCTCAGTTAAGTATTAAGAGGGCTGAGGGGGGTTGCTGCACACATAAAGCTTTTATCTTAATGCATCTCCTTTAAAGCCGGACATAGACGGTTTGAATCTCGGCCAGTTCAGCAGGGATTCAATCAACTTGGGTACAACCAGCCTGCTGTATTCTACGTGCGATTAACGCTAGCGGCTCCAACCCCCCCCCCCCCCCCCCGAGGGGAGAACACAATGACACAGTGGGAGGGATTCCCTTGTCGATACTATCTGTGTTGATGGGATAGTCTGCGGAAAATGAATGAAGTTATCTTATCTAAGGGCTCTTTAAATTGCAATTTATTGCATGCTTGTTTTTGGATTTATATACACTTTAAAGTGATTGTAAAGGCTTGTTTTTTAAAATAAATTAATAACATATTCATCTGAACACAAATCTAAATGAGAAATATGTGTAACTCATTAGGAAGCATTTTGTTTTCCTTTCCATAGAAAGAAGTTGAGAAAATCCTGTTGATGATGCCATTGCCCAGCCGCAAACCAAAACAAGTATGCAACCAAGTGAAAATCTCTTAGTTGCTTGAAAAAGATTACTTTTCCTCTCTGGTGATGGAGTTCTCACTCTTCACTCTACGTTTAAGAGCTATTAATTTAGATATACTTTAAAGTGACTGTTAAGGCGTGCTTTTTTTAATTAAAATAATAACATTTTTATCTGAACACATTCTAAATAGTTTATACTTGCTGCTGTTTTGATTGACATCAGCAAAAGCCAATGGCTCATGCTGTTTCCTCAGCCCTGTGAATGCTGGGAGAGAGCTGCTGCACACGTGCTGGATGTAGTGAGAACTCAAGTACGTATTTGGGGAGGGGGGAAGGTGATACAAATGCTGGGACAATTTTTTCTTTTAATGCAGGGGAGGCATTAGGGTAAAAAATGTTCAGGCTTCACCTTCCCTTTAACCTTGTATAAGGCTTCAATGTCCATAGTAAAAAAAATCTGGAAAGCAGACATTTCACACTGTGTACAGAAATGTGGGATAAATGCAAATGGTTAGCTGAGTGTATTTTAAAGAATACATTCATCTGCCTCTGCATTTTCTAACCACATTTTCAGGGGCTACTATTGTTGGCCTTGAGCAATATCAGAATGTGATAAAGGATTCTATACTGCATATCTGTTCCACAGCAGACACCAAGATATTAAACAGGGCATTAAATAAGGCCACTCCACAATTTTTTGCTTAGGAAAGATGATGATGGATACAAATAAACAATGAAGTTCTGTCTAATATGGTTAATTTATAGCGTGCATGATTATTATTATTATAATACAGGATTTATATAACAGTTTACGCAGTGCTTTACAATATAAAAGGGAGACAATACAGTTACAATACAATAAAATACAAGAGGATTAAGATGGCCCTGCTCAGAAAATCTTGCAATCTCATAGGGTGGGGCAGGTAGTACAGAGGGTTCTAACTGTGGGGAATGAGTTGATGGAAGTGGTAAAAGATTAGTTGGAGGTGTGCTAGGCTTCCCTGAAGAGATGGGTTTTCAGAGATTGCCTGAAGGTAGCAAGAGAAGGAGATAGATGGACAGGATGAGGTAGAGAGTTCCAGAGGATGAGAGAGGCTCTGGAGAAATCCTGGAGATGAGCATGAGAGGAGGAGACAAGGGAGCTTGAGAGTAGGAGATCTTGGGAGGAGGGGAGAGGACGGTTTGGGTGATATTTAGAGACAAGATTGGTTATGTAGCTCGGGGCAGAGTTGTGAATGGCTTTGTATGTTGTGGTAAGTATTTTAAATTTAATTCGCTGGGCGATTGGGAGCCAGTGTAGGGATTGGAGGAGAGGGATGGCAGACACTGAGCGGTTGGTAGGGTGGATAATTCTGGCAGCAGCATTCATGATAGACTGAAGAGGGGATAGCCTATGGACTGGGAGGCCAATGAGAAGGGAGTTGCAATAGTCAAGGCCAGAGATAACAAGGGATTGAATGAGGAGCTTGGTGGTTTCATTTGTTAAAAAGGGGCATGCGGGGGCATGATGTTCTGCAATGTTCTAAGATGAACACATTTTTAATACAGTATTTATTTAATTTACTTATGTGTATAGACATTATCTTTCTTAAAGAGAGCTTGATAGGAAATGCAGAAGAGCTGGGAGAAATCACCTTAAAATGACTTGCATGTTTGAACAACCACAGCAGACATGGATCTTCTAAAGTTCACACTGATGTTTGCTGCATATCTTGTGGTCCCTGTTTGAAGTATGCAATTAAAACACAAATAAGGTTGTTTCTGTGCCTTATATGCTCATAAGGTTTACTAAGGGGGTAATTTATAATGCTAATTGAATATTGCTTATCCCCTCCAGCTGATCTTTAAAAAATAATAGCCCTGCACATTTAAAAACAAAAAAGCAGCTTTTGCTATTCTTATGCTATATTCACTCCTCTTATGGGTTGAATGATGACCAGCATTATTCAATTCACTTCCTATGACTGTCAGGGACCTTCTTTTTGGGGGTTGTGTTATCACAGCTATTTAGACTCACTGCACTCTCACATCATTACATGAACGCTACTCAATACAGCAATAAGGAACTGCTACAGCCATTGCCAAAAAGTGGAGGGACCAGTGATGCCAAAATTGGTGTTAGAGGAAGGACTAGGGGAGTAATATTATTAGATACATAATCCCATTGGAGAGTATCTTTCCTTGTGTAAGATCAGAATATGGACCTAGTTAATAGGACTTTAAGTATACCTCCAATGGTTTAACAAGCAGAAAAGTATATACCAATGATTTAAAATTCCTAATGCATTTTATTATTACAGGTTAGGACCATGTATTTTTTCTAAAGCCATTAATCGAACATGAGTCCTTGGTGATCAATGAACGTGGGTCAACGAAGTTCACGAGGCCACCCGCTTCCTCTGGACCTTTGATCTCCACCTATAGGATTATCACTCTGTGTTTTAGATCTCTTCAATACATCTATCCCAATTCTAATGATGTTGAGCACCAATAGAGGAACTTGTAGGAAGCCAAGCATGCATGCTGGATGTTGACAACCTGCTTTCCAACAAATTAAATGTGTATTCACATTTAAACCTTGGGGGCTTTAACACTGTATACACACATTTCCCCTTATTCCTTAAATTAAAGAGTTACATTAGTGTGAGGATCCCATGTCGGTGGTTCCCCGAGGCCGGCGAATATTACCAGGATTGTTCCCTTGTCTCCTCTTCTTAGTGCACCTATTTGGTGCTAAACATAATTAGAATTGGGATACATGGACTGAAGATATCTAAAACACATGCAGAGTGGTAATCCTATTGGGGGAGAACAAAAGTCCTGAGGAAGCTCCTGTGAAGCGTGTTGACCCATAGTCAGTGTCTCCAAGAACTCTACCATCTAGGTTCCTACAGTATACAGAATAAATTTGGTGCTAAATTCATGTTCAATGAAAGGTTTTAGAGAAATTACATGTTCTTAACCTGTATTCATAAAATGCATTAAAGTGTTTGTTAAGCCACTTGTATAAAAAGTTCCCATCCGCTCTGTATTATAACAAGAAGTTGCCCTGTGTCTGTGTTATAACATATATAAATATACTTCTCTGTATAGATAACATATATACAGAGCTCAGAAGTCCTGAGGGAGGGGCTGAGCACTGCTGCTGACGTCAGCTGGAGAGAGAGAGCCGTGCTGTCTTATCTATATAGATAAGAATATTTCTGATATAACACTGACACAGGGAACTTATTCTTCTAATAGAGAGGGATAGGAGCTTTTTGAGTTAATTATGAGAGCAGAGAGGAAAAGCTACGAGAGGAAGAGGGAGGGGGGAGGAGGGGGGAGTTGAAGACAGCCACACAGGAGATCGGAGAGCTGGGATTGACATAGCCTGCATAGACCACGGGGCTCTCAAGATAAGCTATATACAGAGGGAGTCAGTACAAGGGGTTGGGGGTCATGACCTGGCATTATCAAACAGATATTTTAGGGGATACAGAGGGAGGATTTAAAAAGCAAAAGCACGATGCTGCTAATTGCACATTAAACAGACAGGAGCAGCATTTTTTTTTTGGGTTAACAAACGCTTTAAGAATTTTAAATCCTTCTTATATAATTTTTCTGCTTGTTAAACCAATGGAAGTATACTTGAAAGTTCCATTTACTAGGTACGTATCCAGAGGAAGGTTTAAGTTTCCTAAAGTGGCTCTTCATTACTTAAAAATGAGTTCCATCCACATTTGGAACTTCCACTTCTCGGACCCCCCTCTGGTGCCGCATTTGGCACCTTTCAAGGGGGAGGAGGGAGCGGATACTTGTCTTTGACAGGTATCATGTCCCCACTTCCAGGAGTCCGGGCCGTGGTGAATTACGTCAGCAGCCCGGCCCTTTCCTCCTCCCTCCGCTGCCGCCGGGCCAGTAGCAGCGGTGCAGCGGAGCCTCGCGCATGTGCAGTAGGGGCCCGGCGTGAAGCTGTAATGCTTCACTGCCAGGTTCCCTTACCCGCAATGGCGGCAGCAGCACCCGACAGCTGATGGAAAAAAATCAGCTGCGGTGCCGACATCGCTGGACTCCAGGACAGGTAAGTGTCCTATTATTAAAAGTCAACAGCTACAGTATGTGTAGCTGCTGGCTTTTAATTTTTGCTGGGCTGAGCGGACCTCCGCTTTAAGGACTCGTGGATATGTCTGTTTGGCTACTGGTCCTCTCCCCCACAAACATGAAAATGTACAGTCCAATTGATCCACAAAGCTTTCATTTTAGCCTGGAAAAAAAAATGATGATCAGCTAAACCGCCTGTCACGTACCTGGTGATGGAGTCTGATTGTGCAGAGGGCAACCTCTCTTACGACCCTGGTTCGGGAACCCCTGGTAGAGCAGACAGGAGATTCCGGAGCACAGGGGGGCCGGTCGTAGTGGTGAGAAGACAGACGTGCTCGAGGACCTCCTAGGAGTGTTGTGGTGGCCGTAGGCGTGGTCGGGAGCACGGGGGGACACGAGGCCTTAGAGGACAGACGAGATGGTCCCCAAGGGCTTGGTCCCAGCATTCTCTCCAACGGGAGACGTGTTAGTCTGAGGTAGTGGTCCATGCACTGTCCGCCAAATC
The DNA here is from genome assembly GCA_018402905.1 of Glandirana rugosa. NCBI lineage: Eukaryota > Metazoa > Chordata > Amphibia > Anura > Ranidae > Glandirana > Glandirana rugosa. Next base: position 3,404 of record BLSH010377274.1, on the reverse strand, counting down.
GACTAGTAGTAAAAAAAAAGGTCCGATTTTACTTTCGAAACACCTAGTTAACCTGACATGTAAAAGTACAAACACCCCCTCTCCTGGTCATCGGTTTGTCTGTATAGGTGCTCAGGAATTTCGCCTC
>BLSH010377273.1:152780-163451 GCA_018402905.1 Glandirana rugosa | reverse complement strand
AAAGGGTGAATTAGAGTACAACACACCTAAATTGCAGAGTCTGTGCAATGTCTATACTCTTAAAAAACATAAACTATAAACCAATAACATTCTTACATCTAAATTACTAAAGACTTTAATTGTTATCAGTGTTAGAAAGCAGATATAGGAGAAATGCCTGTGTGCCTTGTTGCTTGTACATCTTAGAAGAAGTACTCTATTAAACTGTCAAAAACATAAATGAAACAAAAGTGTACGGCATAGTATAATATGTTAGAAATCTTATTAGGGATAAAAGAAATCCAACATTGCATTTGCAATGAATCATGGGAACTAGCATGACACAAGCCTATGTCAGTAATTAGAACTAATCTCCAGTGGCAGTAGAGAATCCACAAGGTGCCATGCACCGTCTCAGGGATCAGCTTCATCTTATCAGCTTGACTGCACTGTCCATCTGGGTACATGTTTGCAGGATGTTTGCTTCTCCTGTGTTGACCAATTAAGTTTAGCTATAAATTAGAAAATTTTATTTAACTTTTTCATATGCAAGTTTGATGGAACTGATATTATATGCAGATCAAAACACTAAACAATATGCCTTGCAATAATATTTGTAGTGGGATCCCCAAAATAGTCACTGGTTGATTATGGTCAAAAGCACAGTCATTATGCTCCTATGATGAACAGATAATGATAATGACCAGGGTTCTCTCTCACCAATGCAGGGGCTACCAGCACACACACAGCACAGTCCAGTCACACTGACACAAAGAGCAGCCTAGGGGATGTCTTTTTTTATGATTTTATTGTTAAATAACTTGGATGGTGTGTAGGGTAGTATGGGATACTCCAGAACCACTAATGTAAACAAGAGGACATACTTCTCTATGTTGCAAACTTCAAGAACAGTCCTTCTGTTCAGCACAGAGTACAATCTTCCCATGAGAGAATAGTAGAGGCCGGAGGTATGTACTCCTCAGGAGGGGAACTACTTGATCCAGGTTGGGAGGATGGTTCACCCACGAAAAACTAGAGGAGACTACTGTATGAACCTCTCAGGACTAAGCTAGTGTTGTCTAGTTCTCGGGTACAATGCTCAGCTATAATAAATATCTGGTTCCTGGTTCCAGAGTTGAGGAAGCTGTATCTTGGTGGAAGCATCCAGTCGCGGTGCCAGGCGGTCCATCTCATTTGGTAGCAGCAGTGGAATGTTTCCTGCAGTCCCTTCCAAATGCCCCCATCACAGTTGGGTCGAACACAGTACCGACATAAAAAATTAGAGGTGAATATTATATGAAGCTCTCAGAAGAGGAACTACTTAGCCCAAACTTAGTGTAAAGTCTTTCCATGAGAGACTAATGTGGACTAGATGGTATGTACCGCTCAGGGAAGGAACGATGTCACTTAACAATCCCAACAGTACACTGCCATCAGGTAAGTGCAGTAAAGCAGTGCTCACAAGGTCAAGGGAGCAGCTGTGCCCATTCAGCTACCAGTGCCTTTCAGTGAGGCTGTGCGGACTGGATCCTTAGGTGAAATCTCACAGTGTCAGAGCAACTTTTAGCTGTAGGCCCCAATACCTCTGCCACAGCCAGGACCTTAATGAACAATAGCTTGAATCAGTAGAGCGGCTTAGAAGGAGGTAGCCACCTCCACCCTGAAAGGTGAGACCCCTTTAGCAGTAAGACACTGCTGTTATAAAAACTATGTATGTGCATGTCAGCTACCTTCTGGGCACACCTACAGAACAATATATAATTATGTTGCCCATTTGCCTTGCTCCACTATGTTCCAGAACTTTCTAAAAGGCGGGTCGAGAAATCAGACCAGCAGCCTGTGAAATCCAAAACAGCAAGAGGAAATCAACATCTGCTCCAATGATTACAGGGGAGCCAGAAGAACTAAATTGACCTAACATAGCTACCTAACTAGGAGGGTGCTACATCTTGTTACAATTTATTGTGAAGAAGATTGCATACAGCATTGCAGACTGCATTCACACAAGAGTAGGACTCAGCAAATACAAGAGACAGCGGAGGAGTGGAAGGCTAGTATGCTAGAACCAAACCTAACACTCTATATAGCAATTAAATAACCAGCTATAAAAAATAAATTGCCTGATTCAAAACTGAATGGGTGGCAAACCTAGACAATAAACATCTTATTGCACTTTTCTGCTCTTATTTTTATTTCGTCAAAGGCCCTCACTGATGAGGCTTTAACCAATACTCAAAATGCACATTTACTGTATGATTTATAGGGTAGCTGGATAATTTGGGAACCTGTCATATATTAAGAAAGTAAACCGAAGACAAACAAAGAGTCGCCCTCCATCCACCACAGAATGTCATATTTTGGGACACCCCCTCATGTAGCTGGTCGTTGGACACATTTCACATTTTTCTACACTAAGGATCTTATTCATCATATCCCACAAAAATCCCTGGATTAATTTCTTAATCCAAGTGAAAGGCTCCAAATAAAATAGAAGGGGGAGCTGACCATAATATTCTAAATAAATATCTGTAAGTAATTAATATTTAGTATAATGGATTAAGATTTAAAGTACATGGAAATATAGACTTAGGTTTAAATTGTGCAGATAAATCACATCTTTAAATACCAACCATTGTGTGATGCTATTGACATTATTTTTTAAACACATTCATATACACAAGCACAATGTCACCTTGTACCCAACACACTCATTTTCTGTGTTGAAATCACTATGAGGTTCAGCAAGGAATTACAAAGGAAAATAAGGCCTATAACATTAATGATTGTAAACTGATGCAGAAGAGAGGTGGTGTTGGTGCACTGATGGGTGGGTATACCTTGTTGGGGAGAGGGAAGGGGAGGTTTTTTTAGCAGATACTGTGAGTTTTCCCTGAATGAGCAACATTAAAATGTATTTTTAAGGTGTCAGTAAACCCGCATCATAAAACCTATTAATAAATGCTGTATTACATGTTGTTCATACCCACTCACTTACTATGAGATTCATTTTCTGTATCCTGTAAAAAAACTGGTTCATCCTGCTGCTCTCTATCTTTGCCTTTCGTTCATGTCCCCAATTCAGCTAGGGATTTTGTAGCTGTGGTGACAACGCTGCACATTCTCAGTATTCAGTGAGTTTCTATGCTGAGCATTTACTTGCTAGCACATCTGAGCAGCCCATGTAACTATAGAGTCACACATGTGGGAGTATACACAGTGGTAAAAGACAGCCCATTCCCTCCCTACTCCTCCATGCCTACTAACCAGCTAAACACAATAGGGAGATGTTACTTGTAGATTACTGGCAGCTTCACCTCCCTCTTATCCTAAGACACATGCTGGAGGGGGACTAGAAGCTCCTCCTTCTTATGTTTGGCTGGGAAGAGCTGGGTCATGTGAATCTGTATATTGATTAGGAAAGGTACTTCAATGTTTTTTTATTAAAATAAATACAGTGCCATCATCTACATACAGAAATAGAAGGGGCAATATAAATTAAACAGTGTGTGTTTAGCATCACTTTAAAGTGATTGTAAAGTCTTGTTTTTTTTTTAAATAACAAACATTTTGTACTTACCTCCTCTGTGCAGTTGGCTCTGCACAGAGCAGCCCAGATCCTCCTCTTCTCTGGTCCTTCTTTGCTGCCCCTGGCCCCTTCCTCATATTGAGTGCCCCCACAGCCAGCAGCTTCCTATGCGGACACCCGAGTCCCGTCAGAGCTCAGCGTATCCATTCAGACACGGAGCTCTGCATTCGGCCCCGCCCCCTCTCCCCTGATTGGCTGACTCACTTTGATTGACAGCCATGGGAGCCATTGGCACCACTGCTGTGTCTCAGCCAATCAGGAGGAGTGTCCCGGATGGTTTAGACATTCGTGGACATCGCTGGACAGAGAAGGGGCTCAAGTAAGTAATTAGGGGGGTACTGGGGGGGCTTCTACACACAAAAGGCTTTTTATCTTAATGCAGAGAGTTGAACAACACCAAGTATAGTGTAATCCTGAGTACAATCTTGTCTGCTGAAATAATTAAAAAAAAACTTGAAATGTACTTTTGGCAGTTAATGAAAATCATAGGTGGCCTAAAATAGAAAGAAAAAGGTAATGAATAAAGTGGATGAAAACCCTTACATATACCCAATGAAGTGAACAGCCTCAGATGAAACAAATCCTCTTACCTCTTAATCCTCTTAAGCTTACTTGTATATGTGCTGTCTTCAGCTTTATATACTGTTTAGAAAGTGCAAATTCTGTTAGAATTTTCTCTTCCTGATTCACCTGTGGATGTGGATTTTTGCCATACACTGTAAGATAGCTGATAGGAGGGAAGGCACAACCCCCCCCCCCCCCTCCACATAGGCAGAAAAAGGAAAAAACAATGCAGAGCTGTGATGTGAATAGACCAGCTCTCTGCAACTCTATTTATATCACCCTCCCTGGCACAAAATTCAGCCTGGTTTTATCACAGTTGACGGAGAACTTGTCTGAAGTTATCATGTTGATAACAGATAGAGCAGGAGCAAGTCACAGGGCAGGAGAAAGTCACGGGACTTAGCACTTTGAAGAGAGATAAGAAAACACTACAGATACAGTATCTCACAAAAGTGAGTACACCCTCATATTTTTGTAAATATGTTATTATATCTTTTCATGTGACAGCACTGAAGACATGACACTTTGCTACAATATAAGTAGTCCCAGAAGGAAGCCTCTTCTAAAGATGATGTACAAGAAAGCCCGCAAACAGTTTGCTGAAGACAAGCAGACTAAGGACATGGATTACTGGAACCATGTCCTGATGAGACCAAGATAAATGTATTTTGTTCAGATGGTGTCAAGCATGTGTGGTGGCAACTAGGTGAAGAGTAAAAAGACAAGTGTGTCTTGCCTACAGTCAAGCATGGTGATGGAAGTGCCATGGTCTGGGGCTGCATGGGTACTGCCGGCACTGGGTAACTAGAGTTCTTTGAGGGAACCATGCCAGCATGCACTGTGACATACTGAAGCAGAGCATGATCCCCTCCCTTCGGAGACCAGGCCGCAGGGCAGTATTTCAACATGATACCCACCCCAAACACACCTCCAAGACGATCACTGCCTTGCTAAATAAGCTAAGGGTAAAGGTGATGGACTGGCCAAGCATGTCTGCAGACCTAATCCCTATTGAGCATCTGTGGGGCATCCTCAAATGGAAGGTCTCTAACATCCACCAGCTCTGTGATGTCATCATGGAGGAGTGGAAGAGGACTTCAGTGGCAACCTGTGAAGCTCTGGTGAACTCCATTCCCAAGAGGGTTAAGGCAGAGCTGGAAAATAATGATGGTCACACAAAATATTGACACTTTGGGCCCAATTTGGACATTTTCAATTAGGGGTGTACTCACTTTTGTTTCCAGCGATTTAGACATGACTGGCTGTGTATTGAGTTATTTTGAGGGGACAGCAAATTTACACTGTTATACAAGCTGTACACTCACTACTTTACATTGTAGCAAAGCGTCATTTGTTCAGTGTTGTCACATGAAAAGATATAATACAATATTTACAAAAATGTGAGGGGTGTACTCACTTCTGTGAGATACTGTATATGTGCCCAGTTCAAATTTCATGAATGGAGTTTACATTCACTTTAAGCTTGGTGAAATACTACAATGATCCTGTGCTAATATTATGGTGTTCCTACTACTTGGAGGCTGCTCTAGAACACACTCATGAAGATAATACAATTACTGTACCATGGCTTTTTATTCTATTGCTTATTCGTATACAAAATGCATTTGGACGATTAAAGAGTGCAAGGTGCTGGAAAGAAGTAACTTCAAAGGCTGAAAGGCTGCCTCGAAGGACAACATAAATCTAAGTTATTGTGGACCCACTTATTAAGTTAGGAGGGTCATGGAGGCCTGGTGAGTGCACAATTTGAGTGTGAGCACCAAAAGAGCATGGGATTTGTGTTTTGGGAAGGAGGTGTTGTTTTGAGATTTGGATGAAAAAACATTGGATTTTTAAGAGACATTTATTTGTGGTTATATAATTTATTTGAGTGTAAAGGACACCTTGGATGGACTTTGGTTTCACTTTATAGTTTCTTATTTGACACTTATTACGTCAATAGAATTGATCATTTATCACACTTTTTTCAGAACCCCAGCTGGTGTCCCCTTTAACCACTTCAGCCCCGGAAGGATTTCCAGCTTTAGGACCTGAGCCCTTTTTTCAATTTGGCACTGTGCCGCTTTAACTGGTAATTGCGTGGTCATGCAATGCAGTACCCAAACGAAATTTGCATCCTTTTTTTCCCACAAATTGAGCTTTCTTTTGGTGGTATTTGTTCGCCGCAAAAAAAGAACGAAAATTTTGAAAAAAAATGATATTTTCAACTTTATGTTATTACAAAAATACAAGAAAAGAAAAGTGTGCCTCTAAGAGTAAACCATAATGTAAATTTATTATAAAAGCAGTCTCAGGGTACTCACAAATGTAGGTGTGAGGCTCGCTTTGCAGTGTAACGTCACTTCCGGTAGGCGGCGTGATGATGCGGGAACGGTGACGCGTTGTCGGGGCATACTCCTATGGATACACGGTCTGAAGAAGAGGCGTATGCCCCGACAATGCGTCACCGTTCCCGCGTCATCACGCCGCCTACCGCAAGCGGAAGTGACTTTGCACTGTTCCTCCAGGAGACCAGGAAGCGCAGGAGACCACCGGCATTTCCTCTACACACCTTAGAGACAGCTGACATCTTCAATTCCCACTGGCACTGGACTTTCAGCAATATAGCTAGCAGTGGCTCACACTGCAAAGCGAGCCTCACACCTACATTTGTGAGTACCCTGAGACTGCTTTTATAATAAATTTACATTATGGTTTACTCTTAGAGGCGCGCTTTTCTTTTCTTGTTGTGTCCTACAGAAGCCCATTCTACTTCTTGTCAAGCGCAGCCTGAAGGGAAACCCTCCACCCACACCCTGGACTGTTATTTGCAGCCTGGTACGGGCATTTGCTATTTTTAATTAATTTTTTTATATATATTATAATTTACATATTATGTTCATTGCTTACAGCTTCTTAATTACATGATTCAATTTTAATTACGTGATTGCTTTTCATATGGTCGTTTATATTTCCCTGTGATATATATCCACTTGGCCATATCTTGAAGTTGTGACACACTATTGCGCTGACAAAAGTTCTCCTCTGGAAAGTAGACACTCCAAGGCATTTGCTGAGAGGCACTGTTGAGTATTTTGCACATCTCACTTTTTGTCACAAAGTTTTGAAATTTGAAAAAAGTAAAAAAAAAAAATTCTGTGTATTTCTTCATTTTCCAAAAAAATGAGAACTGCTAAATACGCACCATGCCTCTTAGCAAATACCTTGGGGTGTCTACTTTCCAAAATGGGGTCAACATCACCTACTCTTCTAACCACTTGAACCACCAAGTCTTTTCTGACACTTTTTGTTTACATGAAAAAATACAATTTTTTTGCTAGAAAATTACTTTGAACTCCCAAACATTATATATTTTTTAAAATAAGAGGCCTTACAGATTTAAATAGTGGGCGTTACAATTTTTTTTTCACAAAGTATTTGCGCAGCGATTTTGCCCAAATGTTTGGTGAAATATAAAAGTTGGTCTCATGCCAAGTGCATAGATACCAAACATAACATGCTTTAACAACTTGACCACTGAGCACTTAAACCCCCTTCCTAACCAGACCAATTTTCAGCTTTCAGCGCTCTCACATTTTGAATGACAATTACTCAGTCATGCAACATTGTACCCATATGAAATTTGCGTCCTTTTCTTCACACAAATAGAGCTTTCTTTTGGTGGTATTTAATCACCGTTGGGTTTTTTATTTTTTGCGCTATAATTAAAAAAAGACCGAAAATTTTGTAAAAAAAATAAATTTTCTTTGTTTCTGTTATAAAATTTTGCAAATTAGTGGGGGGCGCATGCGCGGAGCCAGACCGAGCGGTCATGCAATTCTAGCTCTCCGCTACACGGAGCCGTAGATGACCTGATCACAGCGGACCATCAACTGCAAAACAGTCTATTCAGCTGCAGATACAGCACGAAGTCCCGGTCCCTTCGTTGGGCTGACCCTCATGGTTCACGGGGGCTCCAAAGTGAAGTATAAAGCTTCTACCATCAAGGAGGCCCTGTCACGAGGCACCCTAAAGATGGCGGCGGCACATTCAGAGCCGAAGGGGAGCGGAGAGACTAAAACGCCGAAAGCACGTAAGCATATTATGGGAACTCCCTCGTCCCCCGATGAACTGCTAGCTGATCCACTACCCTCCCTTAGCTCAGGGTCAGGTACAGTAGCCACCCCAGAGCTTTTACAACAGATAGAGCATATGCTCAATAAGGCCCTGCGCCAGACCTCGGACCATATTACATCCAACCCTTACCAGAGAGATAAGGGAACTAGGGGCCCGCACCGCCGCCCTAGAAGATAGGACTGACGAGCTTGAAGCCCAAACCCAAAATTACATGACAGAAGTGGAAAACCTCAAAGAGGAAAACCTCTTACTGCAGAACAGGCTGGAAGATTTTGAGAACAGGGCTAGGAGATCGAATCTCCGCATAAGGGGATTGCCAGAAACTATGATGGATGTCCAATCGGTAATAACTGCTCTATTTCAAGAGCTACAGCCAGCTATACCCATTGAACGATTGGAAATGGATAGGGTCCATAGGGCCCTAACCCCTAAAAAACGGGAAGGTCCACTACGCGATATTATCGCTAAAATGCATTTTTATCGCACAAAAGAGCAACTGCTAGCTGCAGCTAGAGAAAAAGGTGATCTCTCCTTTCAGGGACACAAATACCAGATTTTCCCGGACATATCTCAGGCAACAATTTCAAAACGCAGAGCTATGAAACCACTGCTGGCCATACTACAACAAAAACAAATTATATATCATTGGGGATTTCCATTTTCTATCAGATTCACATATAACGGTCTGAAACACAGATGCAATAACATGGATGACCTACAACAAACCCTGCAAGAACTGCATTTAACAGAGGAACGACACCAATCCGGTACGTCCCGGCGCAGAGCAGCTGCAACATCCCCTTCCAAATCATGGTCCTCACCAGGTAAACAGGCTGAAACACATATCCATAAGCGAAGCCGCATGGGCACCCAAGCCCATGACTCAGAAGACACCATGGACTGATAAGGTTCCTGCTACCTTAAAGAATACAAAACACCCGGACGGGTTCTTTCATCACCAAATTTGATGCCTTACTCTGTAGTTCAGCTAATTTTGTCACCTGAGGCTATTCATCAGCTATACAATGCTTATGACTGTCGAGCACATCTCTTTCCAGTTACATTGTTCCCTGTTTTCAAGAATCTTCCACAAGCATATCCTTCTAACCCATCAAATTACTTTTGTCGCTTAGCCACTATCAGTCAGATTTGGATCTAATCCAATCCTCTCATCTCAAAGACCTTTTACACTAAAGTTACTTTTCACCCTTTTCACCCTGGATCCCTACATACAGATTGGACAATCTTGGAGGAATGGAACAAGTAACGCATTCCTCTAAGGATGACTATTAGTAAATATAGACACAATAAATCCATATCATCCCTTAATGGAGATGAAGAACAGAAATCTTATAAAGCACCACAGAACTAAATCCAGGGACAGATTGTTTTTTTGACAGTTTCAATTGGTTCTAAAGTTGTTGACCGCTAGGTTTTGTACATTTCTCTTTTTTATATTTCTTCAGGTCCAGACTCCGTGCAGTTGACCCATGTGCCCTCTTAGCTACCTGCATTGGCCCTGGAATAATATTTGGGCCCATGTAGATAGTCCTAGCATTACTGTGGCAGAGTACTCCACTATGTCACAGTACTGCCTTCTCTTTATACGATTCAATACTCTGTTAACAATGATTATTTCCTGTGCTATTCTAACTTTCTACTCTCTCTTTCTTCTAGTGTCTCTCTCCTTTTTTACCCCAGCGAATAAGTCCGTGTTTCCTGCCCGCCCAGCTGTCCGAAGGTCCTACACCGGTAAGCTGTACAACATCCTACACACAACATGGCCCCCCTAAACATTTTAACACTTAACGTGCAAGGATTAAATGTGCCACAAAAACGCACTAAAGCCTTTCGATACTTTAATTCACAAAAGGCCCATATTTTATGCCTACAAGAAACCCACTTCACACCCCAGCAGACTCCGAAATTCTTCAGTGCGCACTACCCACAAGTCTTTACTGCCTCAGCTCCTACCAAAAAGAGAGGCACATTAATAGCCTTTCATAAAACCACTCCCTTTATCCTTTCTTATCAGCTATCAGATCCAGAGGGTAGGTTTCTTCTAATAAAAGGACATATACATGACGTGGAAGTGACCATAGTCTCTTATTATGCCCCCAACCAAAATCCAAACCCCTTTCTCTCCAATCTCCTAAGAATCGCTTAAAGCCTCAGACGACCCCACACTTCACCCAAAGAACATCCGTATTTTATACCCGGAAAACACTTAATTTCATAGCTTTCCGAAATCACGCAAAAACACCGTGTAAATTAGGAACGTGCAATTCACAATTTTACAAATCCCCCCGGTACAACACACATCCTACAACATGTCGAATGGCCACATCCTGGAAGCCTGTCGACCCGCCCGTCCTTTGTGCCTGAATAAGCGACCCCATTTTTTC
>BLSH010377273.1:118884-132734 GCA_018402905.1 Glandirana rugosa | reverse complement strand
AAAGACTAAATCTACCAGTGTTCTAATAGGGTATGTTTACAGATACAAGTAAAGGTACACTTTTAATTATTTTTATAACTTTATATTTAAAGACTACCGACATATTTACAGTAACCAGGGTTTTTTCACATTTTGTACAGGTTGTACAGCCGGGGTTATAGCGTCAGGGCTATTTTTAGCGTCTAGCGGCGGTAATGATCATTTTTTTTTTTTTTTACCATTTAGTGGTCTTTAATTAAGTGTACATCTCAACTCGCTTGTGGACCTTCAAGCCCAAGACGACCAGGCAGGCTTGAAGCCCTGTTTCAGGCCCAGGCCCAGGCCTGCCTTGCCGTGCGATCGTTCGGGTTCCGTCCGGACCCGGACCCGGACTTTGTCCCGAAGTTCGGACGGACCAGCAGAACCCGAACTTCCAGGTGTTCGCTCAACTCTACATGTGAATTAATTTCTGGTGATTTACCATTTTTTTTTTTTTTTACTAGTAATGGCGGCGATCTGCGATTTTTATCGGGACTGCGATATTGGGGCCGACATGTTGGACATGTTTTACACTTTTTTGGGACCAATGACATTTATACAGCCATCAGAAATTTATATTTCAATATTTTTATTAATTTTCACATGGAAATGAACATAGACATTTGTATGGGATAATCTTGTGACCATCTAAATCAGAAAAATAGAAGGATCAGCCATTTTATATGTCAAATATCTTAATACAGAATAAAGACTCAGTGTCTGTAAACAGAGAAATACCCATTCTGAGATACCCTAGACCATACGGCAAAATTCCCCTCTCCCTGACACCCCTACTGGGAACAAACTGTGTCATGGGAGGGCGAGACAGCCGTGCCAATGTTTCTGGCTTTTACCTTCAACTTTTGGTATCTAGGTTATAGCAGAGAGCAAAAGTAATCTATTGCTATATGAATAGCCATCAAGTGAGTCTATTAGCTAAACTAAATTATGTTTAAGAATCCCAGTAAACCCAGTCGCATTACGTGTCTATTTTGAATAGGGGTTAATAAAATGTATCAAAACTCCTATGGCTGGAGCAGGTCAAGATAGTTTGTTTCAACTAGAGACCATACAGGTACTTTAATAATGGGAAGAAAGGAGATAAGAAAGGTAATAGAAGAAATAAAAAACCGAGGAATAAACAGGAAAAGAAGGGGAAAGGAGGAGACACCAAGAAGCTAAGTAAGCTGTGGTTCAGCTATTTAATTTATATAGGCTGTTGTAAATGTGTCATCCATGGTTCCCAGACCAAGTCATATTTTTCTGTGGTGGACTAGAGGAGACTGACCATCCTTTCCTGGGTCATGATCCATGATATTTTTCTCTTAGCTGCAAAAAAGGACACGCCAGGCCGCTTCCAGGCTCGGGCTATTGTGATTTTGACCCCAAGAAGTATGAAGTGGATAAGGGTTCGAGTTGATTTAGGGCACCCGCTAGGACTGTTGTTCAATAAGGTCATCTGAGGTGTTTTGGGGACTGTAAAGCCCGTCAACCTATGCCAAGGGACATGATACCACTGAGAGGTAATTTTGTCACTTGATTCTATAAGAGAGATATTCATTATCCCTTTGAAGGACCTCTGAAAATGTGTGAACCACTTGTCTGCATCCCAGTTAATTGAGTATCTTGTTCCCAGCTTAGGGCATAAGAAGGTTTATCAGGGGACTCCATCTGTGAAGCATATATCATAGAGATCCCCCTCCCCCTTAGATCTATAAAGCCTGAGCACCATTTTTCGTATGTGGTGATTCTCGGGGGGTTAGATTCTGATACCCCTAAGGAGAAAGTGAAATGTCTAATATGATGATGTCGAAACCTTTCAGTTTGTGGCATATCTAGTTTGCTTGCACAATGGGACACTGTGAGAGGTCCCAGTGAGGAGAGGAAATGTCCAATCCTGTATAGGCCCCTATCCGTCCACCACTGAAATGCTCTAATGTTTTGACCAGGCAGAAATTTGGGACTGTGGAAGATATGAGATAGGGGGTGAAGCTCAGATGTGGGGATCTGTGAATAATATCACAGAGGTCATGGAGTGTGAGAGAGTGGGAGGCATAATGGGGGGTCTGTTTTCAAAGGGAATCCATACTAAATAGTCTATGGTATGTAGGGGGATTGCCTGTCTCTCCATCTCAACCCAATCCGGCTTGACTCCTTGAGAGTAAATGATTGAAAATTGTGTTAGTTGGGCTACTAGGTAATACTTCCAGAGGTCAAATAATCCCAGAAGTAATATGCATCGATAACCTTTGTTATTCCAAATAAAACAAATGATCTGGTATTAAAATTTACATAAGTGTTGTCTGACGATTGGGATGGGAAGGGAACAGAACAAGTATAAGAGGCTGGGTTTTATAGAATTAATCCTTCCCAGCCAAGAAATATCCCCTGGTCCCCAATTGGATATTTCACCAATCAACCTTTTATACTTGGGGGGATAGTTTGCGTTATATAGGTGGTCAATACTAGCTTTCAGGTTTATACCCAAGTTGGGGATCATGTTGGGACTCCAGACAAAAGAAAAATGTGATTTAAGTTACTCTCCCAAGGGTGTTGATGTGGTGATATGTAATGCCACTGACTTATTCATGTTTACTCTAAGCCCCAATATTCTGCCAAATTCCTGTAATAGTTTATATATATTTGGAGTGGAGATAAGAGGGGAGGTTAGAAATAATAGCAGGTCATCAGCAAATAACGCATATTTGTGAATTCAGGACCCACAGGTTACCCCATGAATATTCAGGTTGTTCCTAATTGCTATGGGTAATGTTTCTATTGCAATAGCAAATATAATTGGGGACAAGGGAGCGATTAGAAATTTAAATATCCACTGATTACTGTGCAAATGTCATTGGCAGTGAAGGGGTTAACCTGCAGGGGGCTATCTAGGGGTTAACTGTGTTCCCTAGGCATGTTCTAACTGGGGCTGGGCTACCAGGGGCATAAGAGATCTAACTGATCCCAGTGATAGGGATCAGTAGATCTCTTAAATGCCCACTGACAGAGCGGGGAACCTCTGTGTTTACATTGGCGGTTCCCCATTCTTCCTCTCTACTAGGCAATCGCGGCTCGTTGGCGGAAATCAAGTCTGCCTGAGCTGTGGCCACACTCCTGCAAAGAGCGGCGGGCACGTCTATAAACGGTGATGCGCGGGACAGCGCCACATTGCAGTATTAAATGTACACAAGCCAGTATATACCGGCTTGTGTACCGGGTATATAATTCACTTCAGGCGGTGTATTAATATATATATACAGCCTAAAAAAAATGGCATGGGGTCCCCCCCAAAATCCATACCAGGCCCTTAGGGTCTGGTATGGATTTTAAGGGCAACCCTGCCTTAATTTTTAAAAACAAAATTGCTTAGGGGTCCCCCCAAAATCCAAACCAGGCCCTTTGGGTCTGGTATGGATTTTAAGGGGAACCCTGGGCCAATTCTTTTTAAAAAAAAGGTGTGGGGTCCCCCCCAAAATCCATACCAGATCCTTATCTGAGCATGCAACCTGGCAGGTCAGAAAGGGGGGGGGGGTGAGCGAGCACCGAGCCATACCAGACCACATCTCCTCAACATGGGGAGGGTGCATGTTGATGGGGACAAGGGCCTCTTCCTGACAACGCTGGCCGGTGGTTGTTTGGGTCTGCGGGTGGGGGGCGTATCGGAATCTGGAAGCCCCTTTTAACAAGGGGTGTAGCGGTCCTGCCCTGGGCTAAGGCCTAACTGTGTGTGTGTCAGCCATTTTGTGAGTGTCTCACTTCAGCCATGTTGGTATGTGAAGGGCATCTCAAAGTGACCTTGCCCCCCACCTTTTTATTTCAGTTATACAATTCACAAACTGTTGACTGGGGCCAGGTCCTTATCACTTCAGTGATCAAACCCACAGACTTGTCATTACTCAATCCACAATTTAAGGCTGGAAACCCTAATAAAGCTGTCACCTTCCCAATCCAGAGAACCAACAAATACCTGCCGTAAATAGCTCAATCCACATAGAGTGCAGACAGGTTAGCAGTAATAGTTATGAAACTTCAGCATGTTTTATAGCTTCCAAAATAATGATAGCACAGCCATAATATGGACATATTAAGTTTCCTTGGATAATTTGTAACGTTTCAAGTCCAGACACCCCTATGTCAGATCATATGGGGAACCACTGGTACCACTTCTTCCTACTAGATAAATTAGACATTGGAAGCCTGTCATGTTTATATTTGCGTTGAAGCAAATTAACCGCTGGACCATAATATAGATGTTAGCAGTCTGTAAACAGTAGAGATGCAGAGATATGGATATTTACCACAAACTGTACCTGGGACATGGTCATGAGTGGTGACCTCCCAGCAACCAACCCTCTGAAGCTTAATTGGTCAAGAGGACATCTGTCAAAACCTCTTTGATCCCAAAGAAAAGAGAGATGCCAGGACAGTTTGGAGAGTTCTCTTGTACCATCAAACCACGAAAATCTGCCAAGTTTGAGAACCATCATCGATCAAGCTCTGTTCAACCCAAAGACATTGATTGCAAGTATCCTTCCTCCTTACTCCTACCTTATCTCTCTGTTGCTGTATATTGTCTTTGATTGCTTTGAAACACATTTTTTTTCTGTAAATATTTTATTTGCATCAATTTTGACTTCTTCATTATTAAAATCTTGTGACATCAGAGGCGGCGGGGTCACTCAGTTACGTCACCGGGTGGCCCCGTCCTTGAGTATAAATAAACTGTCAAAGCAAAAATAGGTCAGTCGGCGAGAGCCCTTCCATCGGGGAGGAGCTGTTTCAGGGTTTTTTTCTTATTTTTTGGGTCGTCGCACGCCGTGATTGATTACATCAGGGGAAACTTTTTCTTTTTTAATAAAGGACTTGTCCCAAATTGTCTCCTGTGTTTTTTTGACACTTTGTTGGTGAATGGGTAGGGGTACAATGTATCCGATACCCATTCACATGGGGGGGTCGGGATCTGGGGGCCCCCTTGTTAAATGGGGCTTCCAGATTACAATAAGCCCCCCACCCGCAGACCCCGACAACCACAGCCAAGGGTTGTCGGGAAGAGGCTCTTGTCCCCATCAATATGGGGACAAGGTGCTTTGGGGTGATGGCGCAGAGCTCCCCCTGCCCCAAAGCACCCACCCTCCCATCTTGAGGGCATGTAGCCTGGTACTGGTCGGGGGGTGCTCGCTCGCCAGCCTTATCTTGCCCTGCCAGGTTGCATGCTCGGATAAGGGTCTGGTATGGATTTTGGGGGGGATCCCACGTCAATTCTATTTTTAATTTTGGCATGGAGTTCCCCTTAAAATCCATACCAGACCCAAAGGGCCTGGCATGGACTGGGGAGACCCCCACGCCATTTTTTTCAGTGATTTTTTTGTATATTGTCGGGAGCCGGCAATACGTTGTAGCCACGAGTGATTTTAAATTACATTTTTCTTTTAGAAATTTAATTTTGCTCCTGCACTGTTCTACACATCACACAGATGTGGCACTTTACAGGCAGACTAAGGGGACACCCCCAGGCATGATATTTAAAGGAATATTTCATTTTTATTTTTTCGCTTTAATCATTATTAAAATCACTGCTCCTGAAAAAACTATTAATTTGAAAACTTTTTTTGCATTGATACATGTCCCCTTCTGGGAAAAGACCCAGAGCTTAGTGTGTTCACTGAATATATGCAGTTACCCAGCAAGCCATCAGATCCTGCCTCTCTAGGATAGGACAGGGCTGCATCAATATTCATGCTGCCATCTGCATAACTTCACAACTATCACCCAGAGACTTCTCCAGTTCCCTGGATGTACAGGAAGCTATAGACCAGAGTGGCAGCTGCTATACACAC
Source organism: Glandirana rugosa (assembly GCA_018402905.1). NCBI lineage: Eukaryota > Metazoa > Chordata > Amphibia > Anura > Ranidae > Glandirana > Glandirana rugosa. Next base: position 126,879 of record BLSH010377273.1, on the reverse strand, counting down.
TGAGCAGACCTCACTAGCAGATTGCAGCTTCACAGTTACAGTGAGCAGAATATGCTTTTACCTATCAAACAATTGACTACAGTGTGGCAATTAAATGTACTTATCAAAAACACAGCTAATACTAACTTTTCTAAGCCTGGTACCTACTTAGGAGGGCACTACAGTAGTAAAGGATAGCATAACATAAATGCAATAGTTTGACAGTGCACTAAACATTGTTGTTAGTATTGTCATAGTCATTGCCATAGACTGATAAACGCAAGCAAAAAAATAATCTTAAGTCAAGCTAATGTCTAACTAACTATCTGACAAGCATCAACCTACCAGTCATCTGATTGGTATCCATCTTACATATTTAGCATACACCAGTCAGCCACAACATTATGATCGCTGATAGGTAAAGTGAATAACATTGATTATCTTGTTACAATGGCATTAAAAAGTGGGTGGGATATATTAGACAGCAAGTGAACATGATGTCCCTGAAGTTCTTGTGTTGAAAACAGAAAAAATCATAAGGGTTTGAGTGACTTTGGCAAGGGACAATTGTAATGGTTAGGTGACTGGGTCAAAGCAACTCTAAAACTGCAACTCTTGTGGGATTTTCCCAGCCTGTAGTGGTCAGGATCTACCATCATTGGTCCCAGGAATGAAAATCAATAAACCAGCGACAGGGTCATGGGTGGCCCAGGCTTAATGATACACTTCGGGAGCAAAGGCTGGTCCATGTTGTCTGATCCAATAGAAGAGTTACTGTAGCTCAAATTGCTAAAAAAGTTAAAAGCTAAGTTCACCTTAAAGATAAAATAATAAATGCACATATTTTTGCAGGGAAAAAAATGTTAATTTATTGATCTTTTTCTGGATCCTGCAGAGCATTGCACCCACGATCAGCAAATCTTCTGCAGAATCATAATAGAATTGACTGCCTCTCGTATGGGCAGACATTTATTCAAAAGCCGAAAGATCAATGAACTACGAGAACGCTCATCAGCATCCTCACGGTTCATTGAGAACTACAAGTCATCTGCTGCGGTGGAAGATGGTAGTTGTAGTTCATTCATTCGTAGATCCCTGAGAATGAATGATGCAGCCATGTGGCCGGAGCCCTGCATGGCCATGCTCTTTTTAAATCGTGACAGCGGGTGTGGGGAGAAGATCCCACACCCACTGCTACAGCGGGGGATTGGAGCGGCACAGACCAGTGCTCTTTGGTAACATATTACAAATTACCAAAGGGGAACTTATTCTTTAATGCTTGTTCTGGCAGAAAGGTGTGAACACACAGTGCATCAAGGTTTGTTGCGTATGGGGCTGCCCATTCTGACCCATGTCCACAGCCAAAAGTGCCTACAATGGGCACCTGAGCATAAGAACTGGTCCACGGATCAATAGAAGAAGGTGTTTTTGAGGTGTTAACTTGGCCTCCAAATTCTCCAAATTGCAATTCAATCAAGCATCTGTGGGATGTGCTGAAAAAAGTCCAACCCATGCAGGTCCCACCTCGCAACTTACAGGGCTTAAAGCATCTACTTGGTGCTTGATACCACAGCATACTTTCTAATGGCATCCATGTCTTGACTAGTCAGGATGTTTTGGCGACAAAAGGGGATCTACTCAAAATATGGTGAGTGTCCTTGTTATGGTGGGTGCTCATGTTATGGCTGATCGGTATTTGTTTGCCAGATATTGTGTTTGCCAAATCAAGTCAAAAACCTCAATATATTAAAGCGTTACTAAACCCACAACAGTAAAATCAGTCTGTGTATGCAGTAAAGCTTGCTTGTTATACTCACTGTGGAACCTAAGGGGTTAATCCTGCATATTGTGTAAAAAGGCTATTTGATCGTACCTTCTCTGACCCTCCACAGTCCCCAATCCATCTCCTGACAGAACAGAGCCTTGGGGGCACTGTGCACGTGCTCAGTTTGGTGTGTAATGCTAGAGTTTTTTTTTTCTTGGGGGGGTGCATGTGATCAGCACAGGGCCAATCAGCAACGTCCAGACAGAGGATCAGGCGTCCTGCAGCCTCATAAGACAGTCAGAGGAGAATGAAAACTCCTCTAAAAAGCTTTAACCAGACATTCATAGAAGACATAAGACTGCTATATACTGCTGATGAGAAAAAGTATTTAGCAGTTTATAGTTACTAAAATATTTGCATTAACATGTTCTGTGTACTGTGAGAGACCAGATATAGGGAATGCAGGGTCCTGAGTTTAGATTGTGTCAAAGTTATTTAAAAAATGTCAAAGTTAATAAAAACAGAACACCAGTTTTTGAAAAGTTCTTTATTAAAAAAACATAAAAACCAACCAGAACGGAAAACAAATGCCCTCCCGCTGAACATGCCTGCCCCCGTCCAGGGACACAACCACAGAATTACAAGAAAACATAATGGAGGGTTACCCGTTGACATACCAGGGTGACCCCATCCCCATGCCTCCCTGATAACCCTGCTCCCATGTTTATCTGTCATTCGTGAATAACACTCGCCCATTTGTGAAGTAGACATGGGGGCAGGGTCACCTGGCTACATCACCGAGTAACCCCTGTCTCTATGTTTACCTGTCATTCATCTGTGTCCCAGGATGGGACCAGTCATGTTCGGAAAGCAGTATTTATTTCTTTTTTTTTCATTCAGGTCAGCGTTTTTATGTTTTTTTAAATAAAGAACTTGTAAAAAACTGGTGTTGTGTTTTTATTAACTTTGACCTTTTTTGTTGAATGGGTAGGGGTATGTACCCCATACTCATTCACATGGGGGGCTGGGATCTGGGGACACCCTTGTTAAAGGGGCTTCCAGATTCCGATAAGCCCCCCTCTGCCCCAAAGCATCCTCTCCATGTTGAAGGCATGTGGCCTAGTTTGGTTCAGGAGGGGGGTACTCGATCCCTCCCCCCTTTCCTGGCCTGCCAGGTGGCTGCATGCTCATACAAGGGCCATTTTTTAATCCGTTTTGATGTGGGGTTCCCAATAAATCCAAACCAGACCTGAAGCGCCTGGTATGGATAGGGGGACCCACGCTGTTTTAGTCTCTGAATTTTTATTTGCCTGCAATTCTGTTTACATTCAGCTCACAGCAGGGGAAATCTGCTGACAGCTGATGAGTCATCTGTTGTTAAGGATGCGACGGCTGGCTTTCCTGCCCACTCCTTAACAACCAGCTATTCTTCACACAGAATTCAAATCGGTCGATCAATTTTAAACTGAATTTGAAGCGATCCGAAATTTTGAAATTCGTTAGAAAACAAATAAGCGAAACAAAACAAATTCCAACCAATTTAGAAATTTCAACCAAATTTAGATTCAGACCCAAACGTGTTTCACATGTCTGCAGGGCACACAAAGTGCACCTTTAAAACTGTGGTCCACACTACACTATATAAGAAAATGGTAATCAACAATTGTTTATGCAATTCCTTCAGAAGTGAATGCCCTAGTTAAAAATATTTCTCAAGAAGCCATACAAATCTTTACAAAACTTCCAAATAGAATAGGCTACTCCTCTTACTAATTTTCTTTTTCACATTTTAAGATTTTTTATTGAAATCTTCTGAAAAGTACTCCGTTGTACAGGGAAAAGAACCAACAAAACATAGCAACATTACTTAAGTGTAGCTAACAGCATTTCAAAACAAATGTAGTTTATCAGCAAAAGTGCACAGTACTTGTTTTAAGAAAATGTACAATTGCTACATATTTATACGGGCCTATAAAATGCAAAGATTAGGAAAGAAAGCTCTTACTAATTTTCATTAACAAATGTGAAGAAAATTCATTCAAAGGGCAACTATTTACTTTATATACTTTATATGCTTTTTTTTACAGAGTTTGACCGTAATCTATCATTTATAAACAACCAAAATCTATGAACTCCATTTGGTGGCATATCATGATTCATCTTTACAGACTGAGCAAATATGTGTCCTAAATAATTGAATGTGCAATTCCCAAAATATTGCTGCTATTAAGGTCTGTACCCAACTGACAGCACTCAGAACCATTTTTATTGGACTTCTGACATAAAAGAAACTTTATGCTGGCATGACAAGCAAAGTACTTGATTAATAAAGAGTTTCACTGTTTTGAAACACATATTCCATGCAGGCTCATTTGATGAAACCACAAGTAGAGAATGCTTTACTGCTTCCAGTCACAAGGGGGTTGTGTGTTTTAGCCCTGCTTGCATAGTCAGCTTACTTTGGAGTCCTGCTAGGAAAGAAACACGAGCAGCAGAAAAAAAAGTGCTACATTCACTGACCTTGCCCTGAGAATCAATTGATCTGATGGGAGAATTATTTCTTTCCATTTGCCTCTGTTTTCTTAGGCTTATGCCCACTTAACCCCTTCCCCTATCAAGTAACCACCATTGTTAAAGAAGTATATATGATTACACTAAATGGTACAATACAGTGCTGGTCAATGATAAGATTTATAACAGTTTAGCATGGTTAAATGAATGCAACTACGTTGTTAGGTCATTTTTACAATGCTTTCCGTTTGACCCCAGTTTTAATCATCTTGCATAAAATAAACATGTAATTTTGTAAGCTGGATTTAGGCTTTAAACTGCACCTAAATCCCTGAAAACTTTTCTCTTTAAAGAAGCCTATTCTGCTTCTACCTAATACTCTTTCTTTCTTTCTACATGAGCTCATCCCCCGCAGCTTTTACCTTTTGTATCAATTGACCCTCCCTCTTAGATTGTAAGCTCTAATGAGCAGGGCCCTCTGATTCCTCTTGTACCAAATTGTGATGTAACTGTACTGTCTGCCTTCATTTTTGTAAAGCGCTGCGCAAACTGCTGGCGCTATATAAATCCTGTATAATAATAATAAATAATAAATTAAATTTGCTATCATATAGCAAATATAGAGAAAGTTTAATTTTGACTACATATAGAATCCCCTTACTTCTGGGTGGTGGATCCTCCATGTTGCTTGATGAGCTAACATCTCAATCCCAAGGTCTGGTCCTTGGTGTATGGTGGGGCAGAAAATAAGTTGGACACTGGTCCTTTTAGTTTTGTTATAATTTATTGCTGAACAGGAGAGGAGTTATACTGGAGCAGAATACCTAAAAAGAGAACAAAAAGAGGACGTGTACTCTCAAGCAGCAATAGCAGTAGCAGAAGCCTCCTTTAAGAGCAGCTTCTTGGTACTTATTGGCCCTGAGAGAGCAACCAAGTAGCTCTGTGGCCCTGTATGAGCAGTGACAATCTTTTCTTTGCAGTGGGGTTTCTCTCAAATCATTTTGTTCTTGATCCTTTTAAAGCAGTCAAATATACCCTGATCTGTGGGCAACTTTTACACAGCATCTACCCAGATCCTCTGCAACCCTTCACAGAAAGAAGAACCTTTTCCAGCCCAAGTTTCTCTAGATATCATTGGCAACAAAAAAACATAAGTCTTTGGGCCCCTGGCACAGGCCGAGACTGAGGCAATGCCCAAGTTAAGAGACACAAAATATGTCTATATACACATTCTGCCAAGGCAGAGCCCAGGAGGGAAGAGGACACTCTATAAGGTTGACACAAATATTTATTATATCCCAAACTATACCTCTGAACAAGGACTTCAGGTATTCAGGTATAAGATGGTCATCCAAGATTTTTTTAAAACTATCAATACTTCCCACTGACACTACCAATTGTGGAAGTGCGTTCCACATCCTTACCGCCCATCAGTGAAAACCCTCATAAGCAGTTTAAGGTTAAACCACCAATTTTAGTGAGTGGCTCCATTTCTTCTTACACTCCCTGAGACAGAATAGTTTATTCCCTATGTCAGAATATCCATTAAGATATCTGTATTTCGCTATCATATCTCTCCTCAAATGTCTCTTCTCCAGGGAGAATACGTTTAATGTTGTAGTCATTCCCCTTTTCTGGACTCTCTCCAATTTTAACGCATCCTCCCTGAGGATTAGTGACCAGAACTGGCATACTCCAGAAGTGGCCTAACTAGAGTTTTATAAAGTGGCAGGATTATAGTTTTATATCTTGAATAAATACTCTTTTTAATGCATGCTAATTAGTGTTTGTGGAATCAAGAAGGATCACTATTGGTTGGCATCCCTCCTTGACCAGCGTTACAATGGGAAAGTCTCAAGACTCATCCCGTCCTCACAGAGGTAGCATAGGATGAAATATCTTGAGGACACCTTAAAGAGGAGTTTATGTAATGCCTTTGCAGACTCTGCTAGGTTACAGTCTTATGGAAAAGCTAGTTTTGAGGCTTCTGTTGGTCAAGAGAGGAGCGGTGGAGAAGGTTGCTGCCTCAGTGATGCATTTCAACATTTTTTTAGTCCTCGGCACCCAGGGCGGTCAGCTTCTACATCCTATTGGCAGCATCTGCATTATATGGTGGGAGATTATATAGGGGCTAAAACAGACACAGCAAGCTTTCCTCCCAGTTGACGATCCACTGGGTCATGAGAATAGACCATTGGGCAGAACTTGCCCAGTATGCAATTGAGCTGCTGGACTGCCCTGCATCCAACATGCTTTCTGAACAGGCATTCAGTGCTGCTGGTGGTTTTGTGACAGATAAAAGAGCCCGTCTGTCCACAGACTCCATTGACCGGCTGACATTTATTAAAATGAATCAGTCCTGGATTAGGAGCGGCTACCAAGCCCCTGATGCCAATGTTGCAGATTAAGTGTTTTCTGGATCTGGAATCTCTGCCAGACTGTCCCCGCTTCCCAGCTTTGTGAGTGTTAAATTTATCCGGAAGAAATTTTTTGTATAGATTTCATGGGCACAATTAACACCCAAGGACCAATTTTTACACACCTGTTCGACAGTTGCATATAATTTGAATTTTTTACAGCAAGGCCAATTCTTGCTTTCATCAAGAGTACCTCTATAGGGTTACGGTGTGAAGGCACCACCAACACCCAAAGCCCAATTTTTCAGCACCTGTTACTTCTATCCAAAGTCTGCGTAACAGAAACCAGAAATTATCCAAAAAAATCTCCAATCTTGTGCACTAAATTTTGGCCTCATTATAGAAACTGGCTCCCCAAGCCATTATTTATAAAATAAAGAAAGGGAAATGTCATGTTTGCCTAATTTTTGCTGCAGCAGGTTCTATACAGATGTGCCATACATGCAGAGTAAGAGGACCCCACAGGCACTACATTTAAAGGAATTTTTCATTTTTATTATGTCACTTTAAGCATCAATAAATACTGTTCATTTAAAAATCATGCATTTTTCAAACTTATTTTTCATTGATGTCCCTCGGGGCAGTACCTGGACTACCATACACTTTGTATGTCCAATAACTTGCATCTAAGCCCTCAAAATGGGCACTTTTTATTTTTCCAGTTCGGGTCCCATAGACTTCAATAGGGGTTCAAAAAAGTGCAAGTGCGTCAAATAATGTGTTTGATCAATGCGGCTGCTACAGCCCTGTGTGTAGAAAAGGATTGAACCAGTGTCTGTATACATAAAACAAATAAATACGTTTATAAACTCAGTAAAACATTGTGATTAAATATAAGTCCTTGTGAAAGTCCTGATTCCAGGTAATAGTGCAAAAAACAAACGTATAAAAAGAAGAACTGTGTGCTATGAATAATAAATAGTGCAATCGTCCCAAAGGGTTGACACGAGAATCCACGATAGTAAAATCCTAGTACAATTGAATGATGATGTCTAACGATATATATCCACAGCGAGCCAGCAGAATAGATATAAAACTCCAAACCTTTCAGAATGGAGGCTTACCAGAAAGGAGGAGAAAAAACGCCTTTGGAATTATGCCTGTGAGGCCACAAGGATGTCCGGACTATCGGTCGCGTCACACTTTCCTCTGGTGCTCACTTCGCGTCACACACTCCAGCTGAAGGAGGGTTAATATGCTCCACGTAAAGGGATGACAATCTGGCACGTTCCGAGTTCAGACTCTTAATCCACCGTCCTGGGGGGTCCTGGGTCCTGCCACCTGGGTCCTGCCACCTAATTCTCAGACTTGAGCCTTGCACGG
>BLSH010377273.1:91729-105627 GCA_018402905.1 Glandirana rugosa | reverse complement strand
AGAAGGTTTGGGGAAGATATGAAGCATCTGCTGACTTTTAATATTAGGACACATACCTGTCCAGGGTTTCCGCAATATCGGCACCCTAGCCGATTTTCGGATTGGCTCTCGGGTGCTTCCGCCACCATTTCGGCTTCTCAGCCGGATCCCTACTGCGCATGCGTAAAACGCGCTGCACTTTCTAACTGGCCCGGTGGCGGAGGAAGGAGGAGGGGGGCCAAACTTCCGAGAGACAGTGCAGCGGCGCACTCTCCCAGAAGTGGGGAAGGGTGGAACTCTGCTTTAAGGAATAGTTTCACTTTATAATTCCCTTCACAAAGTTAATATTAGTAAATAAGGTAACATAAGTTTAAAAAAAAACATAATTTTTGCTAGCTTGTGATTGGTTTATTGAAGTCAACAAAGCTTTATTTTATATATTAAAGTGTATTTATTGCCAAAATATTTTTTGTATTTTTGGGTTTTTGGAAATTGTGTGAAAATATTAAAACCTCTGTCAGGTTTTAATTGCTCTCCTTGCCACTAAGATAGAAAGTGATGGGATAACCAAAATGTAGTGGTTTTCACTCATATATGAATATACAGTAGTTGAAATGTTCAAATTGGATACTTGTTTCTGTGAAAAATGTCTAAATGGGGATTTTCACACACTTTGAAAAGTATTCCTTTCACTTCCTGTTGCTTTTTTGAAACAAGAAATTAAAGGAAATCTTCCTAAAGTGGCATGGGCAGCGAAAAAAAACTGACAGGGGTTTTAACGGTTCCCTATTCCAGCAATTCCCAAACTTTTTTTCAGTCAAGGACCCTTTAATGTTATGCACAAGCTCACAGCACCCCATTCTAAAATGTAAACAATTAAACTAATAGTTTTACATAATGCAACAACATCCACACACATAAGACACCCAATGTTAGAAGTGATTTATTTGCCTTTGCACAGTGGTACTGACTGGTGTTCCAATGTTTCTCGTCTTCCTTAGTCTCTCTCCCTCACTCAGCTAATGGAATCCCAGTGCTGATGGAGAGGGGCAGGGGAGGGGCAAACAAGGATGCTGTGCATGTGACGGATGTCTTTCTTATTAGCCAACGGTTGTAATGAGGCACAATGAAAACCTGTGGCTTTGTGTAACCAAAAGGCAGGCTTGAGCCACTGTTGGCTTGTATACAGGCACCCCTAAAGAAACCTGAAGGCATTCTAGGGTGCTTGGGCACCCTGGTTGAAAAAGGCTGCTCTATTCTTTTTTTTTTTTTTCTTTAGAGATTTTATTGAAGGATTTTCCAAAATACAGATTACAAAACATATGAAAAAACAGCATATGTATATGAGCACCATAAGGCATTACATCCTAATCACAAATTAAATACAACAGAGGCATGGTTGTTGACATGGCTAACTATGATGGGCCGAGTAGATAGGGGGCAATAACTTAAGGCGTATTGATTTCTACTGTGAATAGAGCATTGAGAGAGGGGAGGGGATAAATGAGTGTATGGAAATTCCCCCATAGAGTTTATCTGGCTAGGGTTCGACAGCACGTTGACATATCAAACTCTCTCTTGAGGTCTAACGTATACCTTAGCTCTTTAAACAAGAAAGACAGTGCATATCAAGCCAGGCCTCTATTGTAGTGAGGGAAGTGCCTCCATGTTTCATGTGGGGGATCTGGTAGCTAATAAGACCATGGGCCAATGTAGTCTAGAAGGGTTGGGGAGAGACAAGGCTCGCACCCAGTGTCTCAGTCCTCGACACCCCTCCCAAGGGGCCCATTAAAGCGTGGGAGGTAAGGGGAGAAAAAAAAAGAGAAAAAAAAAGGGGGGGAGGGGTGTCTTTATAGGTAGGAGGAGGGATGGGAGGAAGGAGAGGGGAAGGGGAATGTGGAATGAGGTGAGGGGAAAAGTGAATATACAGAAGCAAAGTTAGAATGTCAAAGCAGTGATGGAAGAGTTGCGACCACTATGGTTAAGGGCTAGAGGTCCCAACATCTGAGGGGTTGGGTCCAGTTTCAGCAACCTTATAATTGCAAGGTGACATAATATCTTGGTAAGATTGGAAGCGTACAAACTTCTGCCATAGGTCCCAGGTAGTGGTATATGCGCTTAATCGGTCATTTGATATGTAAATCAGTTTGAAAAAGAATGCTCTATTCTATCCAAAAGTAAAATGAAAAAAGTTTTGAGTATGGATACACCTGTAAGAGATCATGTCACCAACTAAAAAATATAAAGGCAAAAGCACAGAGAATTTTAAAATTATAAATGCTTACCAAGTTTTCTATTCCATGAATAATTTTTTATTCACTTGCCATGTACCTTTGAACTGCCTAGAAAATTTGACTTCTCCAGGAGGGTCAGTTCCCTAACACAACCCCTCCATCCTTGCACATCATAGCCCTTTATTTTTCTTGCTAGGGCTGCTGACTTCACATCCAAGATTTTGGCGCCCAGTAGCAGTCTTAGGACATTTGGATGACTACACAAGGGAGGTTTTTACAGATAAATAACATGTCTAAAATAAATAAACTGCATATATAATCTTATAGAAAGATATTTGTAGTAATGAATGGTCTGGTGAATAGTTTGGTGCCAAAGTGATCATGCTAAGTGTACAATCTTTACTCCTTTAATAAATCAACTCCAAAGACCAGTAATGGTCAGTCTTGTAAAAGCAGAGGGCTTCAAGTATGACTCCGACATGTCCAAATAAGCGTACAACAGAATTTGTACTTCAATTAGAAATAAACAGCAAATATGAAAAGAAACAGATAAATGTGCATTGCAGTGTGGCGCACTGCTAGAAATAGTGCATGGACCATTTCTAGTGTGTTGTGGTGTGTTGACAGCCCATTCATTTTAAATTGGCTGCCTTAACTATGCACATTGGCATACAGCATATTGCTCATCAATGGGCATGCATTAATGCATTGCAATATGTAAAAGGCACCTTAAAGTAGTTGTAACCCAAGGCTCCATTCACACCTGAGCATTTTGTAGCTCAAATATGCCTAACGCATGAAGCTATAAAACGCTGGAGGGGAAAAAATTAATGTTTCTGAAAGGAGATGGTTCACATCTCCACTCAAAAATGCCTGAAGTCAAACGCCCTACGCTCAAACTACTCCCGGAGGTATTTTTGTTGCGCGAATCGGGCATATTTCGGCGTTTCTGATACTTTTCCATTGCCATAGAATCAATGGAAAAGCATCAAACGCGCGTATTAGCGCGGCATTGGGCGTTTGCAAACGCCCGATGTCACGCTACAAAACGCGTGACAAAACGCTTCAAATATGCCTGAAAACGTGCCGTTCAGGTGTAAATGCAGCCTAAGGCCCTATTTTCACCTGAGCATTTTGTAGCTTCAAGCCTCAAGCTACAAAACACTTGAGGGGAAAAAATCTATGATTCTCTATGGAGTCAGTTCACACACAACGCCTGAAACCAAACGCCTGAAGCTCAAAAAAGTTCTGGAGGTATTTTGGTAGCTTGATTTGGCTGTTTTTCTACTTTTTACATTGGTGACCTTTTGACCAGCGCAAAATCGCATCAAAAATCGCAGCAAAATCGCTGTAAAAACGCATGTATTTCTGCCTGAAAACGCTACGCCCAGCTGTGAATGCAGCCTGACATATACCCACTGAAGTAACTATCCTTAAAGTATACAGAAATTAAACAAATCCTCCTATAGAAATTGTACCTGTTTTTTCATCCCTCTCATCTCTACAGCCATTCAAAAGACACAGCATTTCTAAGCTTCAGAAGTCAGGGGGACAGGGATCTGAGGTCCCAGTCCTGCAAACTGTGTGAGACTGGAGTGGATCCGAGCCGAGCTGAGTACCTGCCATAATACCTACCATGAGCCATTCCCTTGCAGGAGTCCAGGATGTGAGGAGCACCCAGACAGCATCATAGTGGGACAGGTCCCCCCAAATAGACCTGCAAGCACGGTTAGATCCTTTCTGTCATATGACAAAAGGGTCTACCTCATCTGGTGAGTGTGGAGTGACCCCGTTTTTCTCACAGAGTGGATTCACAGTCACTTATTAGGAAGCATTTTTTGCACAGGAGTAGAGTTGATCAAACCTCTGGAAGTCCGGGTTCGGCTGGTTCGGCCGAACTTACGGACAAAGTCCGGGTTCAGGTCCGGACTTGACCCGAACTTTGACCCGGACCCCGAACCCCATTGAAATCAATGGGGACCCAAACTTTTAGGCACAAAAATGGCTGTAACAAAGTCCTGGCAAGTCCTAGAGGTCTGCAAAAGGAAGGAAAATGGGGGTAAGAGTTGGACAAGTGCCCTACAAAGAAATGGGGATAGGGAAATAACTTTAAATAATTTTTAAGCTAAAATCACATAAAAAAATCAAAAATGGAGGTGGATGTGGAGTTGGAGGTTGAGGAGGTGGTGAAAGTGGCGGTGGAGGAGGAGGAGGTAGCCAACACTGTTTTTTTTATTTTTGTGCAAGAAATGCACCGCTGGCCACAAATGTAGTTTTTAGAATTTTTTTTTTTTAAACCAGCTATGTAGATGCACTTTTTAATTTTGTGCAAGAAACAATAATCTGTCCCTTTAAGCAACAGTAAGAACCTCTCCCTATAGAACTTGGAGATTATTTTAGATTCTAAAATCATCTCCAAGTTATACAGGGAAAGGCTCCAGCCGTTGCTTTAAGGAAAATATTATTGTTCTAAAATCATCTCCAAGTTCTATAGGAAAAGTCTATTGCAGCCGCATAGAGCCATATTATTGTTCTAAAATCATCTCCAACTTGTATAGGAAAAGTCTATTGCAGCCGCATAGAGCCATATTATTGTTCTAAAATCATCTCCAACTTGTATAGGAAAAGCCTATTGCAGCCACATAGAGCCATATTATCGTTCTAAAATCATCTCCAACTTGTATAGGAAAAGCCTATTGCAGCCGCATATAGCTATATTATTGTTATAAAATCATCTCCAACTTGTATAGGAAACGTCTATTGCAGCCGCATAGAGCCATATTATTGTTCTAAAATTTAGAACAATAATATGGCTCTCTATGCGGCTGCAATAGACTTTTCCTATACAAGTTGGAGATGATTTTATAATAATAATATGGCTCTATGCGGCTGCAATAGGCTTTTCCTATACAAGTTGGAGATGATTTTAGAACAATAATATGGCTCTATGCGGCTGCAATAGACTTTTCCTATACAAGTTGGAGATGATTTTAGAACAATAATCTTTCCCTTAAAGCAACAGCTGGAACCTTTCCCTGTACAACTTGGAGATGATTTTAGAACAATAATCTTTCCCTTAAAGCAACAGACCCTACCTAGTCCAGTCAGATCGTTCTGTGCAGCAGGATGAGGTCTGCAATCTGTCCCTCAAAGCACCAGTACTAGGATCTCTCCCTAGTCCACAATCAGATCGTTCAGTAATGCAGGATGAGATGTTCTGCAATCTGTCCCTCACAGAGCCAGCAGCATCCTCTCCCTAAACTATCCTGAGAGTATATGACATGCAGCACGGTGACTCCAGCCCCATATAGAGGCTGGGTCACATGATGCACTGGCCAATAACAGCCATGCCATTAGTAGGAATGGCTGTGATGGCTTCTAGGGAAAAGCAGTGAAACACTTGTTGATTGGCTGCCCTTGGCAGCTGTTCAACACGTGGAATAAAATACCAGAACCACGGACTCTTTTTTTTTTAAAAGTCCGGGTCCGGGTCCCGGACACCCCAAAGTTTGGTACGGACCCGAACTTTACAGTCTGGGTTCGCTCAACTCTACACAGGAGCACTGTATGCACTTTCACAAAGACTTTATATTTACATTTTCCCAGCACTTTATATATTTTATTAATTGCATTTGTATATATATATTTTATCAGTATTATTTATTCAACATAACTAATTACTATACGTTTTGATGGTGGAGAGTTTTCATCAATATTAGTACTCATTCGTAATAAGTAGTGTGTTTTGCAAGGGGAGCATGCGCTGTACATATCATGTTCCATTTTTGTTGTCCCAGTAGAGTGGGCAAATTATACAGCAGCAGTTCCAGACCCAAGGTTTATATTGTAGTTTCCAAGGAGCGAGTGTTTTTTCTATTATTATACAGCATCTACAAATGCATAATTTGAACAAAAAAATGTTAAAAAAACAAAATATAAATCTTACCACTCAGTATAATAATGCCATAATGCAGAATAAAACCAAAGACCATTTTGTTTAGTAAAAATAATACAGACTTGATGGTCTAATATCATCTAGGAAGAAAGCTTATAATCCTAACTCTCAGCTACCCAATGCTGATAAAATCAATAAAGCCAAATCCCAAGCACTTACTTCAAGTCATCCACAGATGAAACATAAACTATGTAGACTGTATTATAAATTTGGCTTAATGACATCAGAATCTGAAACTCTGAAAGCCAAATCAACGCAAAGTATTCATCAGCTACTCTCCATTTTTTACCCAACAATTTTAGTTAAAAGTAAATGGAGTTCAGGAAGTTTTATTACATTTATAAGTATTTCATATATATTATAGAGTATATTTTATGCCAAAATGTGTTTTAATAGTTGTGGATTGAGTAAAGGAGAGTTTACTCTTGGTAGTTTTTTTTTTTGTCTTGTGGAGATTTCCCTTACTTTGTGCCCCATAAATATAACACAAAGTAATTAGAAATTCCTTTAATGGTAGGAAAATAGTTGGCATTGCAACAAGAGTTCCCATTTGAAGATTTGCCCTCTATTCCTGTTCAAGTCACAATTAAAATTATGGATTTTACCATCACTCTCAGCTCTAGCGTCACTAGGACAAATAGGAAGTCTCTGCAGCGAAACAAACAGCCATAAAAACCTTATAGGGTGGCAACCCCCTCACTACTTTATCCAAAACCTAAAAAAAATAATTATTTGGCATGAGATAAACCTCTAAGTGGAACTAAACTCCCCTATAAATTACAGCCCGTAAAGGTGCATCCTAGCCAAAAATTGTCATAACCATATTCACTCAATGACGTCACCCAGCATCCAGGAGCTTGTTTACATACAGGAGCTCCCAATAATCTGTCATTATTGATGGGAGTATCAGCAGGCATAGATCATTGGGTGTAGATGGTGTAAAGGGTCATTGCGGCAGTGAGTCACCATCATTGAGAGGATCATAATTGATGTTGGATTTACAACAGGGTACATCGTTTTTTAAATAAATGACTATTTTTTTTTACTATGTTTACAATTTTTTTTTCAATCAGTAACAAGGGGTACTATGTACCCATTGTTCATTCACCTGGGGGAAAGCCAGATATCTGAGGCCCCTTGTTCTAAAGAAGTCTTCTAGATTCTGATAACCCCCCACAATCCTCCACATCCTTTTCGAGGGACAGGATGTGGGGTTTAGGTCCCTACCACTATCAAAATGGGCACAAGGTGCCTTGCAATGGAGGGGAGGCTTTGTCCCCCCCCCTTTCAAGGTACTCTGCCAGTGTTGCTGGTGTATAGTCCAATAGGATTCAGAAGGGAGGCCACTTGATTCTTACGCTCTCTTCCCTGGCCAATTCTCCATGGGAGAATTGTCTTTCATTAATTTTTGGGGAGACCCAAGCAATTTTTCAGACACATTTAAAAACAGGCAGAACTATCTCTCCAGTCAGGATGCAAGCACCAAGCATATAAACTCTAAATACGTTTCTTCCCTCACCACTCTATTTATTGGCTATAGTTAGATTTCGAAGATAGTGGTAAAAAAAAAATTACACTTGTCCTTTGTGGTTTTTTTTGGGGGGAGGGGTGAGTTTCTGTGTTACTCTTTGAATAAAATAGGCCTGTACTTTGCCCTGCACAGAAATAGGTTTATTTAATGCCATGATCCCCATATTTTGCCTTCCTTCCCCTCCCCCACCACTTTACTCATCTGTTTGGTAGCAAAGGAAAAGCCATGTAATCTACATATCATACCTTACACAGCACTATAGACTTCCCATTTGACAGTGCTTATTTGCTCCTTGCCATCACATGAAATAAATCACACATCACCCCATACCCATAAGTACTGGGTAGTGAAGTGGAGGGAGGTATATGCCTAGGGAAATAAAACAAAAACATATTTGATTTAAAGCAGAAATTTTATTGGTGTCCTTTGACATCACACATCACATCATGTAAGCCAGGAGTTTGTTCTATTGTATGCCATAGTTAGAATATTTAATGTTGAGTTGTTTTGTGACAGCCATAGTTAGAATGTCTAGTTTGGAGGCGCATTGCGAGACCCATAGTTAGAATATCTAATGTTGAGTTGTGTTGTGATGGAGCGACTTATACTCCTGCCTGCAGCACTTTGGTAAAGGTAACATATTAAGGTTAACATAACTTTATCAGCACACCTTCAAAATCTCTTTTCAGTAAAGAAATGTGAACAAAGTCTAGTTTTTTTCTGCAGTGCGTAAAGCATATTATGATATGAAATGAATCGGGACATATAGAGTGAAAAATTTCCCATGAAATGAAAATTGAAAACACATTATATTGACCTACATTTGGGCCACATTTAAAAT
Source organism: Glandirana rugosa (assembly GCA_018402905.1). NCBI lineage: Eukaryota > Metazoa > Chordata > Amphibia > Anura > Ranidae > Glandirana > Glandirana rugosa. The sequence goes on along the minus strand of BLSH010377273.1, from coordinate 97,087 downwards.
ATAGTGTGATTCTGTTGTGTAATTTGATATAGCATATATTGCTTTAGGCTATTTTCTAGACGTTTGTTGTAACAAATATAGTTTCCTTTTGTTTTTAGACAACTGAAATTTTCAGCTTGGTTTTCAAATAAAAACATATAAATGAACAAGTCCAAAACTCACATATACTTGTAAAAGAAGAGTTTGAAAAACCCAACCATTATTACATCTGTGAATTATTTCTAATAGTGTTTTATTAACCTGCAATAATTATTGTGGTTTTTAGCACGCATTGACCTAGTTATTATTCTTCAAATTTTCTACTAATCCTATAGTGATTGCTAATTGCTAGCAGATATCTCTAAAATGTATATTTGGTTATCATAAATAATAGCAAAGATTTGTTGTGACTAGCTTTTTTAAAGGGATTCCATATGAATCGGCTTTAAAAAATCCTATTACAAAATGTGTGCATCCCTAAAATTGTGGAGCTGCTTTCTAAGTTCATTGGCTATTTTCTGTTTAAATACAGCAATGATAGTGGGGCCTGCAATATAAAGCACAGTGGCCCTAACATTTTCATTTAATAAATCATTGCTAAATGCAGTCAATTTTTAATCCTTAACCACTTCCCTACCGCCGTATGCAGAATGATGGCCGGGAAGTGGTTCTGTTATCCTGACTGGGCGTCATATGATGTCAAGCAGGATAACAAGCTGGCGCGTGCCTGCAGGAGCACACATGAGTAGATGAGAGCCAATCGGCAGCTCTACTGACAGGGGGGTCTGCGCTGATTGTTTATCAGTGCAGCCTCCCCAAGGATCACCACCTAGGACCACCAGGGAGCCCACCCAGGACCGCCATGGAGCCCAACCAGGGATCACCAGGGAAGCCTACCCAGGACCACCAGGGAAGCCCGCCCAGGACCACCAGGTATGGCAAAAAACTGCCTATAGAGATGGCATTCGGTGCCCATCTGTGATGCCCGCCAGTGCCTCCCTAGCAGTGCTGCCTAACAGTACCATCTATCAGTGCTGCCCATCAGTGATGCTCATCAGTGCCCACCAGTGCCACCTATCAGTGCCCATCAGTGCTCACCAGTGCCATCTATCAGTGCCACCTATCAGTGCCTATAAGTGCGACATATGAGTGCCCATCAGTGCCGCCTATGAGTGCCCATCAGTGCCGCTTATCAGTGCCCATCACCGATGCATATCAGTGCCACCTCTCAGTGCCTATCAGAGCTGCTTATCAGTGTCGCCTATCCGTGCTGAATATAAGTGTAACCTCTTCAATGCCAATCAATACTGCCTCATCAGTGGCCATCAGTGTAGCCTCATCAGTGCCCATCAGTGAAGGAGAAAACTTACTTATTTACAAAGTTTTGTAACAGAAACAAATAAAAACTTTTTTTTTCAAAATTTTTGTTCTTTTTTTATTTGTAGCGCAAAAAAATAAAAACTCCAGAGGTGATGAAATACCACCAAAAGAAAGCTCTATTTGTGGGGAAAAAATGATTAAAATTTTGTTTGGGTACAATGTTGCATGACCGCGCAATTGACATTCAAAGTGCAACAGTGCTGAGAGCTGAAAATTGGTCTGGGCGGGAAGGGGGGTAAGTGCCTGGTATTGGAGTGGTTACAGGACAACTGTACCTTTGGTACAAGTTGGTCGCTAATGAAGGCAGCCCCCATGCTGAGTGCAGCGCAACTTGCCTGATACTCACCTTCATCCTTGATCCAGCTATCTTCAGTGTGTAGCCCTCACAGCCTTGCTTCTGAAAACATCTTTACCAGTTTCTCTTCTGCCTCAATATGCACACCATGGTCCTGTTCATTCCTATTTGGAAATGTACTCATGGTAGGCTCCAGTGGTCCTGCAGAGTTTGCAGTGGGGCCTGCAATATAAAGCACAGTGGCCCTAACATATTCATGTAATAAAAAATTGCTAAATGCAGTAGAATTGTAATCTTTAAAGGACAATTGTACCTTTGGTACAAGTTGGTTGCTACTGAACGCAGCCCACCTTGCCCAATACTCACCTTCATCCTTGATCCAGCTATCTTCACTGTGTGGCCCTCACAGCCTTGCTTTTGAAAATATCCTCACCAGGTTCTCTTCAGCTTCAATATGCACTCCATGGCCCTGTTCATTCCTATTTGGAAATGTACTCATGGTAGGCTCCAGTGGTCTTGCTGAGTTTGCAGAAGCAAGCCTGTGCAGTGCCTAGTGTGGCCACACAATGAAGATCACTGAAGCCAGGATGAGAGTGAATATCAGACTAGGTGGGCTGCAATTAGCAGGGGGCCTAACCCTAAATACTGTCACCTCTGTCAATTTGGCTTTAATACTGGGATATTGAAGTGTATGTCTCAAGATACAATTGGTATCAAACCAATTTCACAGTAATGACAGACAACATAATAATAATACCAGATGAACCACACGGGGGTGTTTAGTCCTCAAGAGAAACTGTAGCCAGCTTGTTGTACCTATATGACATCTGATAAACTATAGGTGTTGTGATAATTAGTGGTGAATAGGGATGGGCCAAAACGGACCCCTGTTAGGTTCACACCAGAACTTTCGAACATCCCGAAAGTTCGGACGCGAACAACGAACTCCATTGAAGTCAATGGGACCCGAATATCAAAAATCAAAAGTGCCCATTTTGAAGGCTTATATGCAAGTAATTGGGCATACAATGGCTATAGGGGTACGGGTCCTGCCCTAGGGTACATGTATCAATGAAAAAAAAGTTTATAAAAAGCATGATTTTTAAATGAGCAGTGATTTTAATAATGCTTAAAGTGAAAAAAAGAAAAATTCCTTTAAAAATTGTGCCTGGGGCATCTCCTTAGTCTACCTGTAAAAGGGTGCATCTCTGTGATGTGTAGAACATAACCAGAGCAAAATGACATTTCCAAAGGAAAAATTGTCATTTATTAACGCGGCTCTAATGTATTGCCGACTCCCGGCAATATACATAAAAATCACTGAAAAAATTTGCATAGGGCACCCCCAGTCCATACCAGGCCCTTCGGGTCTGGTTTGGATTTTAAGGGGAACCCCGCACCAAAGTTAAAGAAAATTTTGCCATTGGGTCCCCCCTAAAATCCAAACCAGACCCTTATCCGAGCATGCAACCTGGCCGGCAAGGGTAGGGGGGACAAGCGAGCGCCCCCCCCTCCTGAGCCGTACCAGGCTACATGCCCTCAACATGGGGAGTATGGGTGCTTTGGGGCGGGGGGGGGCTCTGCGCTCCCCACACCAAAATGGGCACTTTTGATTTTTGACGTTCGGGTCCCATTGACTTCAATGGGGTTCGTTGTTCAGGTCCAAACTTTTGGAATGTTCGAAAGTTCTTGTGCGAACCGAACATGGATACTTTCGTCCCATCCCTAGTGGGGGTCTGCAGGCGGGGGGCTTAACGGAATTTGGAAGCCCCCTTTAATAAGGGGGCCCCCAGATCCTGACCCCCCATGTGAATTAGTATCGGGTAAAAAAAACAAAAAATGCAACAGCTCCTCCTCTATGGGAGGGCTCCCGCCGACTGAGCTGGGTTTGTTGTGACAGTCAGGAGGGCGGGGTCACCCGCTTACATTGCCGGGTGGCCCCACCCTGCCATATACATAAACTGTCATAACAAACAGCGGGCAGATGGCAGCAGCCCTCCCAACGGGGAGGAGCTGTGTGCGCCGTCTGTGCGGCATGCATTATGGGGTGCTCAGCGTCGGCAAAGTCACCCCATAATGTTGTAGGTGGCCGAACAGCCCGTTTGTTCAGCTGTCCACCAAACAGGCGAACAGCAGATGTTCGGCCCAAACCATTCGCCCATCCTTAGTGTTGAAAACGTCCCTGAAGAAGCCCAACAGGGGAAATATGTTGGGAGTTGATATTGTGGTATGGAAATAAAACCAACAAGATACATTATAAGATTGTATATGATTTTATTTCAAATTAACATGTTTGATTAATAAATGACAAACATTTAATGAAATTTGTTATTGTCTGTATGTAGCAGCTAAAGTTCCAAATACTGTTTCTTATAGTTACATACTGGTACATACAGTAGTTACATAGTCTGGTTAAATAAAGACAAAAATCCATCTAGTTCAATCAATAAAGGGGAAAACGTTTACAATCCTATCCTACACCCACAGTTGATCCAGAGGAAGGCAAAAAAAGCAGCAAAGCATGATCCAATTTGCTCCAACATGAGAAAAAATTCCTTGCTGATTCCCCAAGAGGCAATCGGATATTCGCTCCCTGGATCAACTTACAGAGTAGGGCAAGAGTTGGTATGCCCAGGGCCATTTTTAATACTGATTGGACCCTGGGCAAACATTTTCTTGCCACCCCCCAGCTAGACTCAAAATGAATTTACTGCATTGGATCAGTCAGTGATTGCAGTTGGCTGCCACAGGTTACAGCACATAATTACCACTGATTCGTTGCTAGAGGTTATAGCACATCATTTCCGCTTGCTGATTGCTTGCTAGAGGTTACTGCACATCATAATTGCTCACTGATTGGTTGTTAGAGGTTATTACACATTATAACCTCTGCATCAAATTGAGGGTGTGGCCAAACTGCAATAGTATTGAGGGGTGCTATGTACAGAGTGCAAGGTTGAGGGGTGCACTACATAAAGAGTGCATAGTTGAAAGGTGTGCTACACACAGAGTTGAAGGGTGTACTATGTACAAAATGCAGGGTTAAAGGGTACGCTGGGTACAGAGTGCAGTAGTGCACTATGTATAGAATGAAGGTTGGGGGTGTGTTACTTGCAGAGTGCAAAGTTGAGGGGTGCACTATGTGCAGAGTACAGGGTTGAGGGGTGAGGTACATGCAGAGTGCAGGGTTGAGGGGTGCACTGCATGCACAGTTGAGGGGTGTATTACATATATAATGCAGGGTTCATGGGTGCGCTAAGTATAGATTGCAGGGTTCAGGGGTGCGCTATGTGCAGGGGTGCACTATGTGCAGAGTGCAGGGATGTGCTACATGCAGGGGTCCGCTAGGTCCAGAGTGCAGGGGTGCACTAGGTGTCAAGTGTAGGTGTGCACAAGGTGCAGGGGTACACTAGGTGCTGAGTGCAGGAGTGCACTAGGTGCAAAGTGCAGGTGTGTGCTAGGTGCACAATGCAGGGGTGTGCAAGGTGCAGTGTGCAGGGGTGCACAAGGTGCAGAGTGCAGGGGTGCGCAAGGTGCAGTGTGCAGGGGTGCGGTAGGTGCAAAGTGCAGGGTGAGGTGGGTGCAGAGTTCAGGGAGGAGGTACGTGCAGATTGTAGGGGTTAGGTGGGTGCAGGGTGAGGTACGGTGCAGGGTGAGGTGGGTGCAGAATGCAGGGTGAGGTGGATGCAGAATGCAGTGGAACG
>BLSH010377273.1:48444-66375 GCA_018402905.1 Glandirana rugosa | reverse complement strand
TGTATAAATGACTTGCACTTTGTTATACATACGCGTTGCTGTAAATCCCTGGAGTTTGAACTCCTGATGTTGATATCTTTGTATCATTGTAAATCTTTAATAAAATATTTAAGATTAAAAAAAAAAAAAAAAAAAAAAAAAAAAAAAATTAGAATTTATAAAATAATTTCTAAATGTTACTATGTTTCTATAGTTGTAGTCCTCAAGTTTGAGGTCCCTAAATGTCGATATTAAAAAAAAAAAAAAAAAAAAAAAAAAAAAAAAGCATCAAAAGCAATCACGATGAATGTTGATCAACACCCACCGAAAGAAAAAAATCCCAGTGAGCGCCAACATGATCGTATCCCTACTTTTATTTCTGCCGAATGACATCTCCTGGGACCCTGCCAGTAAAAGTAAACAAAGGAGTGGACAACCCCATGAAGCCACTTACCAAATATGGGCATGTCCATTATTGGTCATTGACATCACTATGTAGGGATACTATGTACCCCTTATTTATTTGCATGACGGGGGGCTTTATTATTAAAGGGGGCTTCCTAATTCTGATAAGCCCCCCACTCAGACTCCCCGTGACCCCTGGAGGTAGCTGTGTTGAGGAGGCCCTTGTGTTCGTCAATATGGGAACAAGGTGCTTTGCTAAGTGAAAATATATAGTTAAAGTGTATTTCCAGTTTTGCAGACAACTTAGGATAGCACCTACTTTATATTTGTTACCATTAACATAACATGCCTTAAAAGAAAATGCTGGTTATCTTTTTTAAATGCTTTTTATTTGCTTAAAGCGGAGTTCCACCCAAAAGTGGAAGCTCTGCTTATCTGCTTCCTTCCCACCTCCGGTGCCACATTTGGCACCTTTCAGGGGGGAGGGGGGAACAGGTACCTGTTTTTGACAGGCGCCTGTCCCCACTTCTGGGAGACCTGGCTGCGGCGAGATGTGGTGGGGTCCCCCGGACGTTCTGCCCCCTCCTCTTTCCCCTGCCACTGGGCCATTCACAAAGCGCAGCATGCATCGCGTAGTTGGTTGCGGCTTCCCTTAGAGGCAATTAATAAAAAAAAATATATATATATTGTACAGGACACCAAGGGTGGGTCCTGGACGGGTGCTATATAGCACCGATATGTGGTTTATGGTCCCTTTAAAGAAAGGGGGTAGTGCTCAGGGGATCACCCGAGAGGGGTGAGAAGTTCCGGGAATAGCAAGATAACAGGGAGGACTGACTCGCAGTTCTCCCTACATTGATAAAGACGTAGTAGGGACCCGGAATTTCGGAGGCTCTGAAGTGATCTTCGGGGTGGGATAGGGCCTCCACCCCTGACTAGCCAGCACACACTGGGTTAATAGCCTCCAGGAAGCAGCTCTTAAGGAGAGGAAGTGGTGTTAGCTGGGGTGTGAGGAGGAGCTGGGAGGGGACACCAGTGTTTGGAGAGCTGCATGTGTTAGGAGAGCTGCATGTGTGCTGGGGGACTGAAAAAACACCTAACAAGGATTGTGCAAAGTCCTGGGTTGAAGAGCCTTCAACGAACTGTATGTTACTTTTACTTTTATTCTGTGCTGAAGACAAGCGGACTTTCTGTTGTTATGTTTCCGTTTTGCTGCTGAAAGCCTGATTTTGTTTTGCTTATTGGGAAATAAACACGCTGACTGTTTAAGTTTACCGGCTTTTACACTCAATTCCGTGAAGCTACATCTACCCAACTTTACAACTGGTGCCGAGGATGCAGGCAGAGTGCATTTGCAGCTGCAAAAGCCGTTTAAAACTAAAAACTGACATTTAAAGAGACAGTGTGCTTATGCCATGTCTTGGGTGAAATCAGCTCAGACATTACAAACAGCAGGGAAAGACATGGAGGAGGTCATTAAGGCACTTGCACAAGCCACCGTGACCCAGCAGCAAGCCTCTATGGAGGCAAACCGTCACCATGAGGAGGCGATGGTCCAGCAGCGGCAGGCCCTGGCACAGGCCGTGCGGCGCAGCAGGAAAATACCCGTTTGCTGGCTGCCCAGTTCTCAGCCGAGCAGGAAGCCACACAGGCACAAGTGGTTGCCTTGCAAGAAGCAGTGCAACGTCTCACTCAGGGGCGGGAACAAGCAGCCGTTGCCCCTGGCAACCAAGTATCAGTGATGGCCAGCCATTTTTGTCAAAAGCTGACACCCAGTGATGATGTGGAGGCCTTTCTCATCACCTTTGAGAGGGTTGCAGAGAGAGAGTGGTGGCCCCGTGACCAATGGGCTAGGCTTACTTTGACCTACTAGCCGAGAACATCAGTGACTATGAGCGACTGAAGGCAGAGATTCTAGCCCGCCTGGGAGTAACCACAGCCGTCCGGGCCCAGAGGTTGCACCGCTGGAGGTACAATCCTGATCGGCCACCCCGGTCCCAAATGCACGAACTAGTCCAGCTGGTCAAAAAATGGCTGCAACCAGAATGCTCTGCTGGACTCCGGCAGCATGGTGACACTGGTACATGCCAGGGTAATCGGGAAACCCGGCCCGGTAGGTAAAACTCTACAGGTAGTATGTATCCATGGGGACACCAGAGAATACCCCCTGGTTCCTGTGACTGTTTCCTATGGCTGTACCTCAGTGACACAAGAGGTTGGGGTGGTAAAAAGTCTGGTACATGACATCATAGTCGGGCGTGACTGTCCATTGTTTGTCAAACTATGGAACCAGGTACAGATGGCGCTCCCCGGACAGCCGAGAGAACTGGGTACATGGAGCCTTCTGGGGCCAAACTTTGAGGGGTCTGGTCCAGAACCACCCACAACACATAACCCTAAAGTTGAGATTCCGGTCGTTTATAATTACATTGCAGAAAATGGGAATGTGATTGACAATGCTACTCTTTCAGGTCCCAAGACCGAGTTGACCTCTGAGGGGGGGGGAACCCCTCCGGTACAGGTCATGGTGAGGGAGGACGAAGAGGAACCATTGCAGGCTCTGTGTGAGGAGGATGAGAGAGAAACCTCCTCTGGGTTAGTGCACACAGACTTAGGGGTGTCCAGAGGTGTGTTTGGTACCGCTCAGTTGCAGGATCCCACTTTGGTCAATGCTCAAGAGCAGGTGTCAGTTATTAATGGAGACCCACAGGTACCTGATGGGTACCAAAGGTTTCCGCACTTCGCATTGAACGGGGACTTGCTTTACAGAGTAATTGAGAGCCGAGGGGAGACTGTAGAGCAGTTGCTGGTCCCTCAGTCGTATCGGCGGATGCTCCTGGATTTAGCCCACGACAATGCAAAAAACGGAAGCCAGGATAACCGACCGGTTTTACTGGCCAGGGGTAAAGGCTGAGGTAAAAAGATACTGTGGGTCCTGCCCCACTTGCCAGTTAACCGCCCCGGTGACACACTACAGAAACCCCCTGGTACCCCTGCCAATAATTGAGGTGCAGTTCGAACGGATTGCTATGGATCTGGTGGGGCCCTTGGTGAAGTCAGCAAGGGGACACCAATACAAATTAGTGGTACTAGATTACGCAACAAGGTATCCTGAAGTGATTCCTTTGAGGAAAACCTCCTCAAAGGCCATTGCCCGGGAATTGTTTCAGATGTTCTCCCGAACCGGGTTCCTCAAGGAGATCCAGAGGGACCAGGGCACTCCATTTATGTCGAAGGTGATGGCGGACGTGTGCAAGTTGTTTCAAATTAAGCAGTTGCGGACGTCCGTCTATCACCCGCAGACTGATGGACTAGTGGAGAGGTTCAATAAAACCCTTAAGTCCATGTTAAAAAGAGTAGTCCAGAAAGATGGGAAAGACTGGGATATGTTGCTCCCTGCCCTGTTGTTTGCCATCCAGGAAGTGCCGCAAGCATCCACGGGCTTCTCGCCCTTTGAGCTAGTGTATGGACGGAGGCCCCGGGGGTTGCTTGATCTAGTGAAAGAAACCTGGGAAAGTGAATCCTCACCACACAAAACCGTAGTTGAACATATCTCCCAAATGCAAGAGAGGGTGGCTAAGGTTATGCCATTAGTAAGGGAACATCTGCAGAAGGCCCAGGAGTCCCAAAGAAGGGTGTACAACCGGTCCGCTAACGCTAGACAGTTTCAGGTCGGGGACCGGGTGGCTGTTCTGATCCCCACAGTAGAGAGCAAATTTTTGGCCAAATGGCAGGGTCCATTTGAGGTAGTGGAAAAGGTGGGTGAGGTAAACTACCGGGTACACCAACCTGGGAAGAGGAGAAAACCTTATCAAATCTACCATGTCAACTTGTTAAAACCCTGGAGAGACCGCGAACAAGTGTCCTCAGTGGTAGGCGTCCATGCAGGGGACCCAGCCGGAGTTGACCTGGTGCACGTTGCTACTACCCTGTCCAAACCACAAACCCAACAGACAAAAGAGTTTCTGCAAAGAAACAAGGAAATGTTTTCAGGGTTTGCCGGGTCTCACCAATGTCATCAAGCATGACATTATAACAGAGCCCCATGTCAAGATCCGATTAAAGCCATATCGCATCCCAGAGGCAAATAGAAAGGCAGTCTCCGAGAAGGTGAAAAGAATGCTTGAACTGGATGTCATTGAAGAATCGCAGAGCGAGTCCAAACGTTTTGGTGCCAAAACCCAATGGCACCCTGCGATTTTGCAATGACTTCAGGAAGCTTAACGAGGTTTCAAAATTTGATGCATATCCGATGACCCAGGTAGACAAATTAATTGAGAGGTTGGGTCCCGCCCGGTACATCACCACATTGGATCTGACGAAAGGGTACTGGCAGATTCCCCTCACCAAGAAAGCCAGGGAGAAAACAGCTTTTTCCACTCCAGAAGGCCATTTCCAATATAAGAGGATGCCGTTTGGCTTACACTCTGCCCCAGCCACATTTCAAAGGTCAATGGATAAAACATTGCGGCCCCATCGACAGTACACCTCTGTCCAGCTGGATGATATTGTCATCTTCAGTACCGATTTGGAGTCCCATCTTCCCCGGGTTCAGGCAGTCATTGACTCTTTGAGGAAAGCAGGGTTCACAATAAATCCCGAGAAGTGTGCAGTGGGGATGGAGGAAGCCAAGTACCTAGGATACATTGTGGGTAGGGGGCTAGTGAAACCTCAGCTGAATAAAGTAGAAGCCATACAGAATTGGCCCCGTCCCCTAATCAAAAAGCAGGTCAGAGCCTTCCTGGGAATAGTTGGCTACTATCGAAGGTTCGTCCCCAACTTTGCCACCATTGCTGCACCACTGACTGACTTAACGAAAGGCAGGAAGTCAGTAATGGTAAAGTGGAATATGGAGGCTAAAGAAGCATTCCAGAGGCTTAAGATGGCATTGTGCCAGCATCCGGTGCTGGTGGCTCCTGACTTTTCGAAAGAGTTCGTGGTGCAGACAGATGCCTCAAGTGAGGGCTTAGGAGCAGTGTTATCTCAACTGGTCAATGGGGAAGAGCACCCCGTAGTTTTTCTCAGTAGGAAACTGACGGCAGCGGAGAGAAACTACGCTGTGGTGGAGCGGGAGTGTCTCGCCATCAAGTGGGCTCTGGACTCCCTGCGATATTTTCTTCTAGGTAGAAAGTTCCGCCTAGTGTTGGACCATGCCCCATTGACCTGGATGAGACAAAACAAGCAGACCAATACCAGGGTAACAAGATGGTTTCTTTCCCTTCAGGAGTTTAATTTCATGGTAGAGCACAGACCCGGGAGACAGCATCAAAATGCCGATGCCCTCTCCCGAGTACATTGCATGGTGTCTAATGGTGCCTCCAACACCTCCGTGTTGAGGCAGAGGGGGGGGATATGTACAGAACGCCAAGGGTGGGTCCTGGACGGGTGCTATATAGCACCGATATTTGGTTTATGGTCCCTTTAAAGAAAGGGGGTAGTGCTCAGGGGATGAGAAGTTCCGGGAATAGCAAGATAACAGGGAGGACTGACTCGCAGTTCTCCCTACATTGATAGAGAGGTAGTAGGGACCCGGAATTTCGGAGGCCCTGAAGTGATCTTCGGGTGGGATAGGGACTCCACCCCTGACTATAGGGAAGCCAGCACACACTGGGTTAATAACCTCCAGGAAGCAGCTCTTAAGGAGAGGAAGTGGTGTTAGCTGGGGTGTGAGGAGGAACTGGGAGGAGACACCAGTGTTTGGAGAGCTGCATGTGTTAGGAGAGCTGAACGTGTGCTGGGGGACTGAAAAAAACACTTAACAAGGATTGTGCAAAGTCCTGGGTTGAAGAGCCTTCAACGAACTGTATGTTACTTTTACTTTTACATTTATTCTGTGCTGAAGACAAGCGGATTTCTGTTGTTATGTTTCCGTTTTGCTGCTGAAAGCCTGGATTTTGTTTTGCTTATTGGGAAATAAACACGCTGACTGTTTAAGTTTACCGGCTTTTACACTCAATTCAGTGAAGCTACATCTCCCCAACTTTACAATATGTATATATTTTGGGGGGAACACTCTAACAAACTCACGGTGCTGCTGTAAGACCACAATAGACAAAAAAAGTACATATTACAGCACACACATGACACTTACTCCTGCAAAGCTGTTTAAAAGCATCTAAACATATATAGCAAAAAATGCAACAATATGGGGGTTTGGTCATACTAAATGGCCATGAAGTGCTTAAGCCCACTGATTGCTTCAAAGTACCCCAATTTTCCAGTGGGTTCCTACACTAACCTTGGAGTGAATGATCCTATCTCTTAAAACATGGAAGTAAACGCTCCTCTTTATGGGAGAGTCCAGAGGACTCATACCATGGATCAGGTGGACACTGATAGGAGCTAATGAGGGAGGATGGGGTTCGCCAGCCCAAAAGGTCTGATCAGGACCACAACATGCAAAAAATATATATTTGGGGGGAACACTCCAACAAACGCATGGTGCTGCTGTAAGACCACAATAGACAAAAATGTATATTTTGTATGTTGTGGTCCTGACCAGACCTTTTGGTCTCCTTCATTGGTCCTCCTTCATTACCTCCAATCAGTGTCCACCTAATCTATGGTATGAGTCCTCTGGTCTCCCATAAAGAGGAGGGTTTGCTTCCACAGTTTAAGAGATAGGATCATTCACTCCAAGGTTAGTGTAGGAACCCACTGGAAAATTGGGGTACTTTGAAGCAGTCAGTGGGCTTAAGCACTTCATGGCCATTTAGTGTGACCAAACCCCCATATTGTTGCATTTTTTGTTATATATGTGTTTAGTTGCTTTTAAACAGCTTTGCAGGAGTAAGGGCACTTTCACACTGGGGACGGTGGGGCGTTAGATTTAAATCCCCGCTAGTTTCAGCAGGGATTTACCGCTGTTATAGCGGAGCTACTGTGGTGGGAGGGGTGCGCTTTTAACCCTCCACAAGGGGTTAAAAAGGAGTTAAAAGTGCCGGTGCTCCATGCTTCCGAGGCGGTGTGCAGCCGCTTCGGAAGCGCTGCCCCATTGTTTTCAAGTGGTATATCACTGCTCACTGCACTGCAAGATGCTGCTTGCGGGACTTTGTAACGTCCTGCAAGCGCACCGCCTCAGTGTGAAAGCACTCTGGATTCACATTGGGGTGGTTGGGGAGCGATTTTTGAGGCGCTTTACAGCCGCTATTTTTAGCTAAATAGCGCATGTAAAGTGCCTCACTGTGGAAGGGGTCTAAGTGTCATGTGTGGGTTGTAATATGTACTTTTTTTTTTTTTACATTATAGACAATGGTGGTGGCAGCACCCAAGAGCCAATGGAAACTTCGGCTGGGGTGCCGACATCGATGGATTCCAGGACAGGTCAGTGGCCTCTTTAAATATCCTTACACCTTCATCCCTGCTCTGTAATGTTTAGGAGAGGACTATGGAGTAATATTTAACATAATTAACCATATCTGTACTGTTTTTGCAATTCTTCATTATAAGCTGTAAACCAGATTTAAACATTGTCTGTCATAACAAAGGGTTAAAAATTTAAAAAGCATCCTCCTGCATTGCATGCTACTGAGGCATAGCTCACTTTGTGTGGAGACAAGACACTATAAAGCTGAGTATACACTAGTAGAATTTCATTACACATTTTTCATTGTAAGAATGATGTAAGAATCCAATGGACATTCGTTTTCAACCGCAGTAATGAGAAAATTAGACAGAGCAGGATAAAAAAAAATGTTGAATGCAAGAATTTCTAACAGTGTGTGGTTTTCATTTGGTAAAGGCCAGTCGAATTCGACAAAAATCGAATGTTAAATTCTAGAGAATTTCCCGAACAATTTTTGTTCAAAATTCTACTAGTGTAATCCCAGCTTAAATTTCTCCAGAAATTCTTAGTATCAGCCATGACACCTATTCCTTAGAACCATTTAAAAGGTAAGAAATATTTCAATTTCTTTTAGGTATGCTGTGTAAATGGAATACATAACAAACATATAGTGGGGTATTTTCAAATTTGACTGCAAAAATGTAAGTACGCTTAAAGTTCTCCCTTATACAGGTTTTTAAGCTTTATATGTTTATTAAAAATAAATAGTAAGTTATCAATAATAAAGATATTAAACAGTAAATCTGGTTAATGTGGAAATAGCACATGTGTTACTCAGGGCTGCCAAACAAGCTGTTGATTAGCCCGTGCTTTCAACTCACACTGGAATAAATACCATTTTAGGTCCAGTTCACTACTGGTTTGTTCACTTGGTTGCCAGTCAAGCCCTGATGAAGGGGGCATGTAGACCCCCGAAACGCATTGGCTATTACTTGATCTGTACCCCTGACCTCTAAAGGAATATTGTATATGGACCTCTTAGCAGTGGCATGGCGCTTAAATTTAAACCCTTCTTACATTACACTAGAAGCCAATGAGACTGTGGTAATTCACTGGGGTGTAGAAGCCACTTTCCCAGGAACCCAATGATTTACACCAATATTAATACCTTAAGATAATAACAGTAAAATAAGCATACTGGTCAATTCCTATCTTTCCACTTTCCCAACCTTTTGCTTAGAAACATCTAAAAGGTAAGCAATTGTTATTTTTTTTTTTAGGTATGACACATAGTGGGGTATGCTCTAATTTGACTGCAAAAATCGAAAAATGCTTTAAGTCCTCCCTTATACAGGGCTTTATATGTTTAATAAATAGTAAGTTATCAATAATATAACAGTAAATCTGGTTAATGTGGAAATAGCACATGTGTTAATCCAGAGCTGCTAACTAAAAGCACTACACACAAAGCACTTCACTTAAAATTGCTATGATTTAATAGTGTTCAACACTAACCCCAGCTAAATATAGTCACAGACCAACCTGATGAAGTAAGACTGCAATTAACTACCCTGAATGGTAACCACAGGCACTGAATGCAATCAGACAAGACAATTAAGCAAATAATATATTCACATACACACCTCTCCAAACACTCAAAGACAACAAGGGTCTAAATAAATCAAGCTGTATCAGATAGAGTAATATTCACCACACACAAAACTCCATCTGTTCAAGACTATACATTTTTGTTTTGCCTTGTGCTAATTGGCTACATTTACTCTTTGCGAAGTATATTTATAAGACGATGAAGAAAGCTTGCTTTCACTTCACTATAGGTGTGTAAACCAGTATTGCCTTCTGGGTGTAGAATTCAGCAAATCTTGGAGCTTCCAAAACTCCGTATACTATGTGTTGACTTTTATTTTTTTTAAAAATGTGTCCTTAGAGGGAGAGAATATAAGTAAACAATCATGTACTTCCTGAACTCTAAGGTTGCACTATTAAAATATTTGCAGAGTGGAGATTCAGAGTATTAAAATGCCAATTAGTGAGCAGTTTTCTTTAAAGCCCAGCTGAACTTTCAGTTTCAAATTAGCTAAATACATTCCAGGTGCACGAAAACAAAAGGCAGGCAAGGACTTAAAAGTCGACCATACATGGATGGAAATTCGGCTGGTTCAGCAGGGACTGGCAGAATTTTGATCCATGTATGGGCAGGCTGGTTGTACACAAGTTGATCTATTGGTAAACTTGCAGACAACCAGAACAAGAAAGAAAGCAGCACTTTCTGAGTGTAGTATTAACCACTTTTTCTAGTAGTCAACAAAGTGGCAATGTGCAGGATATATATGAAAGTAGCGCTCATCAGTGTGATATAAGGGCACCGCTGTAGCTGGCTGGTCAGTGAATGCTCTCCCTGTAGCGTAGAGGTGGATGAAACCCTTGGTGGTGCTGGTGGATTCCAGCACTTTTTGGATCGTCATGGGGACCCTAGGCAAGAGGGGATGATGTCAGTGTTAGCACCAGGTGCGGTGGGCATGGCTGATGTCAT
Source organism: Glandirana rugosa (assembly GCA_018402905.1). Taxonomy (NCBI): domain Eukaryota; kingdom Metazoa; phylum Chordata; class Amphibia; order Anura; family Ranidae; genus Glandirana; species Glandirana rugosa. The sequence continues at coordinate 56,152 of BLSH010377273.1, read as the reverse complement.
CCTAGGTAGTGAAAAGTCTTGCCTTGCATTTCTGCATCTTAAAGAGGTTGTAAAGTCAGAAGGTTTTTTATCTTAATGCATATGCATTAAGATAAAAAGCCTTATGTTTGCAGCAGCCTCCTCAGCCTCCCTAACACTTATCTGAGGTCCCTCTCTGTCCAGCAATGTCCACCAGTGTCTCAGCCATGCAATATTCTCCTTCCTGATTGGCTGAGACACAGCAGCGGCGCCATTGGCTGTCAATCAACGTCAGATAGCCAATCAGGGAAGAGAGGGGTGGGGCAGAGTCCTATATTTTACAAAAAAAATGCTCTGGTTGTGTAAAACAATAACTAAAAAATATTTGTCACCCTTCCTATCATGGGCCAGCATCTTTTGTCTGTTTTTCAACATTTTTGAGTCATAGACCCTTTAGGAATTTGATGAAAGTTATGGATTCCCTCCCCAGAAATATTCACATAAACATAACTTTGCATGCAATGGATTTAAGTACTTTATTTTATTTACATTTGCTTGCCTCATATATGTATTACATACACAAAGTTTGAATAAAGTAAACAATCCTTTTCAAGCAAAAATTATTGGCCACTTATTATTTTATTCCTATTTTATTTTTTATCTGACCTTCACGGACCTCCTGAACCCATACATGGACCACTTATGGATTCATGGACCCCAGGCTGAGAACCCCTGGTCTAGTAATGGTGATGTTATCAAACTTCAGCGTCACTAAGCTTATACGAGGAAGGTGGTGTCTGTAACATGGAATATAATTTTTCATTGCTGGAAGATTGGTCAAAGCAGTGGAGACTGCAGTTCAATATTTCTAAATGTAAAATAATGCATCTAGGGAAAAACAATCCCCTTAAAGAGCATTGGGGGTACAGTGTTAGCCAGCACTACAGAAGAAAAAGATTGGGGTTGCTTATTTCAGATGGTTGCAAAATGAGCAAACAGTGTGACCAGGCAGTGGGAAAAGCAAATAGAATTCTGGGATGTATCAGTAGAGGGATCACCAGCAGAAGGAAGGAGGTTCTGATTCCTCTATATAGATCTTTAGTGAGACCTCACTTAGAATACTGTGTCCAGTTCTGGAGACCACACTTACAAAAAGATATTGATAAGATAGAACGAGTTCAGAGACGGGTAATAAAAATGGTGAAAGGTTTGGGGGATAAAACATATCAAGAGCAACTTCAGGAACTTAATATGTACAGTCTGGAGGAAAGAAGGGAGAGGGGAGACATGATTAAAACCTTTAACTACATCAAGGGGGTGAATAAGGTTCAGGAGGGCAGTCTTTTCAATATGGAACCAAAATCAAGAACACGGGGACATGACCTCAAACTAACTGGAGGGAAGTTCAAAACTAATATTAGAAAGTATTATTTTACTGAAAGGGTGGTTGATGATTGGAATAAACTGCCAACAGAGATTGTGAGACTGTCAACAGTAAATGGCTTCAAACATGCTTGGGATAAACATAAATCTATAGTCAGACAACAAGGTTAATGTGAAAACAAAAAACAAAAAAAAAATAAGCAAAAAATAAATAAAATAAATAAAAATAAAAAGGGGCAGACTCAATGGACTACTCAGTCTTTTTCTGCCATCACTTTTCTATGTTTCTAAGGTTTGAACATATGCGAGCAATTGTGGTCAGTAGCTTTTGGTTTAAAACCTAATAATCCTATGTAAGTTTTAAAAGGAGAGAATATGACACTCAGACGCATAAAAGACTGCTGATATCATTAACCACTTCCCGACCGCGCGCCGTGTTTTCACGGCGGCAGTCGGGATGCTGAGCGCAAATCGGCGTAAATAAGCGTCAATCTGCAATCAGCCACCAGGGGGCGCGCACACGCACCCACCGCACTCCTGGGGAGTGTTCCCGCGGCTCGGGCAGAACCGATGTCCGCCGGCGAGCCGCGATGAGCGGCTACAGGGAAAGAATGGGAAACCGCCGATGTAAACACGGCGGTTCCCCGCTCTGTTAGTAGGGGCATGGAAGATCTACTGATCCCTGTCACTGGGATCAGTTAGATCTCTCATGCCCATGTTAGCCCAACCCCCCCACAGTAAGCACACACCCAGGGAACACAGTTAACCCCTAGCTCTCCCCCCAGGTTAACCCCTTCACTGCCAATGACATTTACACAGTAATCAGTGGACATTTAAATTTCTGATCGCTGAATAAATGTCATTGGTCCCAAAAAAGTGTCAAAAATGTCCGACATGTCCGCTGCAATATCGCGGTACTGCTAAAAATCGCAGATCACTGCCATTACTAGTAAAAAATAAAAAAAAAATAAAAACCCCAGAAATTAATTCTCATCATCAGTAAATGCGGCCACTTTTGCGCAAACCAATCAATAAACGCCGATTGCGATTTTTTTATCACAAATAGGAGGAATTATATAAATCGGCCGAAAACGGTGAAAAAAAATGTTTTTTTATATTTTTTTTGGATTTGAATTTTAGCAAAAAGTAAGAAATTTGGGTTTTTTTGCAAAATGGTCGCTCTTCTTTTGTTTATAGCGGTTATCAGAAATGACACAGTGGCGATCAAATACCACCAAAAGAAAGCTCTATTTGTGGGAAAAAAAGGACGCAAATTTTGTTTGGGTGCAACGTCGCACGACCGCGCAATTGTCAGTTAAGGCAACGCAGCGCCGAATCGCAAAAAGTGCTCTGGTCCTAAAGCTGGAAAACCTTCTGGTTGGTAAGTGGTTAAACCAGAATGCAGTACTTGGCACATGATTCCTGTCCTAATATTGAGAAAAAAATATATATTTTTGATGTGTAAGGGATCCTTTAAGGTATTATCAGCTGTGAATCAGTGTTAGGAGAAATACTGCGCTAAGTAGTCCCAACTGCTGCCAATACCACAATCAAACAAATTGTGTAAATATAGTGGGGGTTACTGTGTAGAGATAATTAGGACTTAGAGGTGCCTCTAGTTTTAATGATAAATAGTGGACCCCAGATGATGTCCATGAGGATGAGACATGTCGGGTGACTGATGACTCTATGCTGTTGTGCCACATTTGAGACAAGCTCGTTATTTTCAATTTTGATGTAAGTGCAATACTTTCTTTTAATAAATCCAGTTTTTACTGATTTACACTATGTGAGGTTTTTTCTATTCCTATTTGGTATTTCACGACAGTCCCTGAAGGTAAAGGACGGTGGAAGCCACCAACCCACATCACTCTGAATAGGACACACCAGACAGTGGAGTGCCCATTTGGTGACACCTACACAGAAACAAAGCCGGATTCCATCCTTCCTGGCGAAGTCCTTGTCTCTGGTGGATTCTGTTGAGGCATGTTTTTATGGGCTGTCTGGTAAGCCTTTAACTTATTCAGTGATGGCGTTCCATAATCCCCTCAGGGACCCCCAGAGGTCACGCCCCCTCATTTAAAGATTCCCCATTTTTGAAGATCTGCATTTGAACTTTTAATACAAACTTTTCATGGTCCTGAGTGGTTCAGAATGATACCCCATCAGTCGTCATATATAACATAATTTGTTATACCCCCCCTTTTTCACTATTTTTTTTTATACATTTTAGAGGTGGTGCCTCCCCTCATAGACTCATAGATAGAGTTGAGCGAACTTCTGGAAGTCCGGGTTCTGCTGGTTCGGCCAAACTTCGGGACAAAGTCCGGGTTCGGGTCCGGACAGAACCCGAACTTTGTCCCGGACCCCGAACCCCATTGAAGTCAATGGGGACCCGAACTTTTAGGCACAAAAAATGGCTGTAAAAAAGTCCTGGAAAGTCCTAGAGGTCTGCAAAAGGAAGGAAATGGGGGTAAGGGTGGGACATGTGCCCTACAAAGAAATGGGGACAGGGAAATAACTAAAAGCATTTTTGAAAAGTATTAATTAACGGTAGAAGCCATATCTCTGTTCTAAAATCATCTTCAAACTGTGTCAAAAAAGTATAAATAAGCAGGGAGAACCCATATCACTGTTCTGCAAACATCTGGAAACTGTGTGTAACACTTTAACTAAAACCAGGAGAAACCATACTACTGTTCTACAAACATCTGGAAACTGTGTGTAACACTTTAAATAAAACCGGGCGAACCCATGTCACTGTTCTGCAAACATCTGGAAACTGTGTGTAACACTTTAAATAAAACCGGGACAAACCCATATCACTGTTCTGCAAACATCTGGAAACTGTGTGTAACACTTTAAATAAAACCGGGCGCCACGATATTATTTGCTTTATCCCTTGAGCCACTTTTGTCAACTATTCGACAATCCCCGGACATCCATGGGGTCCAAATGGGTCAGCAGGAACATAAATTTGCAGCATACGCTGATGATATTTTGTTTTATATTCAGCAACCCCGAATTAGTATCCCAAACCTAATACAGGCTTTTAAAACATACGGTGAAATCTCTAACTTCCTCATTAATCCGACGAAATCTGAAATTCTAAATATTTCAATCCCAGAACCATTAATATCTCATTTGAAGAGCTCTCTGCCCTTTCCATGGCAATCATCCACATTGAGCTATTTGGGGATTTCCCTCACATCAAACCCCACACATTTATTTAGAGCAAACTACATCCCCTTGCTGAACTCCATTAGATTTGACTTACATAAATGGACTCACCTTGCGCACTCGTGGCTAGGTAGGATAAATGTAATAAAGATGAACTTACTACCCAGGCTGCTTTTCATGTTTCAAATGATCCCTTATAACATTCCCCCGGGTTTCTTTTCTATTCTTTCTTCCCTCCTAATTAAGTATATATGGAATAGGCGACACCCTCGATTGGCTAAACAGTGTCTGTTTAAACCTAAGTGTCTAGGGGGACTCTCACTGCCTAACATTAAGGCGTACTTCCAGGCGGTAGTTCTGGCTAGGATGGCCGACTGGAAGTATCAAAAAAATAATAAAATATGGGTGGATCTTGAATGTGAACTGAGTGGGAGAGATCTGTATACACAAATGTGGATACCTAAAACTCATAGACGTTTAGCAGATCTCACCTCTCCCTTAACTAGATCCTCTCTTGATATATGGGACTCATTGCATAAAAATCAGAAATGGAAATATAACTTGCCTTTGATGCCCATCACTGGCCATGCCTTCTTCCCTCCTGGAGAAGATAACCCGAAATTCTGCTCATGGTTATCACAATCTCCAGCATGCCTACATCACTGTACAACCAGACAGGGTCTAATTCCTTTGTCAGCTTCCACCTCTTATCCTACTCTCTCATACCTGGATCATTGGAAACATCAGCAACTGGCTCAATTTGTCAAGGTTTTACCAAAGCCTCTTAGGACGTTAACAGACCTCAACCGGGTAGAGGGTATCTTTGCTATGTCTCAACCCCCCCGGAGATGTATCTCACTATGTTACCGAGCCATCCAAACCCTACAACCGGATCACTGGCCATCATTTCTCCATAACTGGGAAGTTGACCTCAACTCCCCTCTTTCAGATAAACAACGCTTGACAGTATTACAGTTAACACATTCATCCTCCATATCGACTAGAATCGTCAAATCCAACTACAAACTTCTAACGAGATGGCACTACTCTCCAGTAATCTTGAATAGGCTTTTCCCAGATGTGCCTTCACTATGCTGGAGGGGGTGTGGTGAGAAAGCCACTCACGCCCACATTTGGTGGCTCTGCCCGCTTATAAAACCTTTCTGGTTGGAAGTCAAGTATTGGATTAAATGCATCCAGGGCTCAGCCTTAAGGTTGGATCCATGGTTGATGCTCTTCCATTGCACGCCTGAACCAGTAGGACGATATCGGAAATCAATTATCCCCCATCTGCTTAACGCAGCAAAAACGTTAATTCCCAAGTTCTGGAAACAGATCACCATTCCTTCTATTAAACAGTGGTTTCAGGCGATAGACAACATATATTATATGGAAGATTTAACCTATGACTTGAGAGGGAAATCCGGTCTCTCATCGAAAATATGGTCCTGCTGGTTCGCGTTTAAATATTCATCTAAATATGCTGCAATTATGTCGTCTGAATGAACAAATGTGTTTAGATAATCTATCATTTCACTGTAGCCTAAGTGGTGAAACCGGGAGTGGACTTTTTCCCCCTTCTTTACCCATATCTACCCCCTCCCCTCCCTTTCTTCCCCATCTATCTTCTTTGCCCCCTTGGTCCTCTTCTCTAATCGTCTTTCCTTTATTTTCTTTTTTTTTTTTTTATATCTCTGAGTTAATTTACCCAAGTTTACAATGTTGGGTCTTATTGTTGAAGGTTGCCATGCTGTGGCCTTAGGTAAATTGGCAAAAGGGGCCCTCCCCCTCTCCGGAGAAGCGTACCCTTGTAGGGTGTTACTAATGGCCCCATATTCGGATGGCCAGAAGTGACCCATAGTCTATAATATTAACCACCAGCCACTCTTTCTGATTTTATAGCTATATTGCGACAGCCTAAACGTTGTAATTTTTTTTTTTTTGATATTTTGCTGTAACCAACATGTATGTTTTTGTTATTGGTATATTTTCTCTTTGTTTTTCAAATAAAAACATATTATACAAAAAAAATAAATAAAACCGGGCGAACCCATATCACTGTTCTGCAAACATCTGGAAACTGTGTGTAACATTTTAAATAAAACCGGGCGAACCCATATCACTGTTCTGCAAACATCTGGAAACTGTGTGTAACACTTTAAATAAAACCGGGACAAACCCATATCACTGTTCTGCAAACATCTGGAAACTGGGTGTAACACTTTAAATAAAACCGGGCGAACCCATATCACTGTTCTGCAAACATCTGGAAACTGTGTGTAACACTTTCAATAAAACCGGGACAAACAGAACTACTGTTCTGCAAACATCTGGAAACTGTGTGTAACACTTTCAATAAAACCGGGACAAATAGAACTACTGTTCTGCAAACATCTGGAAACTGTGTGTGAAACTGTAGCATAGAGAAGAACAGGGATATGGTTTCGCTCTGCTATAGTTTCACATAGAGTTTTGAGATGATTTTAGAACAGTGATATCATGATTTTTTTATGTTTTTATTATTTTTTTTTATTTAAAGTTATTTCCCTGTCCCCATTTCTTTGTAGGGCACTTGTCCCACCCTTACCCCCATTTTCCTTCCTTTTGCAGACCTCTATGACTTTCCTGCACTTTTTTACAGCAATTTTCAGAACTTTTAGTAAAATTACCAGAACCCTGGACCCGAACCCGGACTTTTTTTGAAAAGTCCGGGTTCAGGTCCGGGTCCCGGGCACCCCAAAGTTCGGTACGGACCCGAACTTTACAGTCCGGTTTCGCTCAACACTACTCATAGACCTTCTCTTATTTTAATTTTATTTTCATTTTAATTTTATTTTGTTATTGTGATCACATCATTTTTATGTCCACCTGGTTTCATTTTTCAATCCACATTTTTGTAGTTTCATATTGGTTGTGTGTGCCTGAGGTGGAGGGACTGAAGAATTTGAGAGCTTCGTTCCTTCACCTTGGTCATATACACACACATACGTATAATGTTCATTTCATAAACAAAATACATATATATTACTCATGTATACATTCTGATATATCCCTTGTAGGGTATTCTACCTAGGGTGCATTTGCAGTGCTAATTATCAGCTGTGAACCTCATGCGTTTCTCTTCCAGATACTCATCACAACTCGCTTTGGCCTGACATTTCAAGCCCAGGCATGGCTTGAAACCCCA
>BLSH010377273.1:15647-41103 GCA_018402905.1 Glandirana rugosa | reverse complement strand
CGAAGTTCGACCGAACCCGCCGAACCCGAACATCCAGGTGTCCGCTCAACTCTAGTAGAGACATATATATGACTGTCATAACGGGGGGGAGGGGGGCTGAAATCAAGCCTAAAGTTGAAGAGGAGATCCGCATAGATAATCCCTTCAGCAATGAAAGATCTAGATTGGTTAATAACAAATGTAGTTAGCACGAAAAAACACTGCAAAAAATGCTAGCGCTCCCATGTACATATGATATCTCACAAAAGTGAGTACACCCCCCACATTTTTGTAAATATTTTATTTTATCTTTCATGTGACAACAGTGAAGAAATGCCACTTTGCTGTAATGTACAGTAGGGAGTGTACAGCTTCTATACATTCTGTAAATTTGCTGTCCTTTCAAAATAACTCAACACACAGCCATTAATGTCTAAACCACTGGCAACAAAAGTGAGTACACCCCTAAGTGAAAATATCCACATTGGTCCCAAAGTGTCAATATTTTGCGTGACCACCATTATTTTCCAGCACTGCCTTAACCCTCTTAGGCATGGAGTTCACCAGAGCTTCACAGGTTGCCACTGGAGTCCTCTTCCACTCCTCCATGATGACATCACGGAGTTGGTGGATGTTAGAGGCCTTGCGCTCCTCCACCTTCCATTTGAGGTTGCCCCACAAATGTTCAATAGGGTTTAGGTCTGGAGACATGCTTGGCCAGTCCATCACCTTTATCCACAGCATCTTTAGCAAGGCAGTGGTCATCTTGGAGGTGTGTTTGGGGTCGTTACCATGTTGGAATACTGCCCTGCGGCCCAGTCTCCGAAGGGTGGGGATCATGCTCTGCTTCAGTATGTCACAGTACATGTTGGCATTCATGGTTCCCTCAATGAACTGTAGCTCCCCAGTGCGCAGCCTCAGACCATGACACTCCCACCACCATGCTTGACTGTACGCAAGACACACTTGTCATTGTACTCCCCACCTGGTTGCTGCCACACACGCTTGACACCATCTCAAAGAAATACGTTTATCTTGGTCTCATCAGACCACAGGACATGGTTCCAGTAATCCATGTCTTTAGTCTGCTTGTCTTCTGCAAACTGTTTGCGGGTTTCATTTGCATCATCTTTAGAAGAGGCTTCCTTCTGGAACGACAGCCATGCAGACCAATTTGATGCAGTGTGCAGCGTATGGTCTTAGCACTGACAGGCTGACCCCCCACCCCTTCAACCTCTGCAGCAATGCTGGCAACACTCATACGTCTACTTAACCAAAGACAACCTATGGACAGGATGCTGAGCATGTGCCTTCAAATTCTTTGGTCGACCATGGCAAGGCCTGTTCTGAGTGGAACCTGTCCTGTTAAACCACTGTATGGTCTTGGCCACCGTGCTGCAGCTCAGTTTCAGGATCTTGACCATCTTCTTATAGCCTAGGCCATCTTTATGTAACAATTCTTTTTTTTCAGATCCTCAGAGAGTTCTTTGCCATGAGGTGCCATGTTGAACTTCCAGTGACCAGTATGAGAGAGTGAAAGCCATAACACCAAATTTAAACACCGGCTCCCCATTCACACCTGAGACCTTGTAACACTAACGAATCACATAACACCGGGTAGGGAAAATGGCTAATTTGGCCCAATTTGGACATTTTCACTTAGGGGTGTACTCACTTTTGTTGCAGGCAGTTTAGACATTAATGACTGTGTGTTCAGTTATTTTAAGAAGACAGCAAATTTACACTGTTATACAAGCTGTACACTCACTACTTTATATTGCAGCAAAGTGTCATTTCTTCAGTGTTGTCACATGAAAAGAAATAATAAAATATTTACAAAAATGCGAGGGGTGTACTCACTTTTGTGAGATACTGCAATTTGTTTTATGCTTATGGTAACCAAAGCTAAAGAAAAGCTTAAACTGAATATGCATGGAGGTTCCCAAAAATTACCTTTAGCTGAAAATACTAGCATGATTGTCCAACATGACATGTTCATGACTGGACAGCATGATTGTCTGGTGACTTCAGTATTTTCTAAGTCAATGACCTGAAATAAGTATGTGGCTTAGCACTTCTGACATACTGATCTAAGTGTTTGTTCTGGTACAATATCTCAGAAAGTGTTGAAGCCAGAGACAGCCAGGCAAAGGGAGGCCAGTAATAATTATATTTCCACAAAAAAATGTAAAAACATCTTGAAGAAATATTAATTTGTGACAACTGTGCTATTACTAAATATAATCAATACGAGTAATGTTAATCAAGCAAAAACCTGAAAAACGGAAAGTTACCCTGACATCTACAAAAGAGATCGTGACCCGTTCGTCAAATTAAATACTTATTAATGCTTGTCCATATGTTCCTAATTCTGCATTAATTATGTCACGAAATGATATAACTTAAATAAATTACATCACTAGAAAAACTTTGTTCTCCATGGGGTAACAGAGCTGGGTGCCAAAATAGCCCTAGCTGTGTTCACACAGACGATCCCTGACAAGTCAACTTTAATTAGTATACGTGCGAGTTACGAGAAGGAGACTGTTCCATCGATTTAGCAGAGCTGTTCTATTATCTACAGCAGAAGTGCCAAAAGCTATTTGACTCCTTAATCTATTTATAACTCTGCCTACAATTGCTGCTCCCAGAGGTGTAATTGTCCCGTTTCATAAAAGTTTGTTCAGCTGCCAGCTTGAAGATGTAAGTAAATTGTAATACCATTGCTATGAGGTATAAAGGTCCCTGAGCTCATATCTAGGCTCTTGTATAATAAATTCACGTAAACATCTTATTTCCTGAACAGGGTTGTAATCTCCAAATAAGCTGGACTTTGGTGTAAAATATTCACCCTGATTCAATAGCATTTCCAAACTGGAGTTGTGAGTTGCAGAATATAGTAGTGAGCCATTACTGAATCCTACATCTACTCATCTTTGAGGAGGTACTTACTGTATATTCACTATAATATAGCTTAAAGTAAATCAGCCACGGGAGAAACATGACCTTTCCTGATGAAAAAGCGAATCGCTTGGATGTCATGATAACCCTCTTACTTTACTACTTTGAGTAATAACACACAAGTATAATTATTATTTACTTCTATCTGACATACCTGCATACTCTAGGCCAGTATTTTTAACCGGGATGTCCAGGCACCCTGGGGTGCCTCCAAGTTTCTTCAGGGGTGCCTTGGCAAAATTGAGCCAAAATTGTATATAAGCCAATGGGTGGATCAAGCCTGCATTTGTGTTACACATTGTGCTAGAAAACAACAAAAACAAGAGAAGGGCACACCGACCTAGTGCAATTTCATTATAAACATGTATTAAAAAAGTGACACACAACCCACAAGATACTCACAAACATATGTTGTATATACACATGCCAAAGCATAATGTAAACAAGTTGCCTTTGGGATTGCTTAAATGCTCCAGAGATGCAAAGAGACCAGATGGCATCCATGATGGCTAGGCTGACGTGTTTCAAGGGAGAACCCTTTTCCTCAGAGCCACTACAGCACCATTACAACCTTCTAGATTCTGACGTCCTAACAACTAATGACGTCATTGACTGATAAAGAGGACGTCGGGCACCTGCACAGCATCCTTGTTTGCCCCACAACATCAGCAATGGGGTCACATTAGATGAGTGAGGGAGAGAAACTGAGGGAAAAGTGAAACATTGGAATACTAATCAGTATCGGTGTGCAACAGTGCATTCGCTTTAGAAGAATAAATCACCTCTAATGTTGGGTATCCTATGTGTGTGGATGCTGTTGCGTTATGCAAACCTATTAGTTTATTTATTTTTTTAAATGAGGTACCTCAAGACTGTGCACACTTTTAAAGGGTGCCTGGACTAGAAAAGAAACACTGTTCTATGCCATTGACTTAAAGGAGATGAAGCCAGTAAGTCACCATAACAGGCTACTAGATTTTTCACATTTCTGTGCACTGGCTGTGTTGGAGATGCTCAGAAGATGATCCCATAAAAGTCTAAGGAATCTTCATAGAACATGCAAATGGGAAAAGTGTCAGTTACATGAGTGACATTGGGAGAGATGGGGCTGTGCAGTGAGTGGGAGGAGTGACAGAACAGAATGTAGTTACTCTTTTGACTCCCCTGCCCTAAGGGAGTACAGTACTGTTTGTCATTTTCCCAGGAGCTTCACACTTTATTTCTTTATGGAGAAGAATTAGGAGGAGGGCATCCCTAGATTGCTGTTTTGAACACTAGGGCTCAAAGAGAGAGTGCACCCTAGTCCATAAAACTGATCTAAAAGTAAGGACAAATGAATGCTGCATGTAAGGTGTGGTCTTGATTGGCTGTTGGCGCCATGTAGACCCTGAACCCACCCTGCTTATGCTTGAATGGGACAATCACCCACTTGTTGCTTTAGATCAACTCTACAATATTGTGTTACCCTTATCTGTTCTGAAGCCCACCACATATTCCTGGCCTGAGGCCTGGTACCTAGAATAAATAAATGTCTAGCCCAGTTGCATTTTAACTGCTTTACTGCACAAACATCACTCCAGCACAGGTTACAGTAGGACATTAACACTACATATCTAACTGCCAGAAATTCACAGAACACCGTCTTACTTCTAATAACTTTCCATTCAGTGTTCACACAAGTGCAGAATACTTTCAACTGTTACAGCCACCTTTCCCAGATGTTACAGTTTAATTAAGAAAGCTTGTTATTCAGTCAGGGTGTCCTTCCTCACACACAAAGGAGATCCTCCATACCCCTCTAAACCAAATCACAGAACCCTCTAGGTGAGGGTCAAGGGGATCAAGGTTTCTCTGTCTGCTTATAAGTGTTTCTCTCAGCCCTGCAGACATCTCCTTAGGGCAGCTCTAGTTCAGCACTACATCCTTACTAATCAGGGGTGTCCTGTTCCCATACCCCAAGTGTACTGGGCCTCTCACAGAGCTGGCATGTAAATGGCACTAGGCCCACCCATTACACGACTAAAGGAGGGATAACTATTAAAAGGGCTCTAACACCTGCCAAGACGCACTCCAGTATATGCTCTAGCAGGCACTTCTATTCAACCATCAACAATACAGCGGCATCCATGATGATCCCACCCAGAGACCACCACCTCCTTAACACATTTGGCCACAAAAGACTTGATCACATAAAAGAGCCTGGAAGAGCAAATACTGGAGTGCAGCTTTTATTCATCCAAACTTTTCAACAGCGAGCGGAGTTGTTCTTCTTTGAGCTGGCACCTTGTTTATCCGCAAATGGTCACATGCACAGGTCTAAAGCGGGGCTGTGGTCTTTGAATGTCTTAACTTATGTAAAAGTAAGTCAATGGTGCATAAATTCTTTATCCCTGGGGAAATATAAATAGGCCCTGTCTAAGATAGCACAAGTATTGATTCAAAAAGGGATGTGGGAATGGTACTGATATGGAGTTAGGACTGACTCCTAAATCTTTTTGATGCTAACTGGAGAGGCACTAGAAAAAAGTACAGTGATAAATGTGAATGGCTTGTCCATGGTAAAAGCAACATCTTGGTTTGGGTGATTAAAAATGGGTGTACTTGGGTGCACTGCTATGTTTTACTATTGAGTGCTAAAAGACTACAAAATGTACTAAGCGGATATAGCTTGCACCTATGCTCACTCTGTAAACGTGTATCAATGTGAAAAATTGTATTCAAAAGTGGTGCTGTGCTCCCAAATGCTAATGTGCTAGTATCTCTTTAAACCTGTTTGCATTCAAAGGCATACTAGCACATTAGCATTTGGGAGCGTGGCACTACTTTTGAATACAATCTTGGTTTGGGTGCACTAGTGAACCTGAAAACGAGTGTGAATGGTATGTCTCTTTCTCCTGTGAACTTTTTTCTGTTCTAGGATGACCGCAGCCATGGTATGGGGATGTAATTTTGGGAAGGAAAAGGGGATAGCAGGATAAAAGTGCACAGTGTATTAAACTGCACCATATATACAGTATCTTACAAAAGTGAGTACGCCCCTCACATTTTTGTAAATATTTTATTATATATTTTCATGTGACAACACTGAAGAAATTGTAAAGTAGTGAGTATACACCTCGAAAATGTCCAAATTGGGCCCAATTAGCCATTTTCCCTCCCCAGTGTCATGTGACTCACTAGTACTACAAGGTCTCAGGTGTGAACGGGGATCAGGTGTGTTAAATTTGGTGTTATCGCTCTCACTCTCTCATACTGGTCATTGGAAATTCAACATGGCACCTCATGGCAAAGAACTTAATGAGGATCTGAAAAAATTAATTTTTGGTCTACATAAAGATGGCCTAGGCTATAAGAAGATTGCCAAGATCCTGAAACTAAGCTGCAGCATGGTGGCCAAGACCATACAGCAGTTTAACAGGACAGATTCCACTCAGAACAGGCCTCGCCATGGTCGACCAAAGAAGTTGAGTGGACGTGCTCAGCATCATATCCAGAGGTTTTCTTTGGGAAATACATGTATGCGTGCTACCAGCATTGCTGCAGAGGTTGAAGGGGGTGGGGGTCAGCCTGTCAGTGCTCAGACCATATGCCGCACACTGCATCAAATTGGTCTGCATGGTTGTCGTCTTAGAAGGAAGCCTCTTCCAAAGATGATGCACAAAAAAGCCCGCAAGCAGTTTGCTGAAGACAAACAGGCTGAGGACATGGATTACTGGAACCATGTCCTGTGGACTGATGAGACCAAGATAAACTTATTTGGGTCAGATTGTGTCAAACATGTGTGGCAGCAACAAGGCGAGGAGTATAAAGACAAGTGTGTCTTGCGTACAGTCAAGCATGGTGGTGGGAGTGTCATGGTCTGGGGCTGCATGAGTGCTGCCAGCACTGGGGAACTACAGTTCATTGAGGGAACCATGAATGTCAACATGTACTGTTACATACTGAAGCAGAGCATGATCCCCTCTCTTCAGAGACAGGGCAGTATTGCAACATGATAACGACCCCAAACACACCTCCAAGATGAGCAATGCCTTGCTAAAGAAGCTCAGGGTAAATGTGATGGACTGGCCAAGCATTTCTCCAGACCTAAACCCTATTGAGCATCTGTGGGGCATCCTCAAATGGAAGGTGAAGGAGCGCAAGGTCTCTAACATCCACCAGCTCTGTGATGTCATCATGGATGAGTGGAAGAGGACTCCAGTGGCAACCTGTGAAGCTCTGGTGAACTCCATGCCCAAGAGAGTTAAGGCAGTGATGTAAAATAATGGTTGCCACACAAAATATTGACACTTTGGGCCCAATTTGGACATTTTCACTTAGGGGTGTACTCACTTTTGTTGCCAGCGGTTTAGATATTAATGGCTGTGTGTTGAGTTATTTTGAGGGGACAACACATTTACACTGTTATACAAGCTGTACACTCACTACTTTACATTGTAGCAAAGTGTAATTTCTTCAGTGATGTCACATGAAAAGATATAAATTATCCTGATTCCTGCATTTTCAGTGTAGTTCTCAGGACATCTTGCGTGTTACCTGCAACAATAATACTGCAGGTAACACTGGATGTAAACCACTCCTGTTTTTTATGTGTTTAAATGCATAGAACTGTACGCAAAGTACCATCACGCTGAAAAATACTGAAAGTGCATGCAGGTCACATAAAACTTTGCGTTTAGAATTGTATGTGCCTCCCCGACCTCCAGAGGCCTGATGGTGACCTCCAGAGTCAGGGAGAGCCAACATTCTTTCTCAGGGTGCAGGTTACTAGGCACGATGGGTGTAGTGCAAGATGGAATGATGTGCGCCAGTCACTTTTAAAAATGAACAAAGAGAGTTTTATTTCTCTTAACATGAACAGGGGAGAGAGGGGTAGGGCACAGGACACCCTTTGACAAATGCTATAGCAAACTGGCAGACTCCGCAGACAAAAAATAGAACTAGGTAGTCAGCGACACAGAAGAGGGCCTTTAAGCTAAATGCAGAAATCTGTATTTTGTAACAACTGCTGTCTCCTATAGCAAAACTTCACTCACAGTATCCCACTGTAGGTCTTAAAACTTAGTTAGCTCACAGTCTCTCACTAGACTTCTTGGACTCTCAGCTACCTGCTGGATCCCCTGAGCTCTTCTTACAGCTATGCACTGTATTATTCAAGATGCACCCAAGTTATCCGCTGGGTCCCTGGACTCACAGCCAACTGCTGGATCCCTCTGGCTTGACTCACAGCTAACCACTGTACTTATCTTCAAACTTTACTTACAGCTACCCGCTGTATGCCTGGATGAATCTCTACTGAAGCTTTCCCACTTGCTTCACTGTCCCCAGCTAGTGAAGCATCTGCTCTGGTACTCCTTGAGAACTTCATCCCTTCTGCACTTGCCTCCGGTAACAGGAGTTGTAGTCCCTTTGTGGCAACTGCTTCTCCTTTACTTCCAGCAACGATCAGGCTCCCCACTGGCTGAGCCTCTGTACACATGGTTAGGCCTCAGGCTTCAAGCTTAACCCTCTGCTGCTGCTCAGATTCATGGATAGGCCTCACGCAGACCTAGCAGCCAGGAGCTCCTGGATAGGCCTCAGGCTTCAGGCCTAGCAGTCAGGAATTATAAGACACACATCCAACACAGGCAGCCACCCAAAAGGAAAAGAACCCTATCACCTCTATCCCAGCTGCCTCATCGGCCAAAGAAACTCCTGTTTATTGGCTGAGAAAGCATATCCACACATAACCTGAATTCACTGTAATCTGTCTTACTAATGCCAAAGGCAACATTGCTACCATTCAGAATAGGAGAAAACCATTTGACCCAACTACAAATTAGCCAGGCTAGTTACCAGCCAGCACAACTAAATTTGCTAGCAGCCCTGTTTAGGACAATTGTGCTACAGAATGTTTTTAAGCAGAAATGTGCAAATAGGGCCTTACACCCAAAACAAATGAAGTTTTGCACTTTATACATTATCATACAGATTTACCAATCATTTTGAATATCTTGATAGCACATTCACACTAGAACAGACAGCAATGCAGTGAAGTGTTTGTCACGGCACTGCGCAAATTCACACAAAATGGGACCATAGAATTTTTTTTTTAAATGGCAAATTTAATGGCATTGCTAAATTAAAAGTGGGAAAAACCCTGGTAGACTGAGAAAGTACAATCTAATTTTATGTAGACAGTGTTCTTGGATGCAACTGGACTCAATACACAAATGCTACAAGGCTAACCACTTAGGCACTGTATTTTACGGCTCTTTCAAAAACCTGCATATTTCATCAGACTCTAATCTCTTTAGCAACCACAATTTTGAAGTGAGTGAAGAGGAGGGTTGAATAGAGTGGTTCAAAGTCCAAGGTTGCAATAACAACTAGGCCCCTGATGTGGAATTTATATTATATTTAATTAAAGTACATGTATGATCCATTTTTTCCTTCTGTTTTGAATTGGATGGTTTAGAATCTATTTCACATTTTTACTGATATCTGTGACCCCAGCGGGGCAATTTACCCTCTTTGTTTGTCCTGGGGATCATTGTCATCAAAACATAAAGTGATGGGGAATATGACATTTTACAACTGTCAGAAGGTGAGAGGAAATTTTCCAATGGGACAACTGTTTTGTTGACAACAGGGATTGCCCCTCTCTTTTGTAGAGATTTCCTCTCACCTCATGTCATATCAGCAGGACACATAGTGAAGAAAAACCTCCCCACAGACAGACAGCAAAAAAATATATTGTCAGGGGTTTTAACCCCTCGCTACTCTACCAAGACTGAAAAATAGTTTTGCTCTACATCATGGGTGCTCAACCTGTGGCCCTCCAGTTCCAGTGCCCTCAAGTCCCATGAGGCATTGTAAGGCTCACAGGCAGGGCCGGACTGGCCATAGGGCACACCGGACATATGCCTGGTGGGCCGGGGCCGCTAGTCCGCATGTCATTTTGGCCGCCCGCCCGACTATTCCTATTTGACAGCTTCCCGGAGGGCGGCGGCCGTGAGATGAGAAGAGCCGCTCTATCCAGTGAATGATACTGAGAGGAGGAGGAGCGGTGATGCTACAAGCAGCACACAGGCTGAAGCCGCTCCTCCTCTGAATTCCATTCACTGAATAGAGTGGCTCTTCTCATCTCACGGCCGCCGCCCTCTGGGAAGCTGCCTGGTGTTCTGCTGATTACAGTCCCTCCCAGCATCCCACCCCTCTCCTATGTCAGCCCCCTCCTCCCTCCTCCCTGCACTCTCCCCACAGTACAGAGGTTAGGGGAGGGAAACAGAGCACAGTGTTTCTCCCTCCCCCTCCCTTCTGTACTGCAAAGAATTATGGGAGATGTAGTCCAGGGGAGGGCGGGATTGCCTTGAAAATGCATGGACAGAATGTAATGGCCACAACAAGGAGGTGAGGCTGTCTCTTTGCAGGTCTGGGCTGTCTATCTGCAGGTCTGGGGCTGTCTCTTTGCAGGTCGGGGCTGTCTCTTTGCAGGTCTGAGGCTGTCTCTTTGCAGGTCTGGGGCTGTCTATTTGCAGGTCTGGGGCTGTCTCTTTGCAGGTCTGGGGCTGTCTCTTTGCAGGTCTGAGGCTGTCTATGTGCAGGTCTGGGGCTGTCTCTTTGCACGTCTGAGGCTGTCTATTTGCAGGTCTGAGGCTGTCTCTTTGCAGGTCTGAGGTTGTCTCTTTGCAGGTCTGAGGCTGTCTCTTTGCAGGTCTGGGGCTGTCTCTTTGCAGGTCTGGAGCTGTCTCTTTGCAGGTCTGGGGCTGGCTATTTGCAGGTCTGAGGTTGTCTCTTTGCATGCCTGGGGCTGTCTCTTTGCAGGTCTGGGGCTGTCTCTTTGCAGGTCTGAGGCTGTCTATTTGCAGGTCTGGGGCTGTCTCTTTGCAGGTCTGGGGCTGTTTATTTGCAGGTCTGAGGTTGTCTCTTTGCAGGTCTGGGGCTGTCTCTTTGCAGGTCTGGGGCTGTCTCTTTGCAGGTCTGAGGCTGTCTATTTGCAGGTCTGAGGCTGTCTCTTTGCAGGTCTGGGGCTGTCTCTTTGCAGGTCTGGGACTGTCTATTTGCAGGTCTGAGATTGTCTCTTTGCAGGTCTGGGGCTGTCTATTTGCAGGTCTGGGGCTGTCCTTTTTGCAGGTCTGGGGCTGTCTCTTTGCAGGTCTGGGGCTGTCTCTTTGCATGTCTGGAGCTGTCTCTTTGCATGTCTGAAGCTGTCTCTTTGCTGGTAATTGGGCTGTCTCTTTGCAGGACTGGAGCTGTCTCTTTGCAGGTCTGGAGCTGTCTCTTTGCAGGTCTGGAGCTGTCTCTTTGCAGGTCTGACGCTGTCTCTTTGCTAGTAATTGGGCTGTCTCTTTGCAGGTCTGGAGCTGTCTCTTTGCAGGTCTGGAGCTATCTCTTTGCAGGTCTGAGGCTCTCTGGTAATGGGGCTGTCTCTCTGCTGGACTGGGGATGTCTCTCCTGTGCTATATGGCGATGTCTCTTAGCTGGACTTGGATGTTTCTCAGAATATCCTGTCACCGACCACCTATGCGAACTATTGTCTTACCGCCACCCCCGATCGGGCTGCCCAGTCTAAAATGCCCGGGCTTATTTTTTGTCCCAGCCCGGGCCTGCTTACAGGTACAATCATGACTCCCAAAGGCAGAAAGAAAGAATTATGCATAGGAAGAAAGGAAGAAAGGAAGAAGCAGGTTGCTGGAATGTAGGTGGCTCCTGCCGCCTAGCATCCCCAGTACTCGGGTTTAATATTTATGCTAAACGCTGTACAGATGTAAACATTCGCACAGTGTATAGGCAGAACCGTAAATGCAGATTTTTCTTTATTTTTTTTATGCAGCTGAATGCAGCTCCAAATCACATCTAAATAAAAAAAGTATGTATGTCGGGTCCGAAAACCCAATAGGGTTAATTTACTAAAACTGAAGAGTGCAAAACCTGGTGAACCTGTGCATAGAAACCAATCCGCTTCCGGGTTTTTTTTTTGTCAAAGCTTAATTGAACAAGCTGAAGTTAGAAACTGATTGGCTACCATGGACAGCTGCACCAGATGTGCTTTCCAGTTTAAGTAAATTAACCCCAGTATTTAGTGTGCATATGCACCAGCCCTCTATAGAAAATACACAAACCATTTTGTATTACTTTTTTTTTCATTTTGGATAAAGTAAGGGATTCAAAAAAAAAATGCTAGTAAAATAAGGCATGAGGTATTTCATCAAAATGTGAGGTATCATGAAACCACTGGGTATTTTATCTCATGTAATGTCATATCCAGTGGGGTGGATACAGTGTAGAAGGATTAGTCAATTTTTATTGCTGTCTGCACCTCCATTGGGGAGATTCACTCTCTCTATTGTTACTGTTTCTCATTGTCACTGAAAGTGAAAGGAAAAGAAATTCCTTCATTTTGGGTTGACATCAGTGGCGAAATCTCCACAACGGGACACAGATGGTAAGAAAAAAAAAAAGAATCTCCCAGGGGTTTTAATCCTCCATTACATCCAAAATGAAAATGAAAGTTTTGTCTTTAGTTACACTGTAAAGTCATTTTTGTGGTGATATTTGGCAGATTGGTATATCTTTGGACAGGTCTGTTTTGTTATCATTCGCTAATGTTCTTCAAAGTGTCACTCTAATATCCATCTGCCAAACCTTCCAATTGATGACACCCCTTTCCTAACAGCTCAAGTTCCACACTTTTGTTAGAATACTTGTACTGCTCCACACACGTAAATTCAGCCATTTCTCAAATAAAAGCAAAGAAATTTCTAAGCTCAACTTACCAACCAGCCTGCGACCAACTGAATTATCCTGTCTAATAGTATGAGTTAAAAACAGAGGTTTAGTTTGCACATAAATACATGAGTAAGCTACAGAGCCCCGTCAAGGCACCCCAGTATTTTCTGTAGTTCTAACTCTAACTTCTGAGCCCTGGTTCACATTGGTGTGTTTTGGCATGCGATGGCACCGCCACTGATTTCAAAAGGTAGTTCTTGTACTACTTGCGGTTTCAGGTGTGATTTCCATAGGAATCTGTGCAAAAACCTGCACAGATGCCTGTGAAATTGCAGCTGAAATCAGGACTGATATGCAGGAATGAAATGGTGCGAGTTCAGCTGAACCAATCTTCCATCTTCTTCTCTATTTGGATTCCCAGATAGTAGCTAATGTTCCCAAGCGCTTTGATTTCAAAGTTTTCTTTCAGCTTGTGAACTATCTGATTGTAATCCCCTTCTTGTTCAAAAGAGGTTATAATGTCAGCGACATCTGTTGCTTTGATTCTTGGAGTAGAGACAAGGGTCCGTTTTACTTCTTGAGAATCCCTCTCTAGTAAGCACTTCATTCACTTTTTCCTTCCACATCCTTGCAGATTGCTTAAGACCATAGATGCTCTTCTGAAGTTTACACACAAGGTTATCTCCTTGCTCAAACCCTGGTGGTTGCTCCATGTAGAGATCTTCCTTAATGTCTTCCTTAACCACTTGCCGACCGCCGATCGGCATCTGACGGTGGCAAAGTGGCTCGTTCCCGCAAAACGCCGTCATACGACAGTGGCTGCGGGAACTAGTTTAGTGAGCGCGCGCGTGCCGCCGGAGGCGCGCCGGCGCGCTCACTGTGTTCGGGGAGGGCCAGGGAGCGGGTGCGGCGGCTTCGATTGCCGCCGGCTACCCGCGATGGCCCCCCTGGAGCGAAGGAGCGGAGGTCCGTGTATGTAAACACAGACCTCCGCTCTGTGTGAAGGGGAAGGGCTGTGATCACAGCCTTCCTGTACGTGAAGGCTGTGACCACTTCCCTTCCCCAGCTAGGGCAGTCCCCCTACAGTTAGAACACGCCCAGGGAACATAGTTAACCCTTAGAGCGCCCCCTGCAGGTTAACCCCTTCACTGCCAATGGCATTTACACAGTAATCAGTGCATTTTTATAGCACTGATCGCTGTATAAACGCCAATGGTCCCAAAAAAGTGTTAAAATGGTCCGACATGTCCGCTGAAATATCGCAGTACCACAAAAAATCGCGGATCGCCGCCATTACTAATAAAAAAAAAAAAATAAAATAAAAACCCCAAAAATGAATTCTCATCATCCGTAAACGTGACCACTTTTGCGCAAACCAATCAGTAAACGCCGATTGCGATTTTTTTTATCGCAAATATGAGGAAGAATATAAATCGGCCAAAAACGGTGAAAAAAAACGTTTTTTTATATTTTTTTTTGGATTTGTATTCTAGCAAAAAGTAAGAAATTTGGGTTTTTTTGCAAAATTGTCGCTCTTCTTTTGTTTATAGCGGCGATCAGAAATGACGCAGAGGGGATCAAATACCACCAAAAGAAAGCTCTATTTGTGGGAAAAAAAGGACGCAAATTTAGTTTGGGTACAACGTCGCACGACCGCGCAATTGTCAGTTAAAGCGACGCAGCGCCGAATCGCAAAAAGGGCTCCGGTCCTAAAGCTGGAAATCCTTCCGGGGCTGAAGTGGTTAATGTCTCCATATAGGAAAGCAGTTTTATTTTGGTCGACCTTTTCTCCTGGTATGCTGGGCATATTCACTTCACAGCTTTCAGGGATCAGTGTTTCTGGTGATGGACTCTCATAAAAATATATATATAGGGAGGCTATATTGATTGGCGCTGGTGAGGCTGTATTTAATGGGCACAGGTGAGGCTGTATTGATTGGCGCTGGTGAGGCTGTATTTGATGGGCACAGGTGAGGCTGTATTTGATGGGAGCAGGTGAGGCTGCATTTGATGGGTGCAGGTCAGGCTGTATTTGATGAGCGCAGGTAAGACTGAGCCAAGGGGGGGTGGCACAATGAGGTTTCGCCTAGGGTGTCAAAAATCCTTGCACCAGCCCTGACAGCACTTGCATTTCATGAGCAGCTTGCAATCTATTATTGTCATATCTTCTGCTAAGCCTCTCTTTATAATGTCCTGTATAGCTTCTGGACTTCTGTGCCCCAGTCGCCTGTGCCATAAATGAATACATTTGCTGTGTAGGTCATTAGAGACTGTATTGGCTTGCTGGTCTGTGGTGATGAGCCTGTATTGTGATCATTCAGTTTTCCTTTTGCGAGGAATTGCTTATTATTGAGAATTGTGCATTCATCACCCTGGAACTTAACTGTGAGACCATTGTTTGCAAGACTTTTCACGGATAGAAGGCTGCCTTCTAGTTTTGGAACATACAGCACTTTCTTTACAAGAATACTATGCTTGCCTTGTGATGTAATGCAGTTCAGGAAGCCCTGGCCTTTCCCGTTTGCTAGGAAAACTTTGTCTTTTGCACTGTAATCAGTGAGGTTTCATCGCTAGTCATGTGGCTTGTTGCTCCTGAGTCTATGCACCAGCCACGTAGCTTTCCGCTCTCTGTCACTTTAAAGGTGACAGTCCATGAAGTGTCTGCAGTTTCCTTTGTGGCTGCTTTGACTCTTTCTTTTGTGGATAGCTCTAGCTTTGGCTGCTTCACTTTCTAGATAGATTAGTCCTTTTTTAAGTGACCTGTCTTTTTACAGTGAAAACAGGCTCTGCTTTCTTTGTTCCGCTTTGTGTTTTTGTACATCTTAAGAGCTTTGTCATCATGGTGCATATTTTTTTTCCTTCTGTCATATTCATCGATTAATTTACCCTTGACATACTCTCGTGTCAGCTCCTGCTCAGGTCTGGTTTCTAAAGCATTAATGAGAGCAGAATATGTCTCTGGAAGGCTGCAGAGGAGCAGGGCAACAGTATAATTATCTTCGATGTCCTCTTCGATAGCACGCAGCTGCTCTATGATCGCTAGCGTAGTTTTCATGTGGTCACACATTTGCTGGCCTTCTTCTAGTCTCATCTTATATAATTTTCTTAGTAGAAAGAGCTTGCTGTTTAGACTTGAATGCTCATGCAGTTTCTGTAATGAAGTATACATACCTTTGGCCGTATTCTCTGCTCTTATGTGGATAAGCTGGTCATCTTCCACGAGTAAGCCTATAATTGTTTTTACCTGTCTGTCTTTCCTATGCCAGTCCTCCGTCTCTCTGTCTGTGGGTCTGTCATCCTTGCAAAAAAGCATTTCCAGTTTAAATTTCCACAGCTGGCAATTGTCATTGTTCAGCTTTGCTATTACAGACTTCAGCTCTGAACTGCTTGCCATCTTTCAGTAGTTTGCATACAGTACTCACAGACTCACTGTACTCACTGAGTTGCAGAATTCTCTTTCCAGTGCCCTGGGTGCCTGGGCCCATAACCTATTGGCTGAGTATTGAAATAATGCTGTAAGCTTTTTGTATACAGCAATACGCTTTATCTTTCATGGAGCATGACAGAACATATGTTACAGCATCATGGAGACAGGAACTTAATAACAAACAAGCGCATACTTAGATACAGACAATACATCCTGTTATTACATGACCACAGAAAATACACATTATAAAACTGCAGTGTCACCTGCTGCATAGATATGTATAATGCATTCAATATTGTCAGTTTATATGCAACCATGCTGTTGCTCTTCCAACATAGTACTTAAAGCCCCTTACATTGCTGGTCATTAGGAGGAATGTTCCACCGTTGGTATCCACATGGATTTCTCATCCTTAATGTCAGTGGGAAAAAGAATGCCTCATTCTTAGTTTTAGTAAGACAAAAATGCCTCATCGTCGGTACAGTGACAGCTGATGTCAAAGAGAGGAAAAATATGCCCCATTGTTGGTGTCAGTGACAAAAATAATATGTATTCATGTTCACTGATTACTTACCTGGAGGTATAAGGGGTAGAAGACAAGGCGTCTCTAAGTGTAATATGTAAAGGATTTATTGGTGCACACACAGTTAAAAACACTTACACTGTAGAAGATCAAATATGCATAGGATCTAATATAGTGTGGATACACATTCTTCCATCTGAGTGGAGCAGTTCGTTCCTGAAGGATTAAGCCTGATCCTGGATCTCAGAGGGAGAGGACTGAGAGAGCTCTGTGCACTGATTTGGACTTAAAGATCAAGACTGTACAGATTAAGTTCCTGAAGTCGCTCTTGATAGAAGCTGCATGAAAGCTGCAGGAGGAGAAACAGCAGAACACTGATCTTCCCAATGAATGGCTGTGTAAGGGGAGGCATTTCAGGACAAGTCTGATCATTGGAGGAGAGCAGAGGTACATTGTGACTGCAACTGGAGTTTACCCTCTGGCGTTGGAGTCCCCTTGACGGTGTTCCATAAGGTCCTGGATTAACAACTATATGTTGAAGCGTTACCTTTGAGGGATTGAGGTCCATCATGATCTACCTGGATGTGGTCTGATCCCGTTGCCACCAATTAGTTTTATGCGTGTTTATTTACGAATTCTGGTAAGAGTACCATATCCTAAGTGGTGGAGGTGTAAGGTGCACGTGGGTGTTTCACGGAAAATTGACGTTCAAATTATACACATTTATTTCACATGTGGTGGAAGAATTCATCTATATATTTATGGACTTATCCTACTGAGGACAATTTTGTGTTTATTATTTATTGTTTGTTATGGACATAATATGTTCACATTTCTAAGCTCTGCACATTTTGTTTATGCGGTGCATACTAGCACATTATATCATAACACTGCAAGGGACCTATGTAACAAAAAGAAAAAAAAAGTTTGTAGAATTTAATACCACTTTAATGTTTTAGGCCAAATAAATTACACTTTAAGCCTCAGATGAAATGCATTTTATCATGATGATAAATACAATATTGCCATGTTGATAAATAATATAATTGCAATATGTATAACAAAAGGTGGAGTAAACACTGGTGGATATTTGCAATATTACAAATTATTATTGCTTAAAACTGGTAAACTACTATTTTTATATATAGATTAAACATAATATATACACCTCCATTAGTCAGAAATTAATAAAAAAAAGAAATATGCATATAGTAAGGAGGGCAGGCTCTACTGGTATTGGCAGTAGTAAACCATGCACAATACAGGGACGCCCAGGAACAGTCCAAGAACAGCAGCACACAAGCACAAAGACCTGTGCTAAAAAGGACTTGTTAGCTTTTTTTGCGCTTTTGCGTACGCCCATGCACGTTCCCGCGCACCTTTGCGCACTCGCACGCGTCTGTGTGTGCCGGAAACGGCGCCAAATGGCTCTATTTAGGCTGTGTGCACCCTGCAGCAAGTGCTTTCTGATCTACAGCGTGTGACCTGTTTCCTGAGAGACCCGTAACCTGTTATCTGTTTCCTGTGACCTGTACAACCACGCTTCAGCTGCACGAGCGCTCCAACGTACTCCTTACCAACACCAGTGACCCAGTCCGACCCTCGTGTCATCCTGCACTCCCGAACCACCTGTCTGCTCTACCAGGGGTTCCCGAGTCAGGGTGAGCACCTGACCAGCCATACCCAAGTTGTGAGAGGCCTGCAAGCTGGCTACCTCTGGCTGGAGGACTAAATCCGGGAGCTTCCTCTGCACACCATCATCTCTGCACCCTTGGAGCAAAAGGTGCCCCTGCCTGAACGGTTTTCAGGGGGCTGTAAGAAATTTCAGGCTTTCCGCATATCCTGCAAACTTTTCTTTACCTTGCAACCCCGCATCTTCTCTCAGGAGGACACTAAAGTGGGACTGGTCATCTCCCTCCTCCGGGATGGGCCCCAGGCCTGGGCACACCAGCTACTAGAGCGAAAGGCTTCCGAGACCATGAATCTTGCACGGCTCTTCCAGGCTATGGCCCAACTATACAAGGACCCGCACCAAGCCGCCTCTGCAGAAGTCACGCTCCATGCGCTCCAACAGGGCCGCCGTCCCGCTGAGGATTATGTGTCAGAGTTTCGGCCGCATGGAGTGACGCGGCTCTCCGGTTCCAGTTCCGGCTGGGGCTGTCCGAGCCTCTCAAGGACGAGTTGGCTCGTGTGGGCATACCTCCGACCCTGGACGCCCTGATCGATTTGGCCAACCAGATCGATCGCCGCCTGCGGGAACGATGCACTGAGAAATCCGGCACCCCCACGTACTCCTCCGAGCACTCTCCTGTACCCTGGCCGGGTGGGCCTCAACAGCCAACTCTTTCCCCCGAAGAAAGGCAGAGATGTCTGTCCAACGGCCTGTGCCTGTATTGCGGGGACTCAGGACATTTAGTGCGGACCACCCCGTCAAGTCGGGCAAAGCCTCCCTGTGCAACCAAGGGGAGATACTGTCTATACCCAATCCCAACTTGCCATTTTTCTGCAGCTGCCCGGTGGGGGAGTTCCAGCCTTGGCCATTATAGACTCTGGAGCCTGTGGCTGCTTTATGGACCTGAACTTTGCAGCTCTACATCAAATACTGCTCCGGCGCAAGGCGCGCCTGATGACTCTTCGCCTGGCCGACGGATCCCCCATCAAATCTGGGTCTGTGACCCATGAGACCATCCCTCTCCTGACCCAAACATCCGATGGTCATTCTAAACTTTTGTTATTTGACGCCATAGCATCCTCGCTATCCCCAGTCATCCTCGGACTTCCCTGGCTTCGGGCACATTGCCCCCACGTCAACTGGGTCACTGGCAATGTTCAGTTCAATTCAACCTACTGCCGGCACCACTGCTTTCCACCACCCGCTGGACCCTACTTAGCTGCATCCTGCCCGGACTCTGAATTTCACCTTGCTGTTCCCTCAGCATACCACGATTTTCTTGATGTGTTCAGCAAGAAAGGGGCAGATGCCCTGCCACCACACCGTCCCTATGACTACCCCATGGAGTTACTTCCTGGCACGGAGGCACCTTTCGGCAGAATTTATCCGCTCTCAGAAAAGGAATTAGCGGCCCTCAAATCTTATCTGCATGAGAACCTGGAGAAGGGATTCATCCGGCCCTCTACATCTCCTGCTGGTGCCGGGATCTTCTTTGTAGAAAAAAAAGATAAATCCCTGAGACCCTGTATTGATTACAGAGACCTTAACAAAATCACGGTCAAGAACCGGTGGCCTCTCCCGTTAGTCCCAGAGTTGTTCCAGAGACTCGGTTCTGCCACCATTTTCTCCAAGTTGGACCTCCGTGGGGCCTACAACCTTGTTCGGATCAGGGAAGGGGATGAATGGAAAACGGCCTTCCGGACCCTGTCCGGCCAGTACCTGGTCATGCCGTTTGGACTATGCAACGCACCAGCCACTTTTCAACACCTTGTCAACGACATTTTCCAGAACTTCCTTGATCTGTTTGTGATGGTGTACTTAGATGACATCCTCATCTTCTCCCCTTCCCTGGAGGAGCACCGAAACCATGTCAGGAGTGTGTTAAGCCACCTTCATCAGCACGGCCTCTACGCTAAGGCTGAGAAGTGCGCATTCAAGTGCTCCAACATCCCCTTTCCTGGGATTCATCCTTTCCATCTCAGGCATCACAGTGGACCCCCAGAAGGTCTCCGCCATAGTAAACTGGCCAGCACCAACTGACAAGAAAGCGGTACAGCATTTTGTTGGTTTCATAAACTTCTACAGGAAGTTTGTTAAGGGGTTTTCTGCTGTAATCACCCCCATCACCCAACTGACAAAACAGACCTCCCATTTTCATTGGACCCCTGAAGCACAAGCAGCCCGGGAAGCTGTTGCCCCCCGGAAAGGAACTATGATGTGGGGGATAGGGAGCTTCTTGCCATAAAGCCTGCTCTACAAGAATGGCGGAATCTGCTGGAAGGAGCCTTGCACCCAGTCCTAGCTTTTACTGACCACAAAAACTTAGAGTACTTGCACACTGCCAAGAGACTCAAGCCCCGTCAGGCCAGATGGGCTCTCTTTTTTTCTCACACTTCTAGCTGCATATCACCTACAGGCCTGGGTCTAAAAACGTGAAACTGGATGCCCTGCCACGGATGTTCCTGGAACCAGGGGACTCTCCTCCACCTGATACAATTCTCCCTGCACGGAATTCCCTGTTGATCTAAGAGGATCTCTTATCTTGGATCAGGCGATCTGTTGCTGGGTCCTCCACCTCACTGGATCCCAGGCTGATCCTTCAAGACGGACTGTGGTGGTTCGGTACGAAGTTCTTCGTTCCAGAGGAGCCGTGTCTGGCAGTGCTAGAACAATGCCATGACCACAAGCTGGCAGGACATTTCGGTGGTTGCAAGACTGCAGACCTGCTCTCCGGGTCGTTCTGGTGGCCATCATCCAACAAGGACTATAGGGAATACGTGAAAGCCTGCCCCACCTGTGCTCGCAACAAGGTCAACAGAACCAAGGCTTGGGGGCTTCTGAACCCACTTGCTATCCCTGAATGCCCATGGTCGCAACTCTCCATGGATTTCATTGTGGAATTACCCCCTTCTGAAGTGTTCACGACCATCCTTGTAGTGGTCGACCGCCTTACAAAGATGGCACATTTTATTCCCATGAAGGGCACACCCTCTGCAATCCAGACGGCAGAGACTTTCATTAGAAATAAATTATTCACAGCCTCCATGGCCTACCCACCAACATCGTGTAGGATCGAGGGGTACAATTTACGTCCAGGGTCTGGAAGGTGCCGTGTTCAACTTTGGAAATTGAATTGGCCTTCTCTTCCGCCTACAATCCTCAAACCAAAGGCCAGACGGAGAGAACGAACCAGATCCTGGAGCAGTATCTGCGCTGCTACTCATCGTTTGCCCAGGATGATTGGGTCTCCCTGCTGCCGGTTGCCGAGTTCAATAATTCGGTTCATTCTGCCACCAACCAGTCACCATTCTGGGATAACCTCGGCTACCAACTCTCCTTCCCAAAGTGGTACCTGAAAGTACCATACCTGCTGTACAGAATATCACCAGTTTTCTCGAAGAAAATAACAAGCTCATCCAGGAAACCCTGTTCTGAACACAGGAGCACAACAAACGGACTTTTGATAGAAGGAGGCGGGGGGAGCTTGACCTGCAGCCAGGCGACCAAGTCTGGCTCTCCACAAAAAATCTAAAACTTTCTTGCCCCTCAAGGAAACTAGGACCTAAATTCATGGGGCCCTTCCCAGTCAAGAGAAAGGTCAATAGAGTGGCGTACGAGCTGAAACTCCCCTCTTCGCTCTGAGTACACCCAGTATTCCATGTCACCCTGCTCAAACCCGTAACAAGGGATCTGTTTCCAGGAAGAAACACGGCTCCACCTGAACCGGTTCTTGTGGATGGAGAGAAGGAGTACGAAGTCGAGGCCTTCCTCAACTGCAGAAGAAGAGGGGGTTTGATTCAGTACCTGGTCAAGTGGAAGGGGTACGGACCAGAAGAAAGCTGCCCCTTGGGGGGGCAATGTTAGAAGAATACCTGTGCTAAAGGGGTCTTGTTAGCGGTTTTGCGCGCGCCTACACGCGGTCGTGCGCACCCCCATGCGCGTGCACGCACCGGAAAAGGCGCCAAACGGCTCTATTTAGGCTGTGTGCACCCTGCAGCAAGTGCTGTCTGATCTACAGCGTGTGACCTGTTTCCTGAGAGACCCGTAACCTGTTATCTGTTTCCTGTGACCCGGCTTGTCCCGACTTTGTCTGATCTGATCTCTGCCTGCACTGACCCCCGGCTTGCCTACGACCATCCAATTGCCTGATCCCTCTGTACTTCTGCTGCCAGCCTGTTAATGTACTCTGCTTGAATTTGACCAATCTCCTGCCAGAACCCTTGTACCGCACCGCCAGCCAGTTGCCGACCCAGCCTGTACGACCACGCTTCAGCTGCACAAGCGCTCCAACGGACTCCTTACCAACACCAGTGACCCAGTCCGACCCTCGTGCCATCCTGCACTCCCGAGCCACCTGTCTGTCTTAAGACTTCCATGGACAAATCAGATTCCTATCCAATAGGGGCTAGATGCCCAGAGATGGATCGTTTCCAAAGAATGGTGGAAAAAGATCTCACTGAGTTAAGCCAAAATATGTAAAATAATTTAGATCCAAAACAGGATAATCTAACAACTAAAGCGAGGTTGGCTTTAAAAGATTTGTAACAGGATTCGACTATTGTTATTAGAAATTCTGACAAGGGTGGTCTAATTGTTGTGCTGGATTCAGATGTGTATAGAGAAGAGGCAGAGAGGCAATTAATGGATATGTGCACATATGAGCGACTCCCAGCTGATCCCACAAAGAAATACAAAGTGAGGTTGAATCTACTAATAATAGAAGGGATCACAATGGGGGTCTTTAACCAACATTTTGGAGATAAGTTAGTTCCGGAGTACCCTATAACACCGATATTTCACCATCTCCATATGTCACCTCTCCATGGGAGACCCATTATAGCGGGGATTGGTTCCTTGAATGAAAAACTGAGCCAATGGCTAGATGGGATATTATAACCATTAGTCCGCCAGCTGCCGAGTTACCTGAAGGATACCAACCACCTCCTGAAAATTGTGCAGGATATGAAATGGGAAGAGAATTATTCTTGGGTCACCTGTGATGTCAGCAGCCTGTATTCTTGTATTCCACATCATCTAGCAGTGCAGGCTGTGGATTTCTTTCTAGAAAGGTACTCTGATTTGAGCCATGATACACGGATGTTTATTTTGAATGTATTACAATATTTATTGAAAAACAATTACTTTGTATTCAATAAAGAGTACTTTTTACAAAGAAGAGGGGCAGCGATGGGGGCTAAGTTTTCCCCATCGCTAGCCAACCTTTTTATGGGTTTTTGGGAACGTGCATATATATACGGATCCGAGAACCCATTCAGGGGTTGTATACAATTGTTCTATCGCTACATAGACGACCTTATCTTTGTGGTAAATGATAAGATGGGTCCTCTGGAATTATTTTTAAAATACCTCAACTGTAACGATATGAACCTTCATTTCACCGGCAGTATGAACAAAACAGAGATTGACTTTCTGGATGTTCATTTGGAAATAAAGGGATTGAGGATTCATACAGATTTATTTAGAAAGCCTATGTCAGGTAATACACTCCTAAGGGCCAATTCAGGACATCCCAAGCATACCATTAAGGGAATTCCTGTGGGTAAATTTTTGAGGATCCGCCGCATATGCAGTACAGATGACACTTACCAGAAACAATCTCTAGCTCTATATCAGAGATTTCTCAACAGGGGATATCCACGATGGATGTTGGATAGAGCCATTAATATAGTCAATTCCAAAAATAGAATAGATCTTCTGAGAGATAGTGGAGCAGGGAAGGACACACAACGAACACGTACCAGTAAGAGAATTTATAATAGTAGTAAACTAAATTTTAGTACAGCGTTTAGTCAAGAATTTAGTGAAATTAAGAACATTGTTCATAAACGTTTGCCCATACTTCATGGTGATCAAACATGTGCTGAACTGCTGAGGGATGGAATAAACGTTATACCTAAACGGGCTCCATCTGTGGGCAGTCACCTGTCCCCCAGTCTTTTCTTTTGGATTTTTTATTTTCAGACACCTATGCCTTCAGGCTTAAATTATGAATGGGACATCACTCACTTCTATGAGTAGTGATATTTGGTGATATGTATATTAGTACCCTGTTATCGCATAATCCACCACCCACGATATGCCCCAATGTGTACTTGCTATGATATGTATGGGTGGCAGTCGTTTTTGGATATTGTTTGGAGGATGCGTGTTGAGTTGCATTTTTGAAATAGACTAGTGCACAGGTCTTAGATCTATAAAATTTGAATCATCTTGTTGGCCATGAAAACTTTGGGAATACTCTATGAGAGGTTGGGAACAAGATAGATATATACAGTACCTGTCATGTGTTGAACTAATACGGGCACAGTTTTCGTCTTCATTCACTTGATTGTACCGATTTTTTCTTATATTGATTCTCTTATATATCGATTTCTTTTGTTTTTTATTTCTTTTTTTTTTTTTTTCTAACATGATACATACAGTATAATTTTGTGTTCATGTTTTTTCGTTCTAATGGTGTTTTGTTTTTTCAGTGATCTGGAATTGTCTATGAATTGTTTTGTATATGGTTACTCATAATGTTCCCCATTTTGAGATCCATTGTCATCATGTTTTTAAATCAATAGATTTATCACAAATGTTCTTAATTGCAACTAGCATACTCATATGACAAACTCTGCTCACCTGTGTGGGAGGTGATTTTGGATGAGCACCACTATAACAGGTGGGGTATTAGCACTTATTTCTTTGTAATGATTAAGCTCGCTATTTGACGAGTGAAACGCGTCTACCTGTATACCTGTACCTGCATTGCCTGTATCAATAAATTGCAAGCTTGATATTCATCCGTGGAGTGCCGCTTTACCTGTTACTTCACCTGTCTGCTCTACCAGGGGTTCCCAAGTCATGTGACTTGTTAGTGTTACAATATGTGAATGGGTAGCAGGTGTGTTAAATTTGGTGTTATCGCTCTCACTCTCTCATACTGGCCACTGGAGGTTCAACATGGCACCTCATGGCAAAGAACTCTCTGAGGATCTGAAAAAAAGAATTGTTGCTCTACATAAAGATGGCCTAGGCTATAAGAAGATTGCCAAGACCCTAAAACTGAGCTGCAGCATGGTGGCCAAGACCATACAGCGTATACATCTCGTTGTTAAGAAAAAAAGTCTAGGAGTCTCTCAAGAAACGGTACTCCACGGTACAACTTGGAGGTCACCGG
>BLSH010377235.1:29764-59974 GCA_018402905.1 Glandirana rugosa | reverse complement strand
AGGTAGTTTGGTGGGTCACGACCCTTTTGGTGTCTCACGGTGGTGGACATCTCATATCCTCTCTTCTGGGGGATATGGAGAAGGAGGAGGAGGTGAAGGGGGGGTCACATTTTATGCACCTGGTGTAGGGTGCGAATGGACCCTCCACGGCCACGGGTGACCTGGCCCCAGGTGACGGTTTCTGCTTTCCAAAGGCAGGAAGTGAGGTTAACTTCCTGCCAGGAAGTGGTCATCAGAGGGCGCCTGGAGAGTGCTTCCTGTCTCCAGAAGGCGTGGTGGAGGACGCTACAGGCACCCGGGAGCCTGTGAGAAATCACCTGGACCGATGGAAGCAGCTGCATCGCAGGCAGTGGACCCCGGTCCAGTGGGCACCGGCACCTCCCAGGTAAGCGTGGGATGTGGTCCACGTATTTTACACTGGGGGGGAAGTGGAGGAGGAGGAAGAGGTATAGGGGGTCTTCTCTCCTATACTCTACAGGTGGTGGCACTCTGTGGTTTTCCCAGCACTGGGTGGTTTGATGGAGTGGGGATAACGGTTGTTTTTTTCTCTGCTCTATCTGGTTCTAGGTCAGGACCGAGAAGAGCCAGCAGCCCAGAAGAAAATGTGCAGTATGTGGAGCAAAGATGGCCCCAAGCTGGGAGAAGCCACTGTGGGCTGACTGTGTTAGTAGGCTAGTCAGGGAAGACACGGCGGCCTCTTGTAGTAGCATCCTAACGTCGGTTAAGGATGAGATTGCATCCACTCTCCAGTCTTTTAAGGGGATGATGGACAGAGTACAGGGGGTCTCTGTTCCTCTGTCTAGAGTGGCTAGTATGCCTTCACTGTCAGAACCAAGTTTAGAGGACAGTGAGGAAAGGGACGCCAGATCACTCACAGCCTCTCAGGCAGACTCTGATTCTGAGCCGGAGGATGAGGATGATTCCCCCAGGGGGTCCAGATATAAGCTATCACTGGACGATGTGGGGGATTTACTTAAGGCTATTTATGAAAATTTAGAAATTAAGAAGAAACGGTACAACTGTCTAAGCATGACCGCCTATACCTTGGGTCTAGTGCGCAGAAGGCCAGAGTTTTCCCAGTGCATAAGTCCTTGGTAGAAACGATTTTGCTGGAGTGGGAACATCCAGAAAGAAGGCCCTTTTTTTTCTGGAAACCTTAAGCATAGGTTCCCTTTTGAGAAGGGTTCAGAGCATCCCTGGAACAAAGTCCCAAAGTTGGACGCTCCGTTAGCCAAAGTCTCGAAGAAGACGGACTTGGCGTTTGATGATCATGGGTCACTTAAGGATCCTATGGACAGGAGAGGGGACGTGCTGCTGAAAAGGGCTTGGGATGCAGCAGCCATCGGGCTCAAACCAGCCTTGGCGGCAACTTGCGTCGCCAGGAATTTGGAGTGCTGGCTGACAAAGCTACAGTCCCACATTGCTGCAGGTACATCTAGGCAGCAACTCCTTAAAACTTTCCCACTGCTATTTAAGGTAGTGGGGTTCCTGGCGGACTCTTCAGAGGAGTCAGTTAAACTGGCAGCCAGGTCGGCGGCGTTAGTAAACGCAGCCAGACGAGCAGTGTGGCTGAAGGCATGGTCGCGGGACGCGGCATCTAAGCTTAAGCTCTGCGGCCTACCCTTCTCAGGAGACCATCTTTTTGGGGCTGGATTGCAGGAGGCTCTGGAACGGACCCAGGATAGAAAAAAGGCCTTCCCAGAAAAGAAAACGAACCGGAGGAGGAACGGAAGCCTTCGGGGAAGTTCAGGTGGATCCTCAATCTCCGGCCATTGAACGGATACCTGAGGTACAAGCGGTTCAGGATGGAGTCGATATTTACGGTCGAGTCTCCTGTTCCCAGATTGTTATATGGCAATGGTGGATCTAAGGGATGCGTACCTCCATATTCCGATCCACCAGGATTGTCAGAAATACCTAAGGTTGGCCGTCAGGATAGATGCAGAGATTTGGCATTTCCAGTTTTGGGCACTTCCTTTTGGGCTAGCATCCTCTCCGAGGATATTTACAAAGGTACTGGCAGAGGCTCTAGCCCCACTACGCCTCAGAGCCATAACGGTGACCCCTTACTTGGACGACCTCCTGTTTATTGCTCGGTCAGAAGAGCAATTGTCGAAGAATGTGCAGGAGGCACGGAGGTTCCTAGAGGACCTCGGGTGGCTTATAAACCAGGACAAGTCTCAACTTGTTCCTTCCCAGGAGGTACACTATCTGGGTTACACAATCTCTCGTCCAAGAGGGGGAAGATTTTCTTCCGCCAGAAAAAATCGAGAAAGTGGGTCTGGCGGTGGCACAACTTCAGACCAGTCGGGAGGCTCGGATCAGGGAAGTCATGGGAGTGGTAGGTCTGATGACTTCCTGTTTCCCGGCAGTCCCCTGGGCGAGATGTCATCAGCGTCCGCTTAGAATCATCTGCTAGCCTGTTGGAAGGGCGACCAAGAGAGGTTGGACCACTTTATGCCCCTACCGAGCAGGGTCAGGAGGTCTTTATGGTGGTGGAGATCTCTGCACAATCTAGGCCAGGGGTTGGAATGGATCAGACCAGCGGCTCAGGTAGTGACGACGGATGCCAGCGCCTTCGGGTGGGGAGCCCATCTGGAAGGCGACTGGGTTCAGGAGTCGTGGTCTCCAGAGGAATCCAAGAGATCGTCAAACCAGAGAGAGCTCTTGGCAATTCAGAGGGCTCTTCTAGCCTTCCAGACGCAGTTAAAGGGACAGCACCTACAGATTCGGACGGACAATGCGGCAGCAGTCGCGTATGTCAACAAGCAGGGGGGAACAAGAAGTCCTCCTCTACAGAAGATAGCGGGCGAGCTCTTCACTTGGGCCGAGCAAAATCTGGCCTCGCTGTCGGCAGTCCATCTGAAGGGCACTCAAAACTCCTTGGCAGACTTTCTCAGTCGTCAGCGTATAAAGCAGGATGAGTGGTCTCTCAACAGGGAGGTGTTCGGACAGATAGTTTCGAAGATGGGGTCGGCCGGAGATAGACCTCTTGGCCTCAGAGGAGAACCGGAAGGTCACCAGGTTTTTGTCCCTGGATCCTCGCAGTCAGGCAGCAGGGATAGATGCCCTCGCTTGCAGATGGAATTACAGCCTGTGTTATGCCCTTCCGCCGGTAAGGTTGGTGGCGGCAGTGCTGCAGAAATTCCAAAAAGAAAGAACAGATCTGATCTTGGTGGCTCCCTTCTGGCCAAAGAGGCCTTGGTTTGCCAGCATCAAAGATCTGGCAGTAGGACCACCATTTTCTCTCCCGGTGAGACCGGATCTGATCGCCCAGGGACCAGTTCTCCACCCTGGGGTGGAGACCCTCAGGTTGACGGCCTGGTATCTGAAGAACAGTTGCTGAGAATTCAGGGGTTCTCAGAAAGGGTAATCCGTACCTTGCTGAATTGTCGTAAACCCGTCACCAGGGCCATTTACACCAAGGTCTGGAAGCGTTTTAACACCTGGTTAGTGGAAGAGGGGCACCAGTGTCCAGGTATCCCGCAGATCTTGGACTTCTTCCAAGCTGGCGTAGAATTGGGCCTTTCAGTAGCTACGCTGAAGGTACAAGCTGCGGCCCTAAGTGTTTTTCTGCAGACCTCACTCCAGCAGGATCGTTTCGTGAAAAATTTCTTTAAGGCCCTTGTGAGGTCCAGGCCAGGTAAAGGGCTGGCCTGCCCCTCTTGGGATCTTTCTCTGGTCCTGAAGGCACTTACAGAGAGTCCGTTTTGAGCCCTTGGAGGAAGTAGGGCTGAAATGGGTAACTCTAAAGACAGTTTTTCTGGTAGCGATCACATCAGCTAGGAGGGTGTGTGAATTACAAGCGTTTTCAGTGAGAGAGCCTTTTTTGTTAATTTTTGAGGACCGGGTGGTGCTAAGAACCGACCCGGGGTTCCTCCCAAAGGTTGTTACTACCTTTCATAGAACGCAGGACATCGTTCTGCCCACCTTTTTTTTTTTTTCCTTGGAAGTCGGGGGAGAAAAGAAGGTTGGTTTATGGGATGTAAGAAGGTCCCTTCTAAAATATTTAGAGGTCAGTAAGGACGGTAGGAAGTCCGATTCCTTGTTTGTAAATTTTTCGGGGATAGGAAAAGGGTGCAAAGCATCCAAGTCCTCCATCGCAAGATGGATTAGATTGACAATAGAGGAGGCATACAGATTGGCAGGGAAGCAGGTGCCTCTAGTCAAAGCACACTCAACTAGGGCCATGTCGACTACATGGGCCGAGAGGGCCGGTGCCACTCCGGAGGAGATCGGCAGGGCAGCAACATGGTCCAGCTACTCCACCTTTGTGAGGCATTACCGTCTGGATCTGTTTTCGGAGAGGGAACAGTCATTCGGACGAGGGGTCCTCCAGGCAATGGCCCGCCCTAGTAATGTAAGTTTCTTGCTTATCATCTCAGAGGCTGTCCTGGAAGACGAGAGGGGAAAACCAGAGTTAGACTTACCGGTAACTCTTTTTCTAGGAGTCTTCCAGGACAGCCTGGGTTTCCCACCCTAATCTCGTGATTTGGTACAGGTGTTATGTACTAATGTTTGGCAAGTGTGTTATGTCTTTCAGTGCTTTCCGGCAGGTTCTTGTGAGGACTGAGGGAGGAGGCCTGGAGGACTGCCTTTTAAGGAATTGGGTGAATGTGTTTCCTGTCCCGGAGGGAGGAGTCCTATATCTCAGAGGCTGTCCTGGAAGACTCCTAGAAAAAGAGTTACCGGTAAGTCTAACTCTGGTTTTTCATGTGACAACACTGAAGAAATTACACTTTGCTACAATGTAAAGTAGTGAGTGTACAGCTTGTATAGCAGTGTAAATTTGCTGTCCCCTCAAAATAACTCAACACACAGCCATTAATGTCCAATTATACACCCCTAAGTGAAACTGTCCAAATTGGGCCCAATTAACCATTTTTCTGTCCCAGTGTCATGTGACTTGTTAGTGTTACAAGGTCTCAGGTGTGAATGGGGAGCAGGTGTGTTACATTTGATATCACTCTCTCATACTGGTCACTGGAAGTTCAAAATGGCACCTCATGCCAAAGAACTCTCTAAGGATCTGAAACAAAAACAATTGTTGCTCTACATAAAGATGACCTAGACTATAAAAAAATTTGCCAAGACGCTGAAACTGAGCTGCAGCACGGTGGCCAAGACCATACAGCGGTATAACAGGACAGGTTCCACTCAGAACATGGTCGACCAAAGACGTTGAGTGCAGTGCTCAGCGTCATATCTAAAGATTGTCTTTGGGAAATAGACATATGAGTGCTACCAGCATTGCCGTAGAAGTTGAAGGGGTGGGGGTCAGCCTGTCAGTGCTCAGACCATGCGCCGCACACTGCATCAAATTGGTCTGCATGGCTGTCATCCCAGAAGGAAGCCTCTTCTAAAGATGATGCACAAGAAATCCCCCAGTTTGCTAAAACAAGCAGACTTAGCACATGGATTACTGGAACCATGTCCTGTGGTCTGATGACACCAACATAAACTTATTAGAAGGGATGGTCTTCGAGTTCGGATCGAACGTACGTTCGATCCGAACATCGAGTGTTCGCTGGCTCAGGTTTTCCCAAACATTATGGGGCGTTTGCCGCAACTTTGCGTGCCCCATAATGTTTTAAAATGGCGCAATGCTGCCCGCTGAGAGAGCTTTGATTGGCTAAAGGCAGAATGCCTTAGGCTATATCACTGTACAACAGTCTCAATCCACGCCCCACACTATATAAAGCCACTTGTACAGCAGCTCTATGTAGTGTGTTGGTGTTGCTTAATAGAGAGAGAGAGCGTAGGTTCCCGTATACAGGCAGTTTAGATAGCTAGATTGAAAAAAAGTGTTAAAAATAGACAAAAAAAATCACAAAAAATAGATAGCTAACTAGATAGATAGACATCTAAAATATATCTGTCGGTTAATGCAGACAGGTTAGTGTAGGGAAAAAAAAATATATATACACACAGCGTATTGAGTGTGCACTATATATCTGTACATTAGGTATATAGTCTACTTGACGTGGCTTATCAAAATATATACAGCCTGGTATATATATATATATATATATATATATATATATATATATATACATACACACAGCGTATTGAGTGTGCACTATATATCTGTACATAAGGTCTGTAGTCCACTTGAAGTGGTGTATTAAAATATATACAGCCTAGTATATATTATGGAAAATTATTATCAAATACTTACTGTAATTTTCCTTTCCTGGTCAGCACACAATGGGTTAATGCCTCTTGCAGGCGCTCACATGACCACCTATAACTAGCTGAATAAAAGACAGCCCCTCCCCCACTAAGGTGTTCAATAACTTAGCCTGTGACAGGCCACTAGGGAGGGAGTCCTGTGCTGATGTGAGGATGGGCCAGGAAAGGAAAATTACGGTAAGTATTTGATAACAATTTTCCATATTCCTGGCCATACCTCACGTCAGCACACAATGGAATATAACTAGCTGAATAAATGGGCGAGAGAAAACACATGAAAAGGAACATTGACAATCAAGGAAAAACT
Organism: Glandirana rugosa; assembly: GCA_018402905.1. Classification (NCBI taxonomy): domain Eukaryota; kingdom Metazoa; phylum Chordata; class Amphibia; order Anura; family Ranidae; genus Glandirana; species Glandirana rugosa. Next base: position 53,475 of record BLSH010377235.1, on the reverse strand, counting down.
GCCAAAGCCAAGAAATATTTATTGGTGGGGGGCGTGTCCAAGATTGCCACCGGAGCGGACATGTGGTGAGGGAGCTCCTGCACGAATCTCGGTTTTTATCCGCTTCCCTGCAGTAACCGACCGCCCAGACTGGAGCAGGTAGGAGAGGCTGACTCCGGGACCGGTATGCCCAAGGGCAGAGGCGGAGGTAGCTATAAGACCCGAGCCTCCGCCACTCTAACACTTCCAGCCTTGGTGCAGGACAGCGCGGCGAGGACTCCCGCGGCGGTAGCCAGCATGGCCACGCAGACGGAACAGGCAGACCGAGGGGGGGCTGAAAACGTCAGATTTGAAGCCCTAATGCAGGCCATCACCAACTGCCAAGCCACCCTGACGGGTAAAATGGAGGAGGTGCAGCTCGACATAGGGCTCATTCGCAGAGACATGGACACCTTCAGGGGATGGCTTGCTGAAGCAGAGCGACGGGTGAGAGATACAGAGGATGGCCTGAGGGAACAACATGCCTTGTTGCATGTACTCCGTACAAAAGTGAAACACCTGGAAGGCCGTGCTGAGGATGCCGAGAACCGCAGCAGGAGGAACAACCTCCACGTGGTGGGCCTCCCGGAAGGCGCGGAGGGTAACTATCCGCTCACATTCACGGAGAATCTGCTGCGGTCTCTTCTGCCACAAGCCCGATTCTCGGATCTATTCGTTGTGGAGAGGGCACATAGGATGCCTGCTGCCCGGGGGCCCCCGGGAGCTCCTCCACGTACGTTTATTTTTCACCTACTCAATTACAGAGACAGGGACACCGTTCTCCTGGAGGCCAGGAAGGTGGACGCCTTGCGATACGAAGGCACAAAAGTTATGCTGTTCCCAGACTACTCCATAGAGACTCAAAAACTTCGAAGATCCTTTGACCAGGTAAAGCTCAACTTGAGAAACCGGAAGATCAAGTACAGCATGCTATTTCCTGCCCGGCTTAGAGTCCAAGATGGCGAAACCGTCCGCTTCTTCACCTTAGCGGAGGAGGCGATGCAGTGGCTGGAGACCCTTCCCAGGGGCTGACTGACTCCTGCTGTAAACTCCCTGAGAGCTGAGATAGAAGAAGGGGAGGTGAGACAACTTTATTACTGTTCCCCAAGTTTATTGCGTTGCCCCCTTCCTAGGGATATATATGGGATACTATCCTGGATGTTCCCTGCGGGTCCCCTGTGAATTTGCCTGAAGATTTGGCCTAGCATACACAGGAGGATAATACCCTGATCCCATGTGACTATGCCCAGGGAGGGACCTCTACCATTGAGCTGATTTGTTTGCCTATAACTGTGATGGGCTGTCTGTTTGCAACAAGTTCAAGTACGTGCCCCTGGATTATCCAGGAGAAATTCCATGACTGTAGGGAAAGATGGAGATCCGGAACAGACCCATGGAGAGATTCTACATACGGGAACTGAGACGCTTGGGTGGCCAAAGGACCGCACCCCGTAATGGCGGCTGCCGTGTTAGGTTCAGGGATGAAGGCACACCGAAATTTGGGGGGTTGTGCGGGGTGGGGGGTGAGTGGGGCTATAAGTTCTAATTTGGGAAAGGTTGCCTTCCCGATAGGGGGAATGGACTGTTTTTGGTGTTTTTTTTTTTTTTGTTCTTTTGGTTTATAATTTCTCATATGACTTTTACAGAGAGACTGATTCATACTTTGCTCCACTAGGTGGAAACAGAGTCCATTATTTGGTTACTATGATGGAGATGTATGGTGCTAACCCTTATGCCAATGATACTACCTATGCAAGGCAAACTGCGGTATTGTTGATTTGGATTTGGTATCTTGTGATAGACCTTCCATGATGGAATCGCTTACAATTGTATCATGGAACGTCAGGGGTATGAACTCCAAACATAAGAGATCTCTGGTCTTTAACTTCTTAAAAAGGTACTCTCCACAGATATGTATTCTGCAGGAGACTCATTTGGTGAGGAGCAGGGTGCTGGCCCTCAGGAAGTCCTGGGTCGGATCATACTATCATTCCACATTTTTCTCGTACTCCAGGGGGGTCAGTATCCTGGTCCACAAGTCTCTGAGGTTTACCCTGCTGGACCTACATCTGGATCCGGAAGGCAGATATGTGGTCCTGCATGCAATGGTGGCGGGGGTGGAGCTGGCTTTGGCTGGGGTGTATCTCCCACCCCTGGCCTCTCTGGTTGTTCTGAACAAGATTTTACCCATCCTGGCTCACTATCCGGCAGCGGGGATTCTACTGGCAGGAGACTTTAATATGACATTGAATCCTAGTATTGATAAATCTAACCCTGACCCTGCCGTGGATTCCCTGCTGTCGAGATGGGGGGATAATTATGGTTTGCGGGATGTGTGGAGATGGAGGCACCCCTCTGAGTCTCGGTTTTCCTGCCACTCCGCAACCCATGCCTCTTTCTCCAGAATTGACCTCATGCTTGCCAGTGACTCACTGCTTTCGAGGGTGGAGGAGGTCACACTACTACCCAGGGGAATATCGGATCACTCCCCGCTGCTACTTCGCCTACGGCTAGGTACCCCGGCGGGAGCCACTCTTTGGCGCCTGTTGGGATACTGGATCACAGACGATCGGGTGTCCCCCGCCATAGATGGGGAAATCAGGGCATACTGGGACCACAATAAGGGGGGGTCGGTAGGCCTGCTACTGACTTGGGACGCATTTAAGGCCTGTACCAGAGGTGTATATCAGCAGGTGATTCACAAGGTCCGTAAGGAATCTGGGCAGGCGCTGTTAGAGGCAGAACAGGAGGCCCAAAGGCTAGAGTTGCAATATACCTCAACAGGTGATCCTGACCTTTATGGCCGCATGATACACCTGTACAAAGAAATAGTGCAAGGTGCTGCCATATGCAAGAGGATTCTTCTGTCACAATCTCAGAGAATCTTTGAACAGGGCGAGAGAGCGGGCAGGATGATGGCCTGGTTGGTAAAGGAAAGAGCAGCTACTTCCCATATAGCGAATATTCGAGATGGGGAGGGGGTGTTGCACTCTGACCCCCGCAAGATTAATGGGCAATTTGCACAGTTTCATGAGTCCTTCTATGCTACTAGGATTACCTATGCGACCGAGGAGCTGGGGACCTATCTGGGGGGGCTTGAGCTCCCGCAGCTCTCCACCTCGGCCAGGGATAGGCTAGGTGCCCCTATAACGCTTAAAGAGGTGAGGGTAGCTATTGCCTCACTTCAGTCAGGAAAGACCCCGGGCCCCGTGGAGTTCTATAAGACCCATGTGGAGGAGGTGGCGCCAGCATTACATGGCCTGTTGCTGAAGATGTTAGAGGGGGGTTCCTTACCGCCCTCTATGTCGGAGGCTGTCATAGTAGTGGTGCCTAAACCTGGTAAGGATCCCGAGCTATGTGCGTCTTATCGACCAACATCCCTGCTGAATGTGGACGCAAAAATTTTGACGAAGGTGCTGGCCACTAGATTGCAGTCAGTCTTGCTATCACTGGTGCACGGGTACCAGATGGGCTTTATGCCGGGGAAGGGCACCGACATAAATCTGCGTCGCCTCTTCACGAATGTTTCCCACTCCGCTGAGAATGGGGGTCGGGGCGCAGTAGCCTCACTGGATGCCGAAAAGGCTTTTGACTCGGTGGAGTGGGAATATTTGTGGATGGTTCTGCGGGGGTTCGGGTTTGGAGCCCGGTTTATTTCCTGGGTACAGCTACTATATGCCTGCCCTACTGCCAGGGTACGAACTAACGGATGGTTATCACCTCCATTCACTCTCCCGCGGGGTACTAGACAGGGCTGCCCCCTCTGGCCGGGGCTATTCACCCCGGCGATGGAGCCCCTGGCTATACTGATTAGGTCCTCAGAGGCGGTCAAGAGAATACGAGTTGGACCACTAGTTGAAAACATTTCTTTATACGCGGACGACACACTCCTATACCTGGCCGATACCTCCTCCTCGCTGGTGGAAGCCCTTAGGATAATTGACACCTTTGGCAAGTTCTCGGGGATAAAAATAAACTGGAGTAAATCACTGCTTTTTTCCCTTTCAGAATCCTCCCCGCCCCCTACGACAGACACCCAGCTTTGCCGGGTGGATACATTTAAATACCTGGGTTTAGTGGTGCAAAGGGACGTGGACCAATACCTTAATGACAATGTATATCCGATATTGACCCAACTCACAAATAAATGTCAGGCCTGGAGATCTCTACCTCTCTCCCCGGTGGGAAGGATTAACTTGCTGAAAATGACATAACTCCCCAAATTCCTATATGTATTTCATAGCACCCCAGTCCCTATTCCCTCCTCCTTCTTTACTAAACTGGAGCAAACGATCACTGCATTTATATGGGTGGGCTCCCCCCCTAGAATTGCCAGGGACACTTTGGAACAGCCCCTCTCACAAGGTGGGTTAGCGCTGCCTAACTTTCGCAAATATTATTGGGCAGCAGTGCTGGTGACAGTGAGATGGTGGTTCACTCAAAACCAATCCAATCCGGCAGTTAACCTTGAGGCGGCCATTCTCGGTTCCTATGCGGGACTGAGTAACCTGGTGTTCAGGGGGCCTAGAGCCCACCCACATATGCCGATCCCCACGCGGACTACGGTCAAGGTGTGGGAGCAAATGTCAACCGACCTGGGACCTGGTCGCCATATACTCCCCTGTGGGGGAACCCTAAACTTAAGCACCTTTCTACTATTCCAGACCCTAATCTGTGGGCTAGTTATGGGATTAAGATCCTTAAACAAATCATGCCGGGGGGGACTCTTCTTAGGTTCGATCAATTGCGTGACAATTTTAACTTACCCAATAAGATGTTCTTTCGGTTTCTCCAGCTCAGACACGCTGTAAGGGCACAATACCCGGTGGAGATAGCTTTAGAGACTAGTGGGGTAGAGAGTTATCTCATCTCCCGAGATGTAGTCCGAGTGCTTTCTTCCCTGTACCTGCGCATTACTTCTCAAGGCCTGGATAGAGGAACTAGATTGTTTAATAAGTGGAAGGGGGACATCCCTGACCTGGAGGAGGAGGACTGGATGGAGGGTATACAACAGTATCTACAACTAATGGTGTCGGCCAGAGACCGATATATACAGCTGACATTTATCCACAGGGCCTACTTTACTCCCCAAAGGCTAGCGAACATATATCCCTCTAGCTCAGATAGATGTACAAAATGTGCGTCGGAAGTTGGTTCCTTCTTCCATGTCATCTGGACCTGTCCAGTGTTGCAGCAATTCTGGACAGAGGTGGTTGGAGTTATCAACTCAGTGGGGGAGCTCTCCCTGGGCCTGGACCCGGTGGTCCTTTTGCTGGGACTGACTGACAAGGTTACAAAGAGCAAGCATAAGCAACTGTTTATTTTTTACTCTGCCTATTATGCAAGGAAAACAATACTATTGAAGTGGAAGGGAACAGACCCACCTAGAGTCTCACAGTGGAGATCATTGATTGATACAGTCCTGCCCCGGTACAAAATTACCTATATGAACCGTAGGTGTCCTAAAAAGTTTGAAAAAATTTGGGGAGATTGGATTAAGTCTTGACCCTGGACTAGACAGGGTCGTACATGTCAACCAGCCGTGAAATTGATAAATAGACGATGTTAGTGATTCCTGTATAAACATCTGACTACCTGGATGTAACGATACTAATGCTACACGTGGACAATGTACCTCTCTGTAATTTGTAAACGGAATGTATAGACTTTTGTAATGCACTGTGTTGTATGAGAAACAAATAAAAACTTTTCTGTTAAAAAGAAATATTTATTGGTCTCATCCCAAACCTTGCAGAACTTTGACTGCATGCCTGTAAGGTTGAGTGAAAGGCTCGCTGTCTCACATCCATTTCCAGTGAATCCTGGCACAACTACCCCAAAGCTGCCACCCCTTCGGGTCGAAGGAGCTTGCACCTGTTCCTGGTCAGAAAGGTGTAATTTCTAAATGCCATCTATTCACCCTGGTAAACAGGGGAGGGCTGGGCCAGGGGGCAGGGTGGCAATTGCCCCCCAGGCCACCCCAACTTACATTCAAAATGGCTGGCGGCCGTTGCCCGCCGCTGACAATATTTTCTTTTTGTGGAGGAAGTAGGGGCCAGGGGCACGGCCGCCAACTAACCTCAAGCAGAGGGGGTCGCCCAGGGCCGGCCCTACCATGGATGATGTCTATTATAGGAGCCAGTCCAGGAGGCGGGACTTCATATGACAGCGTCCGCGCCAGGTAAGCAGGAGATCCCCTCTCTTTGTAATCCGGTGGCTCTCCTCTTTCTGCATTGCAGGCTGCATTGGATGGGCACTGGTGAGGCTGCATTGATGGGCACTGATCAGGCTGCATTGATGGGCACCTCCTTTGTTGCTATTAACATTAAATTAGGTTACCACATTGTATCGTATTTGTCTTGCTTCATAACATCAATATCCATTATAAAACCAGGTGGGCATGGATGGTGAGCTGATTCGGTGGTTCAATGGGCCACTTTACTGGACTTGCCCCCTAGGCCTAAGGCTGCCAGCCCTCCCCTGCTGGTAAACCAACAGAAGATGACTTCAGAACCTGAAGGTGAAATGAAAAGATTATCCACTCTCCTTCATCTTTTGACCTTTGCATGTATACTGGTCACAACTTGTGTAAGGACCTGAAGTCCTCCTGCTGTACTTAGTGACTCCATGTGAATGCCCAGATGGACTGCTTCCAGTTTTCCTGAAAACTGCACATCACTTTAGAATTGAGCTTTGGAGATGAACGTAGTATCACTATTTCTTGTAAAAAGACACAAAAGGGATTTTTGCTGCAATCTCCAACCTCCTTCTGTCCGAAGCAATCGCTGTTATAGGAACTAGTCTTACCACTAGGAACCACACTGGAAATGAAGCTACTGGAGCACGGGATACCTGTACCTAGTGCTTTCAGAGCCAAGCCTAATGCCCCGTACACATGATCCGAAAATCGGACGACAGATCATCCGTTTTTTTTTTGCATGCTAATCTCAGATCGAATCAGAAGAGTGTACTAAAGTCACGAATATTCTCATACGACAGAATAAAAAATCGGAAGTGATGTCATGTGTTGTAATGTATTTGTATTGTATTGTCGGACGACAACTGTACTGATTAAACGAAAATCGTACGATCGGGCACCATGCGTTCAAAATTTTCATGCTTGTCTGATCGAATATTATCTGGTGAACTGTCATGATCGGCTCTCATAAGCTGTGTACTAACGATCCAATTATCGTACGATCGCATCGTATGTGGTATTTTTCGTCCGATTTTCGGATCGTGTGTACGGGGCATAAGTCCCATGAAATGGAACAAGGAATTCCTTGGTGGTTGTATATGGATTATGGCTTGCATGAAGCATTTATTTGATGGCTCTTCCACCAGCCTGAAAAAGAGGATAAAGGCAGAGACCTGTACTATAAATGGAGTTGTATGTCAGACCCACCTCAAGCGCCAATTGTAAAAAAAGTCCAGGATATTGGCTAGAGCTGGGGACACCCGAGAGAAAACTTTTCTAGGCAAACAGAACAAACTTTCTTCATATCCTCTTCTATATAGCTCTCCTGGCCTTGTGGTGTTCAAGGTCTGAACCACCTTGGATGAGAATCCCTGCACCACTAGTCTGGCTGAATCAATAGCCAGGCTATTAAGAGTCTCACTGGATTGGGGTGCTGCCATTGACGTTGGCATAAAAGATCTTTTTTGACCAGGAATGAGATTGGTGGTGCTGATGACATCTGGGGAAGCAATGAAAATCAAGGCCTCCTCGACAGGTGAAAGCACCTGTATGGCATAAACGTGTTCTGTCCAAATCTTCAGAAGAATCTTCATAATCAAGAACACTGGAGGAAGACCGACGCCAATGGAAAAAATCCCCATGGTACTGTGAATCCATCTTTCTATTACTACACCTTTGTAACTTGTTACAAATACTGGAAGCTGTGTGTTCAGTGGACTCTCTATGAGAACTACTGATGGAATGCACCATAGAGCCAATACTAGTTGAGATACGTATTGTTGTAAAATAATTTGCCTCACTGATCCGTTAGTGGATCCGGCCTTTCCAGTAAGTAAACTGCAGTTAACTGTAAGCGGCTCTCTGCCCAGTGAAAAGTTTGTTACAAAAAGTAACAGGAAAAGAAAGACACTTGGTGCCCCCTTGGTGGGCAATGTAAGCTACTGCTGTCTTGGTGTCAAACATCAACTTCACTCGGGCCTCTTGGAGAAAAGATCCTGAAAAGTTTGCAAGGCTAGAAAAACAAAACCACCTTAATTTAAGTCAGTCATTAGACTCCAATGCCCTTGCACTGGTCTCCTCAGACTAGAGGCAGACTGGCATTCAATGTCAGAATCATTCCATCTCCTGGGCTGAGAGGCACGCCACAAAAAAAGAGGCACACTGGTGTCCGAAACTTCCATTCTTGCCAACTTGTGCAGACACAAAGACCTTCTGATCCATAGTCAGCCCATCCCATTGACTGAGGAAGGCAAATTGAAAAGCCCACATGTGCCACCTGGCCCCAGGCAGCATTGGAATGGCCATTGTAAAATGTCCCAATGGGGACAATGCAATTCCTCACTGATATAAATGCTGTCTCCATGACTCTTCACAGGCAGATTGTCATTTTGCAAATTTTGCAGTTTTGGAAAATTACTTGACATATTCAGGTGTGATAATCTGTGAAGGATCTTGGAGTAGTTTAACCTTCCTAGCGGTATTCCCGAGTGTGGCTCGGGGTGGAATTTCAGCACCAAGAGCGGTAACCCCGAGCCACACTCGGGACTGCATCGCTGGATCCAGGCAATGTTACTTACCTTGTCCCCTGGATCCAGCGATGTCCTCCCGCGGTGTCAGCGTGTCTCCCCGCCGCTCCGATGCCTCTGTGTGCCGGGCTCCGTTCCCTGCGAGCGTCGCGTCGCACGGGGGCGGAGACCGGCGGGAAATTCAAAAAGTGAAACACACACAGTACATAGAGTACAGTGAGATCTTATAGATTACATTACTGTATGAAAACATTTCACACCCCCTTTGTCCCTAGTGGTTTGCCCAGAGCCCTGCATGCACTTTTTTATAATAAATGTCATTCTTTCTGCCTGGAAACATGAGAATGTCCATAGCAACCAAAAAGTGTCCCTTTGCGTCAAAAGTGGTTTTTGATCAGCTAGAAAACAACGATAGTAAATAAGAATGATTTGCAGAATTGAGTGATACTGATTTTTGGGGAAATTTATCATCAGAAACTGAAAGTGACGATAGCGACAATTCTGCAACTGAGCAAATTTCTGCGTTTTTGGTTTGATTCCATTATTGCATACATTTTATTACTATTATATTATTATTTTTGATAATTATTTTTAGTTATTTATTATATTATAATTTATGATTTCATTTTTCAAACTTTTTCATACCCGGGATGTCTACTAGACTGTTGTTTGGACAGATTTAAGTGAGTTATTCCTAAGAATTACAGGCCTACAATATAAAACGCCAAATTTTCATGCAAAATAATTGTACCACTTTTGGAACAAAATTCCAGACAGAATCATACCGCCAGGGAGGTTAAGAAGGGCTTCACTGTTTTTCCTGTTTGTTCACTAGTCGACTGAACTTGGAAAAAGGATTGTGATGCTTTGCCAGCTCCTTGCCAGGGCCGGCGTCGCTATTGTTATGTAAATCACGGGCAGCAAGCACTATTGTTATGTTAAATGCGGGCGGCCGGCAGGCGCTATTGTGTAAATTAAGGGCGACTGGCAGGCGCTATTGTTATGTAAATCACGGGCAGCAAGCACTATTGTTATGTTAAATGCGGGCGGCCAGCAGGCGCTATTGTGTAAATTAAGGGTGACCGGCAGGCGCTATTGTTATGTAAATTAAGGGTGACTTGCAGGCGCTATTGTTATGTAAATTAAGGGTGACTGGCAGGTGCTATTGTTATGTAAATCGTGGATGGCAGGTGCTATTGTTATGTAAATTGTGGATGGCAGGCGCTATTGTTATGTAAATGGAGGGCGGTCGGCAGGCACTATTGTTATGCAAATCACATGTGGAAGCTGAATTCCACACAGTGTACAACATAGAGGCTAAAATACACAAAATAGGGGGCGTGATTTGCGCGCGCCGTGAATGGAAGCCGCTTGAGAGAGCTCCGGCACATCAGGGAGAACGAAGCAACTGAAGCCCGAATGAGACACCGCCAAACCCCGCCACAGCAAAGCGACATCTCCCTAAACACCGGAGGTATGTCGCGAAAGCGGAAAGATGACAGAAGACCGCACAGACTGACTGAATTCTTCGCTCCCTCTGCACGAGATAGGAAGCAAGATGGCGCCGGCGGCCGAGCCGCGCCACAAGCTGACAAGGCCCAAGATCACTACACGGATCTCCCGGACGACCATCCACACCCACATAACTCGAACACATCCCCGCAACGCTCCTCAACGCCATCCAGCCCTTCATGCAATAGTCCGGCTAAGGCAAAGATGCGTATGAACGATCGTGATGGCGGACCGGTGAGTAAAGGGGAAGTACCCCCCACCCACAACATGACACTGAATGCCTCCATAGCGGCCTTCCCAACCAACAATCAGCCTGTCATGGACACCCTATTGAAGGATATGCTGGTCTCCCTTCAGCAATCGATCCATGCAGACTTCACTAACCTGACCCACAATATAACTACAGAAATCACGTCTCTAGGAGACAGAATTCACTCTGTTGAAAATGCGGTCAGCGACATTACCCACACAGTCAATGAGCCCATTGACGCCAATGAGGATACAATAGAAGAGCAACAATGGCTCCGCGCGAAGATAGCGGATTTAGAAGACCGAGCCAGAAGGGAAAATCTAAAGTTAAGGGGAGTCCCTGAAGCAGTGCAACCCCAATACTTAAACAAATTCGCCAGAGACCTGTTCAGGACCCTCCTCCCAGACCTACAACCCATAGAACTGACAATCGACCGCATGCACCGTCTGCCCAAACCATCCTTTTTACCAGAAACAACCCCCAGAGATGTACTCATGAAAGTGCATTTCTACACAACTAAAGATCAGATTTTGAAAAAGGCCAGAGCTTTAGGGAAGCTGCCAGAACCGTATGACGGCATCCAGATATACGCAGACTTATCAAAATATACTATGGAACTCCGGCGTCAACTCAATACAATTACAAAGGCATTACGGAACCATCAGATAGGATACAAATGGGGCCATCCGACCAAAATTATCATAGAGAGAAACGGCAAAACGTACAATGTCACCTCGCTAACAGCAGGCTTAGCCCTACTAAAAGAATGGGAAATCATCCCTGAACCGGAACCCTCACAGCACATCAGAAAACCCCAATACACAGGACCACCTCTGTGGCACAAGGCGCAAAAACATCCTAAACCCAAATTCTAGAAGGGCAATACGCCAACCACAGCAAACAATGCTATTTTCTCCCTGGATCATCTTCCACTGTACGGCCCAAAACCATTATAGACTTGTTCCCCCTGACGACAGGATTGCAGCTTGGGAAACAAATTCCCCGCCGCAAGCTTCTCTGTTTCTTGTTTATGAGTTTCTTTTTTATCTCCTATCCAGACTCTCTCTCTTTCTCCCTTCACTTCACTTCACCAACCCACTCCTGAGGTCTATTAGAACACCGATGTATCTGGAACCCACATCCTGCAACCAACCTTGTAACCCATGGCTCCTCAAGTACTGGTCTTGAAAATGTGAGTGCTACTACAATCACTACATACAATTGATACTATGGACACAAAAATAATTTCTATAAATGCCAAAGGACTTAACCATCCAGTTAAGAGAGCAACTATTTGGCAAACAGCCCTCAAACTTAGCGGGGACATTATATGTATACAGGAGACGCACTTTAAGCGAGATGCAACACCAAAATTTCAACATGCTAAATTCCCACAAATCTATCTAGCGAGCAGCTCCGAGAAAAAAAGAGGAGTCGCGATCGCTATTAAAGACTCCACAGACTTCAACATGCTTCAAATGATTGCAGACACAGAGGGAAGATACCTAATGCTAATAGGAGACCTGAATTCCCATAGAACAACGCTAGTGTGTGTGTATGCACCTAATTCGAGGCAAATATTGTTTCTCAATAAGCTGAAAAGAAAAGTGAGCAAAGTGCAACAAGGAGCATTACTTTTATGCGAGGACTTTAACCTTGCCCCAGACCCCCATTGGGACACCACTAAACAGGTACCTAGGAAATCTTCACAACTATCCCACTTCCTACAAGCCAACGATCTGTTCGATGTATGGAGATGTCATCACCCAACAGAAAAAGATTTCACATTCCACTCCCTAGCGCATACTTCTTACTTAAGAATCAACCTCTTTCTTGTAGATAAATGGATGCTGCAGAAGATCTCAAACTCCCATATTGACTCAATAACTTGGTCTGACCATGCACCGATATCTATCACAATAGACGCAGCTTCCCAGAAAATGCCACCCACTATATGGAAAGCTAACACCTATCTATTTAAAATACCAATCTATGCAGACAAAATACATGAAGAACTGGAACACTATTTTAAAAATAATGTTGGATCTGTTGAAAAGATATCCACCTTGTGGATGGCCCACAAGGCATACATAAGGGGGATACTGATAAAGTATAGTTCAATTGCAAGGAAAAGGAGGACGCAGCAGATAGACGAGATTTCGACCCAAATTAAGGCCCTAGATGACCAAAACAAATCTTCCCCGTCCACAACCATACAACAAAAGCTAAAAGATCTGAGACAAGAATTTAGAACCCTTTTATTGGATAAATTTGAGCATAACTTCCGCAAAATAAGAGCCACCCAATACTCTTTTGGCAATAAAGCAGGAAAATTAATGGCACAGCACATTAGAGGAATGCGCAATAAATCCAAAATCCCGTTTCTACACTACCCCACCTCCAAAGATAAGATAATCAACCCTAAAGATATGGCCGACGCCTTCAGTCACTATTATGAACAACTATACAATCTTAAGGATGATCCCACCACCACCCAACCTACTCCACAGGACATTCAAACATTCTTAGCACAAATTAAACTTCCCAAGCTCACACCCTCCCGATTAGATTCCCTGAACCTTCCCTTCACGAACCAGGAAGTAATACAAGCAATACGAAAAACCTCACCCGGTAAGTCACCAGGGCCTGATGGTCTCCCAAGTGAATACTATAGCCAACACCAGCAAATTCTCGCTCCTTACCTCAGGGATTTATTTGAAGAAGCTGCGTCCTCCTTCCCCAAAGAAATGTTGACTGCTATGGTGGTAACTATACCTAAACCGGGCAAACCTCCCACTACACCCCAAAATTTTAGGGCGATCTCGCTGTTGAACGTTGACGTTAAACTTTATGCTAAAATCCTCGCAACAAGACTGATGGATTTTATACCCATGCTGATCCATCAAGATCAGACTGGATTTACTAAAGGACAGCAATCTTCGGACGCGACGAGACACTTAATCAATATAACACACTGGGTACGAAACACAGGAACGCCTTCTCTGCTCCTTTCCTTGGATGCAGAGAAGGCATTCGACAGAGTCCATTGGGGCTACTTAAACGCAGTTCTCAGCGAGTTCGGCCTAGCTAATCAAATTCTGTCTGCAATTAACGCATTGTATTCCACACCGTCAGCCTATGTACTGGGAACAGGCATGATCTCCAAAACCTTCAATATTACGAATGGCACAAGGCAAGGCTGCCCCCTGTCGCCAATTATTTTTAATATGGCTATAGAACCACTAGCAGAATATGTACGAAAAGCAACAACGATACAAGGAGTTAAAATTGGCGACAGGGAGCACAAAATCAGCCTCTTTGTTGACGATGTCATTCTTATAATTACAAACCCACACATGTCTTTAAAAATGATTCAAGATACCCTCACTACCTTTAGCGCCATATCCTACTATAAGGCAAATGCAAACAAGTCCCACATACTAAACCTAGGCGTGGATAGTGTCTCCAAAAACATTCTAATGCAACAATTCCCTTACCAATGGGCAGACTCACAAATAACATACCTCGGAATATCACTGACTGACCGCCCCAACAACCTGTACAAAGCAAATTTTATACCCTTTAAAACAAAATACGCAGACTCTCTTACTAATCTAAACATGAACTCTCCTGGGCTGGGAGATTAGCAGCCTACAAAATGCTAGTACTACCTCAATTATTATACCTATTCCGATCCCTACCAATACCAGTCCCACAGACCTACTTAAACAGCCTTCAAACACTCCTAAGTAACTATGTATGGAACAACAAGAAACCACAGGTAAATAGGAACTGGCTATACAAACACTATGCAGCAGGAGGATCAGGCTTAGTTAATATCCTCGATTACTATCAGGCCACTATATTGACCCAACTGAAAGCATGGTTTCAAGAGGAAAACTCCCCCCTGTGGTGCCACATAGAAGCTCAGAGCACCCCCAACAGGAACCTAAAAATGTGGATACTTAGCCTACACCCACATACTCCCCTCCCTAAATACTTACCACCACCAGTAACAGCGATAGCAAAAACATGGAGGAAGTTTAGAAATCTGACTTGGCTCAATACAAAAACCAACCCACCTACGCTCCCAGTTAACATTATACAAACCTTAATCCCAGACTTCCCCTCATCTCCTTGGACATCTAACTCTACAAACACACTTAACCAATTACTGGAAAAGGACAAGCTAAAACCATTCCTACATCTCCAAGCAGTGCTCCCCCTCACTGAGACAAACAAATTTCAATACCTTCAACTACAACACTGCATCTCCAAAAATCCCCAGCTACTGAAACACCTCCCAACCATGGCACTGCAATATTACTCCCCCCAAAATAAAGCAACAAAAGGGATCTCCCTATTCTACAAACTTCTACAAGAAAAGTCATGTTTTATTCACAACAAAACGATCACACAATGGGAAAACGAATTAAAACAACACTACACAACAGAACAATGGGAATGCGCCATTCACTCTATATACAGAGCCACAACATGCACAGCCCTACGAGCACAGATACCTCACACCTCAGAAACTTGCTTCCTTTGACAAATCCACATCTCCAACCTGTTGGAGATTATGCAGAGGAACGGGCACATTATTCCACATAATGTGGGAATGCCCCAAAATAACTAAAATGTGGAAGAATATATTCAAAATTATTTCTGATATTATAGGCACTCCCACTGACCCATCCCCAGCGCTTGGTCTGTTCAACCTCAATATAGGAAACATTCCCCACGAATTACACAAAATAATCACACATATTCTCCTCGCAACTAGACACTCTATTACAAAAAACTGGAAAGGTGTATCAGAACCACAAATAGTACAAATACTGGCACAAGTTAATGAACACTATACATATGAACTAATACTCTCAAGAGACCGTAACAATTACAACAAACTAAACAGACTATGGACACCATGGGTTCATTGGTACAAAGGGAGGAAACAACATCTCCCTCAGGATTCCTAACATTGATGCACACAGTGACTCCACACACACATACTCCCTCTGTCTATCCTATCCTCTCCTCCCTCTTGCTCTCTGCCCTTCCTCTTCTTCTCTCCCTCTTATCTTCTCTATCCTTCTACTGCACAACGCAACACCCCTGTACGGAAGCTAACGCTCAAAGATTGTTCACTGTTGGAAATACTAGTTCTTAAATATAAGTTCTCAAAGTTCCCAGATGCGGCAAGGCCTCCCCAGAATTCATATAACCTGAACCACAATGCACCATAGGAAAACACAACTCGACTTAAATCCCCGCCGGACACAGTATGATCCCAATAGGGGTGTCTGGGGGGAATAGCTAAAAGAACTAGACAGCACATATTAAACCCAGGAATCCATCGTGGAAAGACCAATTGCCGCGCTGGTGATGTTGACTTACAATGTTGTTGTTTTTTACTTTTTCATTTTCCATTTAACTATCAAAGGAATTGTCTAAATGTTCTGTAATAGTCCAATGGCTTTCAAGTAACCAGATGTATAACCACACACATATATATGTATAAATGCAAGTTTACTGTAAGACTTTTGTTTACTCAATCTGTTTCAATAAAAACTAATGAAACTAAAATACACAAAATACACAATACACAAAATACCCATTTCCTCCTAACTCCCATCCTACAGTAACAGTCTCACTTAATGAGCACTCATGCTAGTCTTTTACTGGTGGAGGGAGATGAGGAAGGATCCCCCCCATCAGGTGAGCAGCCGATCGGCTCTCCGCTGCTCAGATCTGCAGACCTTAGCAGATGAAAAGCCGATAAACAGCTCTTCCTATTTACACAGTGATCAGCCGTGATTGGTCATGGCTGATCACATCGTAAAAGGCTTCCACGGAAGCCTTTTACTTTGGTCGACAATGCGGTGGGTCAGACTGACCCACGGCACCACCGATCGCCGCAATGCGCGTCCCTGTGTGCGCGCGATAGTGGATTATCCTGAGGACGTCAATAAACGTCCAGTCAGGATAATGAACCACCCCCCCGGACGTCATTTGTCAATACGCCAGGCGGGAAGTGGTTAAAGATAATCTGCTTTTAAACTGTGAGAAATAGTGATTTCTACACTGAAATATCTTAAAAAGTCTGAGAAGAGATAAACTCTCCATCTCTTTACTTGTAGGCACAGAGCACAGCTGAGCACAACTGAGCATGCTCAGACCTGAAACTGCTCTAAAGTTTGCTTCCAAGGGGTAATTACAGGGCGCTATAGTCAATGAGAGCTGTGAGAGTTTTGGGAGAGAGAAAAGCTGTGAGAGGTTTTTGGGAGTAAAAGTTGGAGCAATGCAGCCCAATGCAATTTTCAGCCATTCATTCTAATGCAATTGTAACTTCCCCAAAGAAGTCCTTTTCATGTTGAGATGAAATATATCTTTCTCTCAAAGAAATTGTCCTTGCAACAATGTTGCAATTTTGATAATCTATTTTGTTTTGAAGAATGTTAGAATGTATAATCTTTTCATGTTTTGGTAAAATATTTTTTTCTCTGTCACTTTCACTTGTTGATATTTATCTCACAAAAATATTTCCCCAAACTCACACAGGTGTCTTTACAAACCAAAAACAATACCATTGCTTACAGAAATGTAAAATTGGTCCCGTTTGTTTTATCTTTACAAATGATCTTGAAGAGGAAGTAACCCCTGATGGGTTTTACTTCCTCTTTGTTACCCTGCAATTTAAAAGCATAATAGGCTAGTATGCATCGCATACTAGTCTATTATGTGTTACTTACCTTATGTGAAGCTCGCGATGTCCCCGCTCAAGGCCGCATCCATCTGCGCCCCTCTTCCTTCCGGGGCCACGATCTCCGGCTCTGTGACAGGCCAATTGCGTCACGATCTCAGTCAAGAAATGGCACAGAGGCCATTTCTTCACTGCCCATGTTCAGATGACTTCAGCACATGCAAGTACGCTGTATATCTCCTAAACCGTGCAGGTTTAGGAGATATGCAGGGAACCTACAGGTAAGAATTTATTATAGGCTTATCTATAGGTTAAAGTGGTTGTCCAAATTTGACAACCACTTTAATTTGAGCCCAAAAAATGTGATATGTGTACCATCAGAAATAAAAATGTAACTCCCAAAAAATCTGAGGATAACATTAGTATTCTACACTGACACAGCAAGAAACACCAAATATCACAGCATAAATCAAGAATAGAAACTCCTGACTAATGTAATTCCTATATATTCAAAGAAATGCAGTATATATGTATTTATGTGTAGGAAGACTCCACATGCAGCAGCCCTGTGGCTCACAAGGTAGAAATTCTGCTTACCATTGCTCAGGTCCTGAGTTTGAATCCCAAACATGTCACTTCATGTAGAGATGTTGCTTGTTCTCTCTATGTTGTTAAACATAACGCCTGACTCAGGGCCTTACCCAAATTATGTCTAAATATAGTATTTATGTGTAGGAGGGTTCCACCACCATTGCAAATCTTGGCAGATACACTAGCTAGGCAAAAGTATTGGGACACCTGCCTTTACACACACCTGAACTTTAATGGCACCATCCATGCCAGGCCCTTTGAGTCTGGTATGGATTTTAAGTGGAACCTCATGCCAAAATTGTTTTAAAAAGAAATTGCATGGGGGCCCCCAAAATCCATACCAGACCCTTATCTGAGTATGCAGGCAGGAAAGGGCGGGGACGAGCGTTCCCCACCCCCTGCTGAATCATGCCAGGCCACATGCTCCTCAACCAGCTATTTTTCACGCATACTATGGATTAGTCAATTTTTTTTTAACATTTCATATTGTTCCAAAGACTTGAAATTCATAAGAAAATGACTAAACTAAGTAAATTCCTATTCCAGGGGGATGAGGATAAAATTACACCTAAAATTCATCCAATTGTAAGATTCAGCCATCGACCAGATAATATCCAACAAATCTTTGACAAACCCTGGCAGATCCCATCAGAGGATCCAGTTGTGGGTAAGTATGTGGATTCAAAACCACATTTAACCTTTAGGAAGAACAGAGCATTCAGGGATATATTGACTTCAAGTCTTTAAGGCGTTCTGCTCCCTGCCAACCTTGCTTGGTTATTGGTCAGGGCTCCTTAGAACACTCCAGATGGCTCCATCCATCTCCCAGCTCTCTGACCAGAACACCTTCTCCAGGTTTCTAGAAAGAAGTGGGAGGTCCTGGTGACCTCATCTGTTAAGTCCACCCAATTCTCCCTGAGCTTCTCCTCTCAGCCCAGATCAAAACATTCAGGCCTGCACATTAAAGTCAGGCCTGACTAAATTTACTTCTCCTAGCCAAAAACCCTGCTAGAAAGTGTACCTATTCTATGGGGGCGCTACACACACCCCACCCCAGAGATCAGGTGGATACATATGTATTTTTTTGTCTATTGGTTTTACAAGCAGCACCATGCGTTTGGTAGGGTGTTCCCCCCCAAATATGTATATTTTTGTATGTTGAGGTCCTGACAAGACCTTTTGGGCTGGTGGACCCCATCCTCCTTAATTACCCCCAATCAGTGTCCACCTGATCTCTGGGATGAGTCCTCTGGACTCCCATAAAGAGAAGCATTTGCTTCCTTAAGAGATAGGATTATTCACTCTAGGGCTAGTGTAGGAACCCACTGTTAAAACGGGGTACTTTGCAGCAGTCAGTGGGCTTAAGCACTTCATGGCCATTCAGTGTGACCAAACCCCTATATTTTTGCATTTTTAGCTATATACGTTTAGATGCTTTTAAACAGCCTGGCAGGAGTAAGTATCATGTGTGCACTGTAATATGTATTTTTTTTGCCTCTCCTTTGTGGCCTTCCTGACAAGATGTTTTTTTTTTACACTGCACTACACTGTACTATATACCGTACACCCCCCAATGCACTGATATATAGTGTACACTCAATACGCTATGTGTATATCTGTATACACTAGACTGTATATATTTTAAGACACCACGTCAAGTAGTGTGCTATATACTATACACCCCGAATGCACTGATATATAGTGTACACTCAATACGCTGCGTGTATATATACACACTAGACAGTATATATTTTAAGCCACCTATACCATACACTGCCGAATGCACTGGTATATAGTGTAAACTCAATACACGGTGTATATCTCTATACACTAGACTGTATATATTTTAATGCACCAGGTCAAGTGTACTATATACCGTATGTACACCCCTGAATGCACCAATATACATGTACACTCAATACGCTGCGTGTATATATATATATATATATACTAGACTGTATATATTTTAAGACACCAGGTGTACTATATACTGTGCACCGATATATAGTGTACACTCAATATTTATATTATATATACACACCAGGCTGTATATATTTTAATACACCACGTCAAGTGTACTATATACCATATGTACTCCCCGAATGCACTGATATATAGTGTTAACTGTGCATATATATATATATATATTTTTTTTTTTTTCTTCATATGCTTGCACTGCCTAAACAGACACTATATACTGAATTATCTATATATAATCTACTACACTAAAGGCGCATATACATATACACACACTAGGCAGGTGTGTGTGTGTATATATATATATATATTCATTCTTGCACTGCCTGACTGTATATATATATTTCCCTATACTAACTGACAGATATATAGTATACAGATAGCCTTATCTAGCTATCTTTTTTTCACTTTACAATAGCAGCTATCTAGCTAAACTGCCTGCAATCCGCAACCTAAACTCTTACTATCACCGCCGCCAACACACTACATAGAGCCGCTGTACAAGCAGCTTTATATAGTGTGGGGCGTGGATTGAGGCTGCTGAGCAGCGATTGGCTAAAGGCATCCTGCCTTTAGCCAATCAAACTCTCACAGCAGGCTGCCCGCTGATTGACCAAAGCATACAGGTCATGTGCATGCTTTGGCCAATCAGCGGGTGGCATTCCGCCACCATTGGAATGCATTATGGGGCACGCAAAATTCCCACGAATGCCCCATAATGTTCGCAATGGCACGACTGGACGAATACCCGATGTTCGACTCGAACCGGGAGCTCGCCCCTATTGGAGACGCCAGTGACTGTCATATCGGACATTGCCCTCTTGGATTATACACAACTCATCTTACTTTCATGTAAGTGGCTATTGTTTATTGTATTGCATAATAAACATTTGCACTCAGAGGCGCTTTTCTCTTTTGTCCTTTACATGAATTACAAGAGCGGGCTTCACTCCTTAGGAAAGTTGGCCCTCTGTGCATACTCTTCTGCAGCATACCAGCCATCGCCATCCATTTGCTCCATTGGACATTAAAAGCCTTTCATACTATTTACAGCCCTCATAGCTGCTACCTTTGGCGCCAGCCCTCACCCCCCCCCCCCCTTTATTGTCACACTATACAAACATACATACTACTCTGAACATACATGCATAGTCTTACACTGCCTGTATATAGGCTACACTAGATCTACAGTATCTCACAAAAGTGAATACACCTCTCACATTTTTGTAATCATTTTATTCTATTTTTTCATGTGACAACACTGAGGAAATGACCCTTTGCTACAATGTAAGTAGTGAGTGTACAGCTTGTATAACAGTGTAAATTTGCTGTCCCCTCAAAATAACTCAACACACAGCCATTAATGTCTAAACCACTGGCAACAAAAGTGAGTACACCCCCAAGTGCAAATGTCCAAATTGGGCCCAATTAGCCATTTTCTCTCCCCAGTGTCATGTGACTTGTTAGTGTTACAAGGTGTGGATGGGGAGCAGGTGTGTTAAATTTCGTGTTATCACTCTCTCATACTGGTCACTGGAAGTTCAACATGGCACCACATGGCAAAGAACTGAGAATCTGAAAAAAAAAAGAATTGTTGCTCTACATAAAGATAGCCTAGGCTATAAGAAGATTGCCAAGACCCTGAAACTGAGTTGCAGCACAGTGGCCAAGACCATACAGCGGTATAACAGGACAGGTTCCACTCAGAACAGTGCCTCACCATGGTTGACCAAAGAAGTTGAGTGCACATGCTCAGCGTCATATCCAGAGGTTGTCTTTGGGAAATAGACGTATGAGTGCTGCCAGCATTGCTGCAGAGGTTGAAGGGGTGAGGGGTCAGCATGTCAGTGCTCAGACCATATGCTGCACACTGCATCAAATTGGTCTGCATGGCTGTCATCCCAGAAGGAAGCCTCTTCTAAAGATGTACAAAAAGCCCACAGTCAGTTTGTTGAAGATAAGCAGACTAAGAACATGGATTACTGAAACAATGTCCTTTGGTCTGATGAGACCAAGATAAACTTATTTGGTTCAGATGGTGTCAAGCGTGTGTGGCGGCCACCAGGTGAGAAGTACATAGACAAGTGTGTCTTGCCTACAGTCAAGCATGGTGGTGGGAGTGTCATGGTCTGGGGCTGCATGAGTGTTGCCGACACTGGGGAGCTACAGTTCATTGAGGGAACCATGAATGCCAACATGGACTGACATACTGAAGCAGAACATTATCCCCCTCCCTTCAGAGGCTTGGCCACAAAGCAGTATTACAAGATAATGACCCCAAACACCTCCAAGATGACCACTGCCTTGCTACAGAAGCTGAGGGTAAAGGTGATGGACTGGCCAAGCATCTCCAGACCTAAACCCTATTGAGCACCTGTGGGGCATCCTCAAACGGAAGGGAAGAGCAGCGCAAGGTCTCGAACATCCACCAGCTCTGTGATGTCATCATGGAGAAGGGGAAGAGGACTCCAGTGGCAACCTGTGAAGCTCTGGTGACCTCCATGCCCGAGAGTTAAGGCAGTGCTGGAAAATAATGGTGATCACAAAAAATAGACACTTTGGGCCCAATTTGGACAGTTTCACTTAGGGGTGTAATCACTTTTGTTGCCAGCGGTTTAGACATTAATGGCTGTGTGTTGAGTTATTTTGAGGGGACAGCAAATTTACACTGTTATACAAGCTGTACACTCACTACTTTACATTGTAGCAAAGTGTCAGCTCTTCAGTGTTGTCACATGAAAAGATAGAATAAAATATTTTTCCACAAATGTGAGGGGTGTACTCACCTTTGAGAGATACTGTATATACTACACTGCCTAAACGCCATTGGCTAAACTAGTGTAGCGCCCCCATAGTAAGCTGCGTTTTCTAGCAGGGTTTTTGGCTAGGTGTAAATTTAGTCAGGCCTGAATGTTTTGATCTGGGCTGGGAGGAGTGGCTCAGTGAGGATTGGGCGGACTTAACAGATGAGGTCACCAGAACCTCCCCCTTCTTTCTAGAAATCTGGGGAAGGTTTCTGGTCGGAGAGCTGGGGGGGGGGGGGTGTGTAGCCATCTAGAGTGTCCTAAAGAGCCAGGACCAATCTCCAAGCAGGGTTGGCAGGGGGCAGGCCTCCTTAAATACTCAGAGTCATCCCAATCTGGATAGAGTAGTGTCGGATGGAAGTCTGGAGATGTAGCAGAGGCGCAGGCCCCTACCCAGGAGGTCGCCCCCGGTCTGGGGAGGGTGACCTTGGGGCCTGGGAGTTCGGGTGCAGCCAGGAAGGAGTGCGATTCCTGGAGCTGCACAAGAGGAACAGAACAGCGGAGGTGCTACAGGAGTGAGACTTTAATGTGATCCACCGGTGAGGTGAGTGAGGGTCCCTGGGACTGGAGGAGAAAATGCAGGAGCAGGCTGGGAGAGGAATGGTGGACAGTCTGTGGGAGCCAGTCAATGGAAAGGAGCGTCACTACCAGAGAGCAGGTCGATGGGACCTGGAAGATGGGCTAGGAGTTGTAGTCAGGCAAAGGCCTAGTTAGCACCAAAGTACTTTGCTGCCCATTCAGGGGCCCATGATCCCTGGCCTGTAATGGGTGTTCCTGAGGTCCTGCTGAAACAGTGTAGGCCTCACCCTATGCTAACCACGGTGAAGCTAAAAAGGTATAGAGAAGCCGGATACATTTCCCTTCAGGCTGAAAACTAAGTTCTGAGCTGGAGAGAAGGAAAGGAGTGGAAAGTGGAGAGTTCTGTGTAGTGAGAGAACTGTAAGAGTAAACGGTCAGCAAGTGAAGTGGTGCATAGTTGAGAGGAGCAATAGTCTGCAGTGAAGTGTGCATATACCACGCTTGTATATTGGATCTTTGTATTGTAATTCTTTGGTCATCTCAGTCATCCCTTATCCCCATCCAAGTCATTTCCCCTAAATAAAACAAAAAAAAAAAAAAAAAAAAAAAA